>CM068989.1:29605308-30061504 GCA_035357415.1 Ophraella communa | reverse complement strand
ATTTTGCTTTCTGCTAGAGATGAGCGAGACTGGTCTTGGTCTTGCTGTCTTGGTCTTGATCTTGTAGAAAATGCAAGACTAAGACCAAGACTAAAACCAACTTCAGACTGCAAGATCAAGACCAAGACCGAGCAGTACAAAACTTATGCAAGACCAAGACTTAGCATTGCAAGATATACGCAAGACCAAGACCAAGCTTGCAAGAGTCTTGCGTCTTTTAAACATATAAACTGAAAAATAAAGCAGCCATGGATTATTTTAAACTCGACCGTAATTTGACGACCGTTCAAGACGGCCCCTATCGGTGAGCACAGATGTAAAGTAAGAGTTTAACGTTATTGACCGCCTAAATCCATTTTTGTATTTGCTTTCGTTTTGTGTGTTTATAGTTTGTTTTATATTTTGTGTTTGGTTTTATTATTTGACAATAATTAGAGTGTTTCTGTATTAAAAGCAAAAAATTAATGATTTGGACTTGGAAATGATATTTTTGGAAGAAAAGTCTTAATCGGAAGAAGAAACGAAAAGGTCGAAAAAAAGTAAGATTTTTAAGAAACAGAAAACTGAAGGCGTCTATAAAATCTTAATATGTCGTCACCTTCAAACAAATGATGAATACTTTAGACAATATTTTCGTTTGACACCAATATTTTTTGATTATGTTTTCAATCACATAAAATATGACATTGTTTCAAAACCATGCAATGGAAATAAAAATCCAATAACTCCTGAACAAAAACTATGTTTATTTCTAAGAGAAGTTCATGGAAAAGCTTTATTAAAGTTTACATATTAAAAAACTTGGACAATGTTATAAATCATTTGGAGAAAGAGGCATTGTCGTACTGTGCTCCACTGAGAACGCGAGTAGAGGATTCCTTGACGAAGACGAAAAAGAAGCTTGGTTTTGAGGGTTATAATTACTGATGGTACCATAACAAGCAGAAGTTGATCGGCTGTGCTTAGTTGCTATAGTTTTGTATTTATTGACACTATGAAAGATTAAATTGTCACAATCGCATCTTTTCAAGTATCTAAACAATTTTCTAGGTTATTTTGCTTGTAAACAAATATTGATCCTAACTCTTGCGGAAATTAACTTTTCCGCACTTGTTAGGATAATAACTATTTCATACTTGATTTACCGCTACAATGTAATATAAACAAAATTTTTATAATGAAAAATATTATCCCTTTCATTTAATCTTTCTTTACGTGTAATGATTTTAAAAACTATTTTTCCTTTTTTTTGTAAAGATAAACCCCAGTAAATCTAAAAAAAGTGCAAGACTTGCAAGAGTCTTGGTGCGATACCAAGACCAAGACCAAGACTGGACCCTGCAAGAACAAGACCAAGACCAAGATTGCTTATTTGACTGCAAGACCAAGACCAAGACCTTGTATGCAAGACCTAGACCAAGACCAAGACTAACCCGGTCTTGGTCTTGGTCTTGCATTTGCTCATCACTACTTTCTGCATCTACATCTACGTAAATATTTAATTTTGTTTTAAAAAGTCGGTTTGAAAAAGTCTAATTTTTCATTATTAAGCCAGTATGTGCATAGTGAGTGCTGCGAAGGCAAATAAATATATTGTCTATCATCAGAAGGGTAATTGAATCCAGTATCCAGAATCGTAAGTCATTAGTGAATTTCCGAAAGGAAACGTAGTTTGGGTCAAATCATCGCCATCAGTATTTTGGAGATCAGTATTATCAAAATTTAACGTCACAGGAACTTTTGGTATATGAACAATTTAATATTTTTCCAAAACTATTTTGAAATTTATATGTAGATAAATATTGTACATTTATCAGAAGGAACGTTCAAGGTGACTTATGTTTTGACATTTTGTTGTTACAATTAAATTTGACAGATAAAAGTTGTTTAAATGAATATTTAACGTATTTAATGTGGTGAACCAATTTAATTAATTACTCATTCATATTAAATGTAATTTTTATTTAAAATACGGAACTGTCCTGGAGATAAGTTTCATGTTTTTCGCTAGCATTTAAAATTCAATATTCGGGCAAAAATAATAAATTTTTTATTTGATTGTTTGGATATAATATTTGATACTTAACATTTAAATTATAATTAAAAACAAAATCTATTCATATTAAACAATATATAGTGGGTATAAATCTTTCAGGTGTTTGAACATATACAGTAGAAATTGTATTTTTTTATAAATTATTTTATTTGATAGTCTCATTTTAAATTTGTGTCCATTACAATATCTAAATTCTTCACATTGGTTACATGTTTTATTACAAATTTCTTTCGTTTTGTGCATGTTTGTATCAATGTTATAGCTGATTTTGGGCAAACATCCAGTTTTCCTGAAATTTATATTAACTGTTTTTTTTTATCAAACCAGTCCTTTAAACATTTTAAGTAGAATTCAGCTGTTATAATTTTAGATCATACCAGTAGTTTGCTTTATAAATAATGGCAGTGTGGTCAGCGTATCCAATGATATATCCTCTGAGTATTACGTAATGAGAATATACCGTTTATATAAGTGTTAAATAAAATAAAATAAGGCCCAATATAGTTCCTTGGGGCACTCCATAACTAGGTAACATTTCTTGATTCGCTTGTTAATCTTGCAGTCCCCACTTCCTGCTGTCTATTAGAGATAACTTGTAAATAATTGTAAACAGTTGTCTCGTATAATTTAAGCAATATCACAAAAATTGGAAAGGTTTTTTACATTCCATATAAACTATGAAAGTAAAAAGGATAAAAATTTAAAAAACAACAACTATAAAATAATGTATCGTTGAGTAAAAGAAAAAAAAATATAGCTGGACCTGTTTTTGACATGATTAGAATATATTGTCATATTTTTTTGCTTTTAAGTTTTCTAGTCGTATGGTAGGTACAAAATAATGAGTATATGTTAAAGAATGAAACATTTAAATAAACAATTACTAAAAAAACCCATAAAAAACACCTACATTTAGAAATTATCTTTATTTACAATTCTATAAAATCTTTACCAAGTTAAAGCCATAAAAACGTTATACGCTCTCGGTTTAATGTATTAAATTATTTAATTGATTTGAAACTTACTAATAAACACAGCTTGAAAGTTGGGGAAATGTTTGTTAAAGAGCATCAACTAATTAAATTTTAAGCAGTGTAGTCCATTTTTTATATCACTCGCTAAATACCTGAGACCCTATAGACTAAACGTGTGATAAAGAAAGGGTGTGTCAGAGAGTTAAATTTATTGGTTCTGTTAGTTTTATTAACGTTTTATCCGTATAAAAAACTTTAATGCCTCTATCCTAATAGCTATTAATAAAAATGTAACTTAAATATAATTTGTGATAGGTAGTTAATTCCACTTTTGATTTTAATGATTTCTTTCCACGTACCAGCAGCCATAATATCTATTTCAGACCTATTTTTAGCGGCGCCGAGCAAAAAACGTAAAAATTAAATGAAAGGAATGTATTTCCATAAAGTCCCAAAACCCGTTCGTCTAAAATATGAAAGAGCCGAAGAAAGGCACATATTCGATACAAGTTTTTTTAACTCAAATTTTGTACTGACGTGTTCGAAAGGGAAACTTTTAATTTTTTGTCGAGAAAAAAGTTTCTACGGAATATATTAAGCCAACTTGATTTATTTTTGTTAAAATAAAACTTTTTGAAGTTTTTTGAGCTACAAAAGTAATATTTTCGGGAGACTCTATCAATAGCTGTGACAAGATTTGATATTATATCAATAGTTTTTTAGGGTCATCTAAAAATTAACACAGATACAAGAAATTTACTTTATTTCACAATTCTCCCAGCAATACCTCATATGTTTAATCTAACTAGTACTTTATCTTTTCCTATGTTCTTCTTTATTTAATAAAAATTTTGAATTTCCAAGTGCAAATTTTAGATGAGCGCTTGGGGTTAGATCTGGTTGGCAAGGTGGTTAATCAAACCGCATTTTTACCATCTTGGACACCGCTAAATTGTGAGACGGTGTGTTGTCTAGGTGAAATATGTTTTTTGTTATTTTTTAATAAATATAGCTATTTTCCAGCCTTCATCTAGTAACATATTGGTGCGAAAGATGGTATCTGAATTTCTAAGCAGAACATTAATAGGCAATACAAGATCTAAAGGGCAATCTATGAGATTTTTTAGTATCGAACTGTTCGAGGCAGGCCTTTTTCCACTCTTTTTAAAATTTTTAAAATTTCTCCAGATTTAGTCCCTATATCGCCTCAATCAGTATTTACCTAACATATTATTTATTATTAAGGTGAATTATACAAAGAAAATTTTCACAAACTTTTTTGTGATAAAAGGCCATTTCGACATTCTGATATCTTGGCTTTAATAAAACCATTTATTTTTCTGTGTTGCACTTTTAAGTTTTTAGTGGAACATTTTACGGAATTTATGTTTACACATTATGTTTCTGCTTGAAAAATATAAAAATATTTACAAAATTAATTAAACTTAGGTGAGAACTATAAAAATTTGAAATAAAATTTGAATGAAATGATTCACTCGCGTTTGTGGTTAGGTTAGGTTAGGTTAGGTTAGGTTAGGTTAGGTTAGGTTAGGTTAGGTTAGGTTAGGTTAGGTTAGATAAGTTAAAATTATTTAGTAACAATAGGTGTGTTCTTTTTGACTGAGATCTCAGTTAATCTCAGCTCACATCGGTAATGTGCGCGTTCTTTTCGATTCACTCACTTCGAAGTGAGCTGAGATTTTTCCTCCCCCTTTACCGATGCTGAATGTGCTATGCGGGGGTATCAGTTAGACTTGAGTCGGAAATAAAGTGGTGGGGAGCAAGACATATTTGATTTGTTTGGGTTTTAAAAACAACATAAAACCTAACTTTTTTTTAAATAAAGTGTAAATAATAACGTTATTAGATGCTAATACAAATGTAGAGTATACTTTAAATCTTTCCCTTGAAAATGCACAGAGGGCGCAGGAAGGTATAACAAATAATAATAATTATCTGCATTATATTTCACTTATTTCGTAGGTATATTTGTATAATTACGCATGCGTCTGCAGATCGCGCGTTTCAATACACCTATCTCTTTATTGAATACTTATGCGCAAATATTTTTGAATTTTCCCCTTCCACTGCTAAAATATGACTACTTCTTGTCATAGAACACAACGTATTGCTACCCAGGAATACCAAAATTTAAATGAAAAAAACCCTTTTAGCTGTCAAAAGCTAGCTTCTATTTGCCGTATAGCCGCTGCAGCCAAGGCCATAAACCACAAAGGAGAAGTTTTAATTTTTAATTTAATTTTAATTTAATAATTTAAATAAATAATAATTTAAATTTTAATTTAATTTTATAAGGGGCACGAACATTTAGGGGGAACTACGAGAGTGGGAGTTGGTTCGCGCATGAGTATTCAATTTGTGCCATTAACGAGATGGGTCTATTGAGTTTGTCGTTCTTTTTGGTGCTTACTCACATCACTTTATATCAGATCACCTCAATTGAAGTGAGCTGAGATCTCAGTCAAAAAGAACGCACCTAATAATTTATGTCCTTTTTCACTTCAAATCCATTTTTGATGCAGTTACACTTCTTAAACAAACTAAATTCACTAGATACTTATGAAGAATAATCATGTTAGAATTTGATAAAAATTTGCGTGTTGCAAACTACCCACTATTACTACCCTGATGATATTGTAATTACATATTTTCGAAGAATTCCATTAAATCTATTAGGAAATAAAATTTTATCGTGGTCGAACTGAAGAGTGGGCTTAACTTGACCTTTTTTAAAAAAGGATTAATGCAGGTACTCGTGGTCCAACTAACCGGTCCCCAAAAATACCATTTGCTTAGCTGCGAATTAAACTGTGTAAATTAATGTACTACGAAAACCTGGTATCGGCTTATAAATCATTAATAAACCAAATAGGGAAACATATAAATTTTTACTATATATTGGATAAAAATAATAATAACAAAGTTTTATTAAACCCAGGAAATTGCTATAGATTCAGTTTCAGAGCTCATAAAAATTTTGTTTGTAAAGTATTAGCTATAAAACCACAGGTTTATTGTTCCACTCTACAGGAATCAAATTGTTTACAACTTGCCAGAGAAATAACCTGGACATTTTATATGGTGACCAGTAGTAAATTAGAAAATTCGAAGAATTCAAAAAAAAACATGTAAATAAGAGCGAGGCTAATTGTTATTCAATACCAAGGTTATTTTGTTATTTGACTATAAACAAATATCTTTATGAAAAGCTACCACGATTATACCAGAAATATCTAGAGGAAATCTAAATGTCTGTTGCTACGAATTTAAGAACAGCAATGTTTAATCATGACATGTTTTGGATTTATCTAGCTTAAAAATATTTTGTGCATTGCGAGTTATTTTGTTTTTGAATTTTAGAATTTTTATTTGCTAATCGATGACGTGCATCTTTTACAGTGTTTCTGTAACAAGAGTAAGATTATACAGAGTGTATAGTCGGTGCAAATCCAAATTTGATACACGTCATCATAATTTTACGTCAACACGTATAGATAGTGTTGCCGGACTTTTATAAGTTTACAAGATTAAAAGATCGATTCCAATAAAAATATCGAAAACAACTTATTTAAAGTGACATCAAAGTTACAAATTTCCAAAGTTAAGCTTAAAATTCAAAGTATTACTTTCATTTCTTACCTATTATCAAGATTTTGACTAGTCAACCATTCTTTAATTTGTGGTTTGTTCCAACTTGTATTAGGTGTTTTATGGAGTAAAACACTGTGATATAGAGCATTGCCATAATCATTATGCTGGGTTCTGTGAGATTAATTAACAGCTGGTTCTCAAACCACTTTAAAAAATTATCCTGATTCATTTCACCATGGTAATCGCTTAATTTGGTTTTTGAGGAAAATATTGCTTTCGCACTGTCAATAAACCCATTTTCATTCCCAGCATGGAGTATGATATATCTACGAAAAATTAAACTTATTGTTGAACAAAAACATTTAAAATTACCATGTAAATAGGTACAAAGACCTATACTAATAATTATACTAAAATAACCGGAGAGTTTACCTTTTACCATCAACTTTAATTGTTTTGACACTCCTTTTATCATTATTTTGCCATGAACTGTTTATGCTACCATTTTTAACTATCCATGTTTCATTAATAAAAACAAAATTATATAGACCTGCTTCTTTTTCTTTAATGTAGTTCCTTAAAAATCTAACCCGTTTTACAGCAATATCAGGAAGCTCCATGGGGCCTATGGTTCATCTTTTTTCCATTCGAAACCAATTTTCTCTAATAAATTTGATAAAGACCTTCGAGAACCTTCAAATAAGTGCCTTACTTTTAATTCAGCAAGTAAAGAATTTAAAGTTACAGGAGAGGTCCTGGAAAAAAAATACTATTATTTTTTCTGGTCTTAAAATTAAAAAAAATTAAATAGCTGTGTTCAGAGGAAAAAGAATTACTTTTTTCATACATATTGTAGATTGCATTTCGAATTCCACTTGTATTTAATACATCGGTATTAGTTACTCTTTTTTCATACCGACGTTTCTTTGGAGGCGACTTCAGTATTCCATGGCCTTTCACAGTTTTTGAAATACTGGAAACTGTAGCCATACTGAGGTTGAGTGCAGCTGCCACACGCTAAAATAAAATGTTTTTGATTGATTTGGCTGTTACTTGATGGATATCCATAACTAAGTTAAATAAACACAAAAGTTTTTTTCACGATATCCACAATATACTGTGGATATCGCGAAAAATATACTGTTTAAAACAGGTATGAAAGGACCACCATTGTCTCGTTCTCTTTAAAAAAATTTATCAAAGAAACTACCAGTTCTTTGCAGCGACTATTAAGTTGTTTTGGCATTTTTTCACTTATTACACTGTTTTTGTTCTTAAAAAAACAGTTTTTTTATATTTCAAAATAAAAATAAGAAAGAATAACACAAAAACCACAAACAAAATGACAAATACAAAACTAAATATACTGATCAGTGACAACGGCAACGACGCGACTTGTCAATTACGACTCCCAACTTTATGTAAACAAATTTAAGTATTTTATATTCATTTATTGAATGAAACATTAAATTTAAAAGTTGGGAACGATGCTTGGCAATTAAGAGGAAATTAGTGAAGTGAATTAAATTTTGTATTGCACCAACTATACAGATTTTATTGGAAAGGATGATTGATCAGCTGTAATAAAATATAGCAAAAAAGTCATAAAAAAATTGACAACTTTGAGGTTCACCTTACAATGTTAGTTTTAATATTATGTTCGATGACACAGTACAGAACAAACTTTTTTTTAATACAGCACTGTATTTCATTTTAGTAATTCAAGTCTTAATTTCTTAAAAATCTTAACTAATTCCACTGCCCATATAATAACAAAAAAAAAACAATAGAAATGATCTATTGTTGCGAAAAAGGTTTTTTTTAATGATCGAGGATGTCAAAATACAAGTACATTATCTTCTTGGTAAAGTTTAAAGGATTGTTCTGTGTTTTTTGTCACTATCGAAAAGTACCATTACTATAATTTATTTTCTATTTAGTACCTTTATAACATTTTTAAGATTTTTTCATTTTTTAACTTAATTCGGTTGGTATCTACTTATTTACAAATTTTATAGTTGTATAAGACGGACAGTCTACCATTATTGATTATTTATTTGGTAATAAGTCTAATAAGGTAAAATAAACAAGGAAAACTAACACTTTTAATAAAATTTGCAAAAAATACAATCACAAAATAAAAAATATCTGAAAAAATAAAAAATAAAAATTATTTTTTTTTGTTGAAATATTTTTAATATTTAATTACTTAAGGTGTTCAAAATGACCCAAAATATTTATGCACTACCAACATATTCGAAATGAATTTCGTACTTTATCATTTAGCTCATGTTGGTTGTTTACTGTATTTTATAAATTTCATTCTGAATGTAACCCCCCAAAAATAAGTCCATTTTATAAAATTCTGCTGGGTGGCTACGCTACAGGGGCATCGTCATTCAAAAACCACATTTATTCACTTATACAAAGTAAAACGTCTTCATGTGGGCAAAGGATTTACTTAAAAATCTGAATATATCTCATCATTTAGATTTTCTTCAAGAAATATTCTTCCACGGCATGGTTACTAACAATACCTTTCCCAAGTTCAACGTTGAAATAAAAACGAAAAAAAGAGATTGTGTTAAACGAGGTCTGGCTATTAAATAACGAGACTGCTTATGAAAAAGATTTTTATTTTAAAAATTTTTATACAATCGAATGCCCCCCTTCAATATACTCCTCTTCCCTCGCCAAACACCGTTCTTTTCGTTTTTTCAATTGGTCAAAGCAATGCTGGAAGTCTCCTTTTGTAAGAGTATTTTGGTGCGTTGTCCTTTATCGGCGTTTATAGTCTCAGCAATCATCCGAATGCTCATACGACGATCTCAGTGCACAATTTCATTTATTTTGGTCACTGTTTGCAGAGTTGAAACAGAGACAGGTCGACCTGGATGTTGGTCATCTTCGGTGCTCTCTCGACCTTCAGAAAACCTTTTATACCATTCGAAAACACGCGCACAAGATAGATAATTCTCACCATTGGTTTCTTTCAACAACTTATAGCAGAGTATTTTTTAATTTAACGATAAATTTCACAGTGATCCATTGCTCGTGTTTCTCGTCACACATTGTTATCGGCACGAGAAAAAAACACGTTCGTTTCTAACCTCTACAGAAGAAATACTACTACAGCGACAAAAACGTGTTTTTGTACTGGAATAGTAGACACTTCCAGCTATCTAACACTGCATCTATTTCCCACCCTACCCCTCTAGGATGCCTTCTGCGCGCGCAGTCTCGTTATTTAATAGCCAGACCTCCTAATTTTACTTAACAAATAAAGTGAATACACCTCAAGAAACATAAAGAAGAGATTATATTGAAATTTGTGACTATTAACAAGACCGTTTTTATGAATCATAGCTTTATCTTCAAACAGTACAAAATCAAAGAAACATTTCTGTTCTTTATTGTTTTTGTTTAAGCTACCTTCACAAAACAAGATTCTACTTTTAAAATCTTCCTGAATTAATTCTGCAATTGAATGCAGTAAGCGTACATTCTGCTTTTTCAATTTTACTCACGTACTAGTAAGTTACTAGTTAGTTACTTATATATTTGGAAGTAGAAAATACTAAATAAAAATTGAAATATGAATAGTAATTTTCAATAGTTACCTACGGTATTGGGTGTTCCAATAAAAAATACAAAACAAACATGTTGTTAACAAAACTTTCTGCTAATTGAACATCACCAGATTTTAAATATATACTTATAAATATATGGTGTCCCATTAAGAAAACCATAAGTTGATTTGCTACTTTTTATCGAATACCCTATAACATTCTAACTATCTTTGTAATAAGCAACTCCAAAGTTTCCTTTACATTTTCTGATCGAATTTTATGGCTCTATTATTATAGCAGATCTACTTATCACACTACTTTATCGCGCTAATCAATCACCTTGTTTTTGATCATTGTCGAATAGTTAGAGCAGAGTTAGTAATAATCCAATATTCAGTATACTACTACTGGCTTTATCTGTTTTAAACCCATCGCCAGATGCTTAATGATAATTCCAACGAGTTGTCATTGACAAAAAAGTAATTTTTTTTATAATAAAGTGGTAAACATTTTATTAAACTGTTGTTTATTTTGAGTTCTGAATATAATGGATTTCCACAAACTAAGGATTGATACAATTAATTTCATAATATGTCTATGTAATCAACAGATAAAACAGACTTACTATAAACTTGCATGGATTACAGTCAATACTTTTGCTTATTATTCACTTTGAATTCCTGGTATATTACCTCAACTGTAGCTTTCAGGGAGGGGGTGATTTATCATAAGTATAATGGTTCCCGGTCTGCAGGACAAAATAAATGCAATTGTATAATAAGAACCATAAATTTTAAAACCAGCAGGTACCTATTTATCTAATTAATAAGGTTTGAGCTATTTTGAAAATCCTCCCTCGAGTATGTCAATTAAAGAAATATGATAAAAAATTAAAATATGCCATCGAAGAATATTGGTAATATACGAAATCATTGGAATGAATACAACAAAGTTTGACCAACCTAAATCTTCAACGAAATAAAAAAGACTTAATATGACTAAAAAATAAAGAATGATTAGCTGAGAATTGATCTGCATTAACTTGTGTATTTATTTTAAATGTTCTATATAATCAACAATTTGTTCACTAGAACAAAAATCTTAATGTTTTAAACAAAGAGTAAAAAAGATAAAAAATGAAAAGAGAAGAATCTATTCCCTACTTGGACAAAATATTCACACACTATGATATTCACACAAGTATTTTTTATTTTTCAAATTTGAACTTTTTAGTGCACGCCAATATTTAACAACCTTGATAAAGTCATCAGTTTTGGAGATAAATAATGATAATGATTTAGTTAGACAATGAGAGAGACTCTTAAAGGTTAGGTTCAAACATTGAAAGTTTTTTATTCTAGAGAATTTAAAAAAATTATTATTTATGTTTCATATTATCCTGAACTGTATGGCTAAGTTTTGTTGTAATGTATAACTTTTTAAGGTAAGAAAACTCCCGAATTTATAATAAATTCATTATTTATTTCGTCATAATTTTAATGACATATTCGACTTAAAAGATTCAAAAATAGGGTTGGAATAAAGTATGGAACCAAGTAAATATCTTTTAAACGAAAAGAACGATATTTATGAAAATTTGCAGGTAAGTGCAATGGAACAAAACGCATCTGATGTACATTTTTTAATAATAATATACTTCCGGTTTAACCGGAAATGCCATCAACTTTTTTAATTTAAATGGGACATCCTATATATTTTTACAGATTTTGAAAGAGCTTGTTATTTTGAATTCATACATACTGAGTTTAGTGTAAAAAAATTTGTAACAACGAGAAATATAGCACTTTAACCAACCTCCTTTAAGTTTTTTGCATTATAACAAAAAACTATTTAGATAAACTAATTGATGTTGTTTGTATGCATAGTAATAAATAAACAAGTACTGTTTAATACGTCTTTTGTTCTTCAAGTGTCAAATTCTAATTGACGGAAATAAATTGCACAATTTAGAATGGTTCAATTAAGTGAAAAAGAGCGTATTGAAATTTTAATGATGATCGGTTATGGTGATCGTGTTAGAACTCATGAAGAAATGTGTCATATTTTTAATAATTTGCATCCGGAGAGAAATCCTATAGGTATCACGCTCAACAGTAACTAAAACATAACAACGTTTTAATACTACTGGAATGGTAAAAAATTTGCTAAAACCTCGAAGACCGCGGACTGCAACGAACGAAAACGAAAACAAAATATTGCAATCGATTTGAAGAATCACCTCAAACTTCCACCACAAATTTGGCACTAAACCATGGTATCAGTCGACGTTCTGTGGGAAAGATATTAAAAAGTAAAAAGTATTATCCGTATAAGGTACAGTTGGTTCAAGAATTGTCATACGATGATTTTGACCGACGGCTGGAATTTTGCGAACGGCTAATGGACATCTGTAATGTCAACGAAAATTTTGCTTCTAGCACAGTTTTTTCCGATTAGGCAATTTTTTGTTTAAATGGAACAGTTAATCGCCATAACTCAAGGTATTGGTCAAATGAGAATCCTCATTGGATTCATGAAGCACATACCCAGCATCCACAGAAGTTAAATGTTTGGATGGGAAAGGTCAAAAATCAGCTAATAGGCCCATTTTTTATCGACGGAAACTTGAATGGTGACAAGTAATTGGATCTACTTAATAACGAAATTATGCCTGCACTTCAACAGAATGGGCAATTACCACAAAATATTTGGTTTCAACAAGATGAAGCACCTCCCCACTATGATAGACGGGTTAGGGATTTTCTGGATGCGAATTTTCCAATCGATGGATTGGACGTAGAGGATTCATAGAGTGGCCTGCTCGTTCTCCGGATCTTAGCCCGTTAGATTTTTTTCTTTGGGGTTATCTAAAATCACGTGTTTACCTTAGACGACCAACAAACTTACAGGAATTGAGACAAAGAATTATTGATGAATGTGAACTAATATATGGAAAAGTCTTGGAAAGAGTGACTCAAGGATTTGTTAATAGGATGGCATATTGTCAGCAAGTAAATGGCGAGTATTTTGAACATTTAAAGTAATTTTGTTTCTCATTATTCTAAAATAATGAAATGTACATCTATTGTACTACTAACAGTGAGTTATTCCTCGTTTTTTACAAATTTGTTTACATTAAACTCAGTATGGTTGAATTCAAAATAACAAGCTTTTTCAAAATCTGTAAAAATATATAGGGTGTCCCATTTAAATTAAAGAAGTTGATGGCATTTCCGGTTAAACCGGAGGTATATTATTATCAAAAAAATGTACATCAGATGCGTTTTGTTCCATTGCACTTACCTGCAAATTTTCATAAATATCGTTTTTTTCGTTTAAAAGATATTTACTTGATTCCATACTTTATCCCAACCCTGTATAATTCTAGTGACAGTCTTGTTAACATGCGTGTAAAATTCATATTTTGCATTAAGGTTGCAGTAATATTTTTGACAGAAATTATTCGAATGTGACATACTTCAATGTGACGTAGTACGGTTAAGTTACGTCCATTGTATAATAGGCTTTAAAATGGAATAAAATTTTAGTACTTCCGCGTAGTCAAATCCTTGGGCAATAAAATAGCAAGTTCTATATTTAAATTACACTTTACCAAACAATTCTGCTTGTATTAAAATTAATTGTTGTGTTTTATCAGATTAATGACTATATTGGTTAATTGCTTAAGAGGTCTAAATGTAAAGATAAAACACAATAGAGGTACAAATAAAATAAACAATGATTAAAGATTTCTTCGACTTTATTCGACTTTATTAGAGGGTATTAAGGAAGGTAATCACGTCTTATTGAGAAATCTAAGAATTTATTGTTTCAAATTTATTGGTTTATTTATACCGGGACTTTTTACTTTATGGCTCAACAGCTCCTTTAAGTTCCTGTAAACGTTCAGTTAAAAAATAATTAACACTATAAAATTAGTTAAAAATGAATAAAACATTTTTAATATTTTGCACTTATAAAAATCTTCATTATAAAACGCATTTGCGTATCGTAATGTAAATTTTACGCACGCAAATTTTTGTTTTAAATGGTTGGCGACATGAGTGAAGTATCTAATGACAAGACTATTGACAATGACATTTGTGGCTAATAGGAATTTATTAATTTTATATTGTTCTTTAAGAAAGTATTTGTGAATATAAATATCATCTTTTACTTATATAATATTTTATTATTGGTGTATTAGTCATTTTAAAATATTTGAAAACATTATCATTTCATAATTTAAATGTCAAAACTGTCAAATGTTATAAATTACACAGTGCTGCCGACATACTTTTTAAAATTAAAATATTCGTAATTACGTAAAAATAAAAAATTAATTTAAAAAATGATAAAATGGCAAAATATAAAAAATATTATAAACAATTTACTTATTAATATAATGAACTATATCATTGATTTATTTGATATAATTAATAAAAATAATTTAAGAGTAAAGGGATCATTTACAGTAGTATAAGAATGAAAAAACAATAAAGACAAAATGATTTCAAATTACTTTTATATAACCAATAAATATAGAATAAGAAGAATTAATCGAGTTTTATTTTTAAGTTATAGAAGTATTTCATATTGTGGAAATATTTCTAATAAAATTTTAAAAATAATATCTTCAGCAACATCTGCATTCATTTCATTCAAATCACACAATAATGTTTGTACAATATTGTTAAATGTAAAAACAAAATTACCTAAATTAAAAAATCTGGTGTTTACAAGATTAATTGTCCAAAATGTAATGCTGTATATGTACGTGCCTCTGAAAAGTATGGTAAAGGTTCTGACTCTTTTGAAAATATTTGTTAGTTAATGAACAAATAAATCTTGGAAGTTCTCCACTATTAAACTGTTTACTTTGATTGAGTCTTCATTTTATACACAGATAAGACGTAATTATAACACAAATGATCAGCATAATATAGTTTTTTCCCGGTTTTTCTATATCATTAGGGCTTATAACATCTAGGCTTTAATTCTGTTATGTCTTATTATTTCTAGTAATAAGTCTAGCCTTAGTACTACCTTATCAACAATAGGAACCTAGCTACAATCAAACAAAATGTAACTTCAATATGTCAATCTGACGATGCTGATTCTAGCAAAACGGCTGTCATTGAATTTAAAATGTATTTTTGAATAAATAGTGGATACATTCAACCGTTTAGTTGTTAACTGTGCTTAATATGAAATAAAACTATTAACTAAAATAAACTAATATCAGCAAAACAAACCTATGAAATAATGTTATTAAATATTCCTTCATTAAAAAAAACAACGTATTATATTAACAATTCCAATGATTGATTCGAGTAAATTGCTTGCTAAGAAAAGAGGGGGATGTAATATTAAACTTTTTGTAATATGTTTTGTTTTCTTAATATGACTTTCACTTTACTTATGACGAGCACAAAATAAGAATTGGCACAATGTATCTAAATTTAAGAAAATGTCTAAAAAACACTTTAAAACGTTTTAAAACCCTATAAGTTCATAATAACAATGGCGGTACCTACTTTGAGTGATTATTTACCGGGATGCAGACCTGTTCTAATTTTAAATTTGATTATTAGCAGCTCTATCACGTCCACATATTATAGAAATTTAATGTCTATATGAAAAAAAAAAATGTTTTTTTCATGTGGTCTAGTCGTACAGAAGATGATGTATGTATGCCTCTTTCAAAGGCTAATATTAATGACTTCCTGGAAGTATGTAGAATAAATATATTTAATATCGCTACTTGGTATTCGAATAACGTCCGTGGCGTTTTTGGAATTTAAACCATTGTCCCTTTTTGTATTTCATGGCCCTTCCAACTAGAACTTCTGTACTTCCGGATAATGTATTAGGTGGAAGTTGGTAACATGTGGGCGTGTCGAGGTATATAAATTAGAACGAAATAATTGGGGTAAATATTTGGAAAATGTTGCATATGCTTTTTTAACATCTGGTGTCTCAAATCACTCACAACAAACAGCAGTTTGACCAGCATATTTCTAATAGAATATCTAGCCTTTCTTTTTCAAAAATTGTAAATTATTTATGGACACTTATGAGATTGAAGCTATTTTCTAGAAAAACAAAAAGATTTCATATTGTTATAATTTCAATTTGGATGAATTTTTGCAGTAGCAGAAATTTGACAATGAGGGAGTCCACTAGCGCTAATACTAGAATATTTTTGCAAAATAAAGATTTTTAATTAAATTTGGAAAAATTATCATTAGCAGTGATGTTAGATATATCTATAGAGCGGGTCACAGTTATTATGCAGCGTGGCCGGCATAGGCCAATGTAAATCTTATGGGCGAATATTCAACACTGTTGCCGCTTTGGTTACGGCTTGAACCACAATTAACTCAGCCAATTTATTTTCGTAGAAACGTTTTATTATGAATTTTGCAAAACAGATATATTCTATATAATAAATATTATTAAAAAATGGAATTCAAATCTATTTATGTAGATTGTAATCAGTATATACCGGATGAAGGTTCAGACTCTTGAAAATAATCCTAAAAAATATTTGCTGCATAGGTTTATTAAATTTTTTGCGGTAAAAGGTTAACTCAATATATTTTAAACATTTTAATATACATTTTTAAAAGTGGAAAATGAGTAAAAACACCTGGTGATTGTACAATAATTTTCAGTCTCTATCTATTTAATATCGGGCAAAACAACATTAAACGACAAAATCAACCAAAAAAAAATCGAGATAACAAAAATGATGTTTACAAAAATGTCAACTCAGCATTTTGTATCTATCCCTATTTAATAATAATAATAATATCGAGTTTATTGAATGCAGTTGAACAATGTATCTACAAGGGAGAAAATATATATGTTTGTAAAAAATAAGTAAATACATAAAAAAATATCCAAAGTAACCGCAAATCAAAAGGCAAAGTTCGCTCTCATTTATAAGGAGACCCAAATAAACGAGTAGCGTTCTTCCTCTTAACGGTTAAATACATCCAATGGGCATTGGTAGAAATTGGATCTTTAAAATATAAAAGAGTAATTTGAAATACAATAAAAAAAATTTTGCAATCCCCTACCCATCATATCCCACACGTCCAGAGATCTGGGTGGCCAAGGTAATAATGTGACATCATTATGTTGAAAGAAGTCTATTGTGGCTCTTGCGACATGTGGTCGGGCATTATCTTGTTGAAAAGTTGGATTTGCCAGGGTGTCAAGATAGGGTAAAAGATGGGGTTTCAAAACTTCTTGGATCTAACGATGCGCGTTCATGTTACCTCTGTTGAAGATTAAAGGTGATCTCGAACCATAACCTATAGCACCCCAAACCATAACCCCAACAGTTTAATGAACATGTCTTTCAACAAAAAACCTGGTAGTGGGGAAACGGTCCCCTAAGGCCAATAATCTTAGGCGGTGATCTTCACGGTCTGTTGTGTTACGGGGGCGTCCAGAGCCCCTTGCTCTTTGCGTACGGCCTTCTCGAAGCCATGCCTGACAACACCTAACCACGGTGTCTATACTTCTTTGCACTCAAGCTGCAATTTTCCGAAAAGAAAATCCAGCTTCACGAAGTGCCACTATACGATCCCTACCAAACTCACTAAGTTGACGAAATCGTACAAGTCTCTGTACCCTAGGCATCGTAACCAATCGTAAATAATGTCAAGAACAAAAATCCCCAAAATAACCGGAATCTTCAACTGATAAGGCTAAAAATTTTATAAATTGTTTTTTTTACCAAATGAATAAATTTACCAAATTTTATTATAAAATCATTTAAACTGGGTCTTCGGATTTTTATGTCACTAAGTATATTAATCAATATTCATTTATTTTATCTAAAATATATTTTGTTATTATCTATTATCACCATTCAATTCGTCTAAAAGACAATAAAAATTCAAATAGGTAATAAAACTTCAGGTAGGCATTTACAGATAAAAGTGGTATTGTAGATAAAGTTCAAATAGATATGCCTAATAATTTTCATTCTGGCAATTCTGGCATTACTACGTAAATAGATATAAAATAAATATTAATTCAAATTTTAACTGTGTTTTTACGGTGCTCACGACAACTGACAACTATCAATACTATCTATTACGTCAATAAAGTCGCGCCTGTTAAGGAATCAGATAGATTTATAGAACTGTGATAAAGAGATAAAAGAACTCCATTCAAAATATTTGCGAGCTCTAATGCCAGCTTTCTTAGACTATTTTGTTTTCCTTATCTTAGTTGCCCTCTTGTCCACAATAACATCGCATGTGGTTACCCCTCCCATATACTTATCCTGCTAAGTCGTAATCGTAACCTTGAGAAGATATTATTTATAAAAAAAATATGAGTAATTTCTCCTAAAAATTAATGTATTTATTAAATAATACTATGTATAAATCTACTTCCTTTCTATCTATTGATCATTATTTTTTAAATTAATTAGATCATAGGTAGGTACCATTAAATACACGAAATTTGAATTTAAATTTTTGGCATCCTTAGTTTTTATAGCGAAAATATAATTATTGAAATGATTTCGATGAAATGTGGCTTTTGTACAGAAAGGTTCGAAAAATAATCAACGGAGTATCTGTATCTGTATCTGTAGAGTAGGAAGGGTGAGTATAGACCCACAGCTCTTAGGCCACAATATGGCCCATTGTACATCCTCCCAAGGAGTCGCCCCCCTAGGACATTATCCATCCTGCCTTATCCAGGAAGGAAGACAGGTCACCAGGGGACATCTCCTTAATGTCGACAGGTGTAGGCCAAGACTCACCGAACACAAACTCTCTTGTCGACGATAGCTCCGGACATTCACATAAGACATGCCTGACAGTTTCATCTTTACACCTCCTGCATAGAGGTATGTCCACTAGCCCCATAGAATGGAGGTGTTTCCTTAGTTAACAGTGTCCAGTCAGAAATCCCACTGTTAAACGTAGGTTCTTCCTGGTCATCGCCAAATATTTATTCGTATCCAGCTTCTCAGGCTCGCCCAGGGTAATCCTGGCAAAACTGCATCCTTTGGTTTCATCCCATCTCTTAAGGGATTGAGTACGGGTGTAACGTTTGGCTAGTTCCGCAATTGTCGAAGACGTCAAACCATAATGTCGCCTGGTCCCAAAATTTTTAGTCCAGCCGCTATCCTGGCCAGAGTGTCAACAATACGGTTCCCTTTGCTCCTGTCGTGCCCTTTCACCCACCTTAGTACGATATTATTATCTACCGAGGCGTTAGCCGTAGTATATAACAAGATGTTAATAAATAGACGGCTATTTTTTTGCGTCTAAATTACGAGAATATTTTAATATCATTTTGGAATTAATAATCAGACTAAAGCCTGAGAGCTTAGTCTGATTATTAATAGCAATTCCAAAATTATGTCGAATCAAATTGTAAAATATTCAAAACCAGAAAACGAATATCGGGAATACTAAAATAATAATAAAACTGATAGTAGTATTTGACTTTTTTATGTGACGTTTTGACATGACTATTTCTCTTAGGTCTACTGCAATAGTCGCTGATAATTGACTCCGACTGGTCTAAATTTCAGAAATTGTGACATTTCATTGGTTATAATAAAGAAAGGGAAATAATCTTAAATACTACTTGTCCTGTAAAATTTTACCAAATAAATTTTTTATTTCCAGACTTAAACTTATATAATTTAAGCAAAACTACTGAGACAAACTAAATAAAATAAAATAACTTCTCATACGGACAAGTTTCACATTTCAGTTTGTTTTCGTATTTTTGCAAACTAAAAAAGTTTTCGTCGAACCTAAAAATTTATCTATAAAATTCTAAGGACTTATGGTATTACCTTCGAAATGTTCACATCCTTACTTTTTAACCAATAACATGGTTGACGGTAAATAGGAAATAATTACGCATGTGTATTAATTTGCTTCTGTGATTATTGATGTATATTTTATTTTTAATATGTTAACAAAATTTTATATCTCACATCACACTGTAGTGTCAATAATCAACAGGAAGTAGTCAAGAAGACTACGAAATCAATTATCGTTCCGTCGAAAATATAAAAAGGAAATGAAATGGAATGTAAAAAAAATACAGTGTTAATCAAAGCAGAAAATAATCAATCAAATAGTGCATTGAGGGGTAATAAAAAATAGGTCACGGTTCAATTAGTTGCCCGCGTTGGTGATCTTAAATTAATCACTCATTAAAGTGGTCTAGATGCAATAAATTTTTTTAATTATTTTATTAATTTTTAAGTCATGAAACACTTTGTTATATATTTGATTTTATTTTTGGTAAAACTAGCAGTAGCAGTAATAAATTAGGTGTAATTCTGTTGCAAATTTATCGATGACCATCCATTTTTGGGCAGCCTACACATTCCTTCATAAAGACCCTATCCACAATCTTTCATTAATCAATAACTACGGTTTTAATTCATTTTTCATTATTACACTTGTGTCAAAATTTCAATATTAATGAGATATTCATTAATATTCCATCAATGTACCGGAGGAGCTCTTTTAAAAAAGGAAATTAATTGTAGTAATAAAGACGACCATGAGCTTCACCAATTTTTGGTTAGAATGCCTCGGGTAACAGTGGCGTTACAACAAATAAAATCGATTTTTTTTACTTACCTACTACTATAAATCTTATTTTAATTTAATCTTAAAAAAATCCTTTCATAGTTAATAATACTTTTAAAAACTAAAACAGTTATCATTTCACCTGAAGATTTTCAGCCTCATTTCCTTCCGGTCTCCAACTCTCTAGGCTCAGTCCTTTGGGTGTATGAGTTTATTAACTCATTATTATTAACTCATAACTCCTTCTACCACGACGTTTCTGTGGCAGATTAATTCTCACCTCCTAACTTATGACCTTTTAATCATTAATCTATATTGGTTCTTTTAATTTTAATTCATTTACTTACATTAGACCGACCGTATTACACATTATCATAATTAGTTAAAAATTTTTAGTAGTAACTTAGTAACTTACTTGTCAATAAGTTCTACAATGTTTATATCTCACTTAATGTGTGCATACAGCTGTGTTGTTTTTATCCTTCAATTTTCATTACATATTTCACTTTGATATTATACAATATATAATTTAATACTATTTTCATAATTTTAACATTTAGTTCCTCTGGTTTAGATATCTATATGTTTCCAATGAACTTTCACTATAGTTGGCAACATTCCCTCAGTTGGTAACTTGTGTTCCGGTGTATTATTTCCGCACCTTTCCTTACATGTGCTGGTTACTTTGAACGTCCATTCTTCCTTAGAGTGATTTGTATCTCAGTCGATTTACTGTAAAGTGATATGGATTATGACGTTTTTCCACATTCTCTTTATAGTAATTTTTATAAGATTATTTCTTCTGATTATTTCCACCTATAATCCGGTACCTTAGGGTCACTGGTTTTGGAGATTGATCTCCCTGCTCCGGAGAACTTTCCATATTGGTTCTTTTGAACCTGCTAGTGATCCGTTCTCTATTGATTATTGGTTTTGAAGATTGAACTCCTTGTTTAGGAGAACTCTCCAAAGCGTTTCTTCTTCTAACCACGCTATTAATCCGGGCCGGTTCCTGATTTGGTCTTGGAGATCGATCTCCTTGTTTTGGAGAACTCTCTATAAGCCTGTCTATAGAATGTTGATACCTGGATTGATTCTAAAATATTTACTGCTCTACGCCAAATTCTCTTATTTGCACACATCAACTTCCACATAGTTCGTTCTAATAATTAAACTAGATTTTAAACTTTCTTTTTTAACTTCTTTTATTACGTTAACTTCCAATTTCACATTAAATTGCTCCCCTATTTTAATCATAATATCTGTTATAAATTGTTTAAACGCTGCAGTCTGCACATAGAGGTGAGTCTCCACATTGTATTATATGTATCTTAAAATATTCGTTTATGTTTTAACATTGATTCTGTTTGTTCTATTAATGTTAAAATACTATATTGACTGTTATACTAACTATCATTTTCTATTACATGTTAGATTTTATCTTATATGATTTGACTTTTGTACATGTTATAGTTTGTCATTTATATATTTGACTTTGTATTTCTTCTCTCTGACATATTGTGTTCTTCTCTTAAAGTCTGAAGATGGTCTTGTGACCGAAACATGCCGCTGTTATAATATTTCATTAAATTACATACTGTGGGTTAACTTTGAGTTTTATTACTACTATTCGTACTATCCACATTTGAGTTATGGATAACCTCTACAATTTAATCTCTACAATTTAAACATTTTTAATTTTTCTTTCTTTTCATTGTCATATTATTATAACATTTCTCTTACCCACAAGCTTAAAAATGTAAGCTGCTTGGATATATAAATTGTATCATATATACATTTCAGGTATGAGCCTTATTATTATAATCTCTTTTCTCATATTGTCAAACTTGTTACTATTTTAGCCTGATGATGGCTCCTCAAAAAGCCGAAACTAGTAGCTGTTAACAACTTTACATATTTCTTACGCTTAATAAAACTTTGTGACATTGACTTGGACATTTAATTTTTAAAACAGTAACATTCTAGAAGCATGCCTATAAGACGATAGACATATTTCGTGGGCTGAAAACCATAGGGTTCCAAACGACATTTTGTTCAAATTTTACTTTTGTGTGGAAATCTGTTCTAAACAGTATTCTGCATAATTGGCTATTAAAACTTCTGCCATCCTATTAAGAATAATAAAAAACTCTTTGTTTTAACAAAACTTCCAATATTTATTTAAAAAATTGCTTTTTTAACTTTAATGACAGCCGTTTTGCTAGACTTAGCATCGTCAGATTGACATCTGCTATATTGTTATAAATGGCGCCACGGTTGATAAAAAAATAGGGTTCCAAGTAATTTATTGTGTTGATACCTATTTTGTTTTGTCAGAATATATAATTATGAGTGATTTAAGTGATTCTTGGGATGATTTTTACAGTTCTGGATCTAAATATGTTCCTGAAAATGATCGTGGAAATAAAAGGTTTGTGATATTGACAAAAAATTTGGATGCGTGAGGAACGTGAGAATGATAAGACAGACAATAAAAATCCCAATCGTTCGGTAATTTGCTTTGATCTGGAAAATGTTATAAATTTACCAAAATCGGAAGTGTTAGTTTTATTTTATAAACAAAAATTAACTGTAGGTATATAATTATTTAACTTCTCATTGTTCCCTTGGTAAAGATGTTTTCTGTGCAATGTGGTCTGACATCATGTGTGGCAGGTCAGCCATTGACATATCGAGTGATTTTATACAAATTTTCGAAAAGGTAGTTTCAATCCATCCTAATATAACTGAAATACGAGTAGTAACTTGGAGTGAGAGTTGTGTGCTACAGAATAGAAATTCATTAATTTCAGTGGCTGTTGTTGACTTTTTAAAAAGACATCCTGGTATTTCATGCATTACTATGAAAAACTCTATTCCCCGACATTTCTGTAAACAAGTTGTAGACAATATTTATGCATTCCTGAATTGAAGAAGCAATAAAAATCACAGACATTTGGTCACCTTTGTCATTGCTAAGAATTCTGCTAAAAATAGACAGGAAAAAGGCATTTCACATTATCAACATGAAAGCAGCTGATTTTAAAAACTTCCAACTTTGTTTCATCAATACGACAAAGTGCCATTCACCAAAGTAACCCAGATAACACAAGAACATACATTGGATGTCCAATGGATATCCAGATTGGACATAATGAATATCCATGGGATATCCGTTTATGTCCAGAAGGATATCCTATGGACATCCAGCGGCTATCCATTTGCCACAAAATTGGACATACCATGGATGTCCGTTTCGTACAAATAATGGATATATCTTGGACAAATGTGGACATTCAGTGGACACGATAAATAAACCATGGACATCTCATGGACTATTTACGTACCTTGACTGGATGTTTAGGACATGAATTGGATACGTTTTGGTTATAAACAGGATAGGTTATGGACACCCCATGTACTTGTTATGGACATGAACTGGATACATTTAGGACATGAACTGGATATACATATTTTGTACATAAGCTGAATGTTATGGACATCTCATGTACTTGTTATGGACGTGAATTGGATGTTTAGGATATAAACTGGATACGTTTTGGCCATGAACTGGAAAGGTTATAGACGTAAACTGAATGTTCAGGATATGTTATGGATATGTTTTGGAAATGAACCGGATAGTTTATAGATTAAAGGTCCAGTGAATGTCCCCAAACGGATATCAATTGAACTAGTGGTAAATGAACATCCATTGGATGTCCATTTTGTGTCCATAATGAACAATGGATGTCCAATGGACGTCCATCATTCAAATAAATCTTCACGTCCAGTGGTGAACGAGAACTGAAGGTTCAGTGAATGTCCCCAAACGGATATCCATTGAACTAGTGGTAAATGGACCATTCCGTGTCCATGTCCATATGGACCAATCGTGGACATTATATAGATATCCATAGGATATCCTGTGTTTACTGGGAAGCCAACTGCGTTTCCTACAAGGTGAACCATACCATATTGCATTTAAAAAAGATAATCACCAGGCGTAATTTGTAACAGTGAATATTAAACCTGATGTAAAACCCTAAAGAAAAAAAAAGTAAACCTACCGAAAAGTTATTCCATCAGCCATTCCAGGAAAAGTCAAATTAGTAACTCAACAAAAAACAGCACAGAACGAGTTTGCATATAAATGGATGCCACTTCATGATAAGGATTATATAAAAAGCATCTTATCCGATTTTAGTAAACAAAAATAATAAAACAAATTGAATCTGAAAGTTTTATTTGGTATTTTTCTAAAAATAATTTTTTTTAATGTACCAACTTTTTTATTTAACGTTTATACCTTCTTTGAATTTGGAGACTATAACAAGATAATCATATTCTTCAATTTTTCGTTCTTTTTTAGAGAACCACTCGGTTCTAAGTAGACTGCTTACAGTACCATAAGGTTCCAAGTAAATTTGAGCTAATTTAACAAAAATACTAAAACAATACCTGCAGTTGTGATGAAAGTAATAATATTGTAGGAAAGTATTGTCAAAATATCTAATTAAATTTTAAGCCCTAGCTGTGCCAGCTTTCTTTTGTAATAATTGATTTAGAAGCACGTAAACTTTAAAATTCGTTATGTCTGTGGAGCTTGGAACCATATGGTTCTTAGCCCTCGATTTCTTGATACTACCTGTGTTTATATTTGTATTATTTTAACTTATAATAACATGCGAGTACAAAGGTGCTAGCTACATTTATATCTAAACGAAAGGGTTTTTTACTTGTACAGGGTGGTTATTGATGGAAGATGGAGAAGCTTGTAGATATTATAACCAAAAGCTTATTATAGTTCGTTAATCTGCACCACAGCGCAGAAGACGAGTTATGGTTTAGTTGCTAGTTTCTCGATAAATAAATAGTACTAGCAATGCTAAAAATATTGACTACGACATAAACTTAGTGAGAGACGAGCTGTCGACCCAAGAGGTTCACTTTAGAATCGATAGCAGAGCACACATGCCAGCAAGGGCCGTATACTTGACCAGAACAACAGGGGTTTAAGTTTTTAGTTTGTTTAATATAATATCCCTTCCTAAATTTTAACTCCAAATCTGCGCAGCGAGAGGAAACACTTAGTATTATAGAATTATTCATTCAAATTGCAATGTTGACTCTGGGACAATAACAATTTTCAATTTTTTTAAAAAATTTATTAATTTAAATAAAACTCAAATAAGGAAAGAACTTTATTTTTATTTCTGAATAAAATTTATTTTGACAGCCTCTCAATAATTCTACACTTCATCAAAGTTGATTAGTCCTTTGAGCAAAGCAGTTACGGTTATTGCGCTTGATTGATATGGTTTGCGTAAAAAGTATATATTATTTATAGTATGATTTTTATATTATGATCTTTTTAATTGCATATTTTATTTTTCGTGAATGAAATAAATTAAAACAAGTAATTGTTGTATTGTTGTATAACTATCACAATTAGAAATAGTGCTTATAAAATATTTAACCTATGATCGTATATTGAAGGAAATCTGACGTAAACTTGACAACCCGGTTAAATTAAATAAATAAAATAAGTTGACATACGACGATGGACATTTAAATGGGTATGGCCACACATCTCTCTCGCTTTATACGGTTCTCTGTCGTACTTTCTATCTGTATAAATTTAATCTGTGATAAAGCAGTCAACTTTATTAGATTGAAACAGAACTTTTTAGTATTCCAAAAAACAGATCAATATTTAATTAATATATAAATATTTTATTATATATATTTATTTATTTTATTAAGTGTTTACTGTCAGCTAAATTATAATGAGAAGTTTACGATTTTAATTAAATTAAATTTTAATTGAAGATTAAGCTAAAACAAATTTATCTGAAGACACGTACACCACTGTCATAATAATCAATAAAGGAAAACGTTAAAAGAAAAAAAAATGTTACGTAGGTATTTAAAAATATATTTATTATAATGAAAGGTTAATTTTGTTCAAAAATGAGCAGTCTAATTTTAACAAGTTTTATGCATATGAAGCTGTCTACATTTATTTTCATTAAAATATAATTAACGGGTTAAAAAATAGGACCTACCTGGGATAACTGTATTTTTCAAGCCAGTCAAACTAAATTTTTTAAACTGTTTTAAATGAATATTGATTAAAATCATTTAAATGCTATTTTTCAGTGTACTACCATTTAATTTATTATGGTATTTCTTGTTACTTAATACGTTAACTTACATAAGCACAAAATGTTTCCCAAGCCCGTCCTTATTTCAAATATTGCTCTAATATCTGGATAGTAGCGATTCCTTCCATCCTTGGCATCCTTGATTCCATTCAAATCTTTAGAACAAGGCAATTCATTTCTTATATTAAATTTGTAAAAGGTTCTCTTTAATACTCTTTTCTTATTAAAAAAGGTTTATACAATTTTTTTATGAAAAGCTTTTAGAGGTTTATAAATGGTATATTTTTGAAATAATTTTCTTAACAAATTTGCAGGATAAATTATTTTATAGGTTTAACATCTAAAAATTCATTATTTATTTTAATAAGTTATTAAGTACTTTGCAAACAATTTAATTTGATCTTTTTTCTACGCCCGTACTATAATAATACACTTATATGCCCATAATCCGTTTCATAATCATATTCATTATAACACTAGTGTTATAATTGTTTTCATTAAGATACTGAACAATTGACCGCATACCACCTACATTTTACAATTAAGTAGATATCAAGTAGGCGTCTCTCAAAAAGTATTTGACAGTTCTAATTTTCCTAAACAGCTAAACCAACAGCTCTAGTCTTCTTGAGCTAAACTTTAAAAATTAATAATTATATTATCAAAATGTCTGATATCAGCGATATAGAAGAATTACCATCGACTCTTTCACATATATCGGAGAAAGCAGAAAATGCAGTACACAATATTTTGCCTCAAAAATCTAAGAAAGTGTACGAAAAATTATATTAACGGTTTGTGGACTGGAGAAGTACAAATTAATAATGTTTCGACATTCTCCGAAAATGATTTGATTGCTTATTTTTAAGAATTGATGAAAACTATGAAACACATTATTCAATAATAAAATCGTTGGTAAATATTAACCATAATATAGACATTTCTAAATATAAAAAACTACAAGCTTTACTAAAGCGAAAGTCCGAAGGATATTTTCACCTGAACAAATAAAAACGTTTATCGACGAAGCACCCGATGAACGGTTTTTATTTGTAAAAATAAGTATTCACCTAACATTACATTTTTAAGAATTTTGTCATAATCACATTTTTCACATTAGGTACAAATATGAATAAAAAATATGAATATAATATTCATATATTTTTGGGCATATTCTACATAAATATAGCATTAACTTTGGTTTTAGAACAATTAACACCTTGGGCTCTTTCTTGATTAACATAAAAGACAAAATTCTTTCCTTATCCTCTCCGGGTATTTATAAATTGTGTTGTGGAAGTTGCAATGCTGTTTACATTGGTCAATCTGGTCGCCTCATAGATACTAGAATCAAAGAACATATTAAATTCATCAACAAGTACAAAAACTTTCATCCACCTACCTCTCCCTCAGCCTTTGCTAACCACATTATTTCAGAGAACCATAGTTTTTCCATTTTCAACTGCTCCAGATTGCATAATTGTTTTAAAGGACCTAGAATGAATCTGCTTGAAATGTATGAGATAAATGAAGCTGTGAAGAATAACTCTCTTTTATTCCTGAATGAACAACTTAAACCGAAAGACCCATATATTTTTCTCCACCTTCCTTTTTGATTATTACTTAAATGATTTATGTTTGTCTGACAGTTTCTTTTTTCCTTTTCCACCACAGAGTCTCTCATTTGGCATTAGTTTTTAATTTATAGTTTGTTCTCATTTGCACAACCTTTCCCCTTTTTTTACATTTCTATATTTTTATATATATTTTTGGTTTTCAAATTTTATTGGTTAAAATTGTTTTTCTAATTCTGTAATTTCTAATTATTACTGTACTTCGTTTGATTTGCAATTATTCCCTGTTTTTTGAATGTCAATGTAATCATCGTTTATTGACAAATAACCAATATTCAGACTACTCTTCTTCTCTTACATTGACATTCATTTGATTGGGGGTTGGTACTCGATGGTTAGTTTGATACCTTTGATGTATTTGACATTATGTTGTACTAATTTAACTTGGTTATCCATTGATTGATTTGCATCTTGTTTCCTGAATGATTGCAGTATTGTCGTTGATTTGTTCTTTTCCCTAACTATTTCGATAACATTTCCATTGATCACAGACATTATTCTGGTTCTCTTGTCCTGTGACTTCTCTTAACTTTACCTTCCATGTTGTTTCCTATGTTCTATGATTCCACTATATACGTGTCTATCGCCATTACTCTAAGTTCACGTGCTCTTTGTAAAGAGAAAAAGTAATAGTTTTCACCTAAGTGCATTTATTAAGTGCTTTTCGTTGTAATTCAATGCATTTAATCTTTATATTATTATGGACAATGTTTTCAATGTTCTGCTTGACTATGCATCTTATTATTTATAATTTGGTGTTAATATTAATACCTTTCCTAATTTTGTTTTCCATAATTTTGTGTAATCCGATCCAATTTTCGTTCCTTTTGTGCTCGAGAAACCTTTCTCTGAGACACAAGAGGTATGTCTTTTGGTTTTTTGTACCTGTTTTATACGGGTTAAAAACCAGTTTTCGTAATCTTTTTAACATCATTTTCAACTATATAGATCTTTCCTTTTTGGATTCATCTATATCTGGGGTTCTTCAACCCTTCTTAAAGTCTCCAAACTTACTACATAGTATCTACATGGAGCTCTAGGCTTCTCCTTTTGCTCTTTCAATTTTAATTTTCCATTTTACTCCTTCCTTTCTTTTTTCTTTTTGTTTTTCAATGTCCAAAACAAAAATTTTTTGACTCCCATTACATTTTCTAACTTCATCTATAGTCCTTTAACTTGGATTTGATCATCGGTGGTCACCTAAGTGCTTATAAACTAAACAAAGTTGAAATTAAATTTAATTTTATATTTTCATACCTTCAACTGCAATGCTTGCAATCTTTTTGGAATGGTTCTTCAACAATATATCGTGGGTATACTGCGAAAAGTGACCAAGTCACGTTTTCTTAAATTCGACTTATTGTTACCAAAAGATCATATCTTTATCAAGAAAATTTACCAAAATCAAATTTTAATAAATATTAATACATATTATTTATTAAAATTGGACTTGATCAATATTTCTTGATAAAGATATGATCTTTTGAAGTCATTTGGTAACAATAAGTCGAATTTAAGAAAACATGACTTGGTCACTTTTCGCAGTATACCGACGATATATTGTATTTGAATTTAATAGGTAAGGATTGTTTGTAAATTGCTTCTCTACCAGCTATGTAATGTATTATTTCTTTGTAGCCTGATGATGGCCTTATTGTAGGCCGAAACTAGTCGCTTTTTTACAACAAATTCATATAACAATAAATAAATATTTGTGACATTGACATTGGTGTTTCCTTTCTTCATTTAAGAAGAATCACATTCGAAAGATGGATGATTTGCTTCATAATATTTTTAGTTCTTGATTATTAATATCGATCGTAGAAAAAATAGCGTATGCAACTCTCATTGAATGGTTATTACATGATTGTTGCATAATATACTAGTATAAACTTAATCATAAATATAATTTTCCTGGTAAAAATTATTTCTTACATCTATAATATTAGTGAAAATAGGCGTTGAGCTGAATTCCTCTCTGATAAAACTTACACCATCGAAAAACTAATTTAATACTCGTTGTATTCCTCTTCTTCGCTTTTTGATATTTGAGGCAACACAGTAATTCAATATAAAGCTTCTTAACGCTTAGTTTGGTCGCTTATTAAATCCAGTGAGGAGAAATAGTCCTTTTGTTTTATTTTTTCTTTAATCTCGAATTGTTGCAGGTCCACCGATTTCGACATTATAAAGTTATTGAATTGTCGTTTCTTTGTTCTATGCCAACAAACCAATTTGTTTATTTTGCTTTTATACCAGTCAATGTTAACAAGATAATTCGCAATCTTTTAAAACAAACTTATAGTGTCTATTCCAATTATGACACTTACATATCCCATCCTTCTTTACTATTAAACTTAACTTAATTCGTTGGTTAACCACTTAAATTTTATTGGTTCAAGTAGTATTTAGGACACAAAAGTCCTATTAAGCAGAAGCATTGTCATCTACATGTAAAAATAAAGATAAAAAACTATCAACATTAACTAATAAGCCAACAAAAAATTTGGAAAACTTGGAAACTAAAAAATTATATTTTTTATATTTTATTTTATTTTTTTTATTTTTTAAGTGTTCAAGCCAATGTAAAATAAAACTTTAACTTTTTATTCAAAAAAATTTCTTCCAGCATCGTTAGATTGACCAATTGAACTTTCATTTTCTTTTACTAAGGTAGCTATCTGGTGTTAGTTAAGTAGTGTTAAGACTAGACCACATCTAAAACAACAATTATTAAAAAAATTACATATATTTTTGACTTGATTTGGATCCCTTGCAACACAATATTTTTTAAAATACAAAAGATGATGGTTAAAGTTATGAAAAATTTTGGAATAATCAATTAATAATAATATTTAAATTTATTGTACCAACCCTTACTTTCTGCAAGTCCATCTTATTAAGAATAATAAAAAACTCTTCAAGTTTATTTAAAAGTTTATTTAAAAAATTATGCTAATCAGTGAAACGGCCGTCATTGTAATTTAAAACATAATTTTTTAAATAAACTTGGAAGTTACGTTCAACTGAAGAGTTTTTTTTATTATTCTTAATAATAATGTTAATTGCATGATTCAGTGGACTATTACTAGGAATTAATTAAATTACTTTTTTCTTAATAACATTTTGATTTATTAAATAAACTTTAATTCAGACAAAGTGCAGATGCTGTTTAATCATAAAATATTTTAATTTTTAATTATGTATAATTTTTAAATATTTAAATTAGAGGAATACACAAACATTTTCAAAAAAAACGTAAAAAATTTAGGAATTAAATTCGGTATTGATATTAATACATTCTAGTTGTAATTAATCTCCGATTAATTCTATTACGAAATCAACTACAAAAAATAACAAATTTATTACTTAGAGTTTAAAGCCAATATTGCTTAGCTTACGAAATTGATTTTTTTTTAAGTTTATATTCACACAAACTATTCACCAACCACGTTTAAGTTTTACTTGGCGTATATGTACTTTTGTATGGAGTAAAAGCAAAGTGCCTAGTCGAAATTAACAAATCGAGACATTAAGCTAACCGCAGATCATCTCAATGGACACAGCCCTTTTGGCCTGTTTAAGAAAGGACCAAAGATTAGTGCTGATGATCGGTAACCTTCTTTGTTTTCAGATATACACGTAACATCAGTTGTCAATATGAAATTGAAAAGCACAGAGCAGTGCGTCGTTCTTGCATTATGTGTTAAAAGTTTAATTTACAAAAATCAAACAGGATATGGGTGCATCCAATATGTCTAGAATGGGCGTGTGTGTCACCCTTTACCCAGATTTAAGAAATTGTTAATCAACCACTTTATTTTTTGCATCAAGATGTTTGTACTGTTCTGAAGATGTACACTGGCAATAATTGAAGTGCATATTACAAAAAATTTCTTTAATCATTAGTTAATAATAAATAAAAATTCAATATAATAAGTTTATCTTGATTCTTTCACATTAGAATATACCCCAAAAAAATTTTCGTAAAAAAAACAGTAAAAATAAAACAGAAAAAATCGAAAAATGTTAAATCATTTACTGCGCAGGTCATGAAGTCCTTTCACGAAAATTAATATAGTGTGGGTCCACCCTTAGCTTGCCTTATTGTTGTCACTCTATTTGGCATGGTTCTAATTAAATTATCAATAAATTACTGGTGATATTCAATGCGATCATTTACAATTCTCGAACGGTGCGGGAGCGACAAATTGTTCGCCTATGGCACCAAAAAATGGTAAAGTAAAGGTCGATTCGCATTTTACGGAATGTCAACCTCGCGTCACGGAACGGCAAAGTCACATCAAAATATTATATTGTTCACTTTAAATGGTAGCATTCATATATTCCGGGAACGTCGCGCACTGTCAACGCAACGGACCGTCTGGATTTGTTTAGAACGTATCTTTTACGCGACGGGCCGTGACGTTGCCTACTCGACTCTACAAGTGTGAACGTGTCCATAAGGAACTAAGTTATAGTAGTTATAGTATTTTTTAGAAGAACTTGCATATTATTAATGGATGACGAAAAGCTGATAGAGCAAGTGCAACATCCTGCAATATTTGTAGAAGGATATTTCATTGTCTTCTAATTCCTTAAATAATGTGTAATATTCGCCTTCCTCTTTTCTCTTAGTCAACATTTTATATATATATATCGTAAACAAACCTAGAAAAACAAAACAAAAAAGGAAAAAAGTACGCAAAAATTTGTAAACACAGTAAATATTGTACTACACTAATAATATTCACATATAATATAATTTAAATATAATGAAGCTTAAAATAGTATGCTAGTTCTATGGAATATATACTTTAGTAAATAAATTTTGAATCATTTTTTTTTTAAATTTCTTGAATGGCAAAATGAGAAGACAGCTAGGTACCTTATTCATTAGCACAGTGATATAGTAAGAAAAAGATCCTTTAAACAAAGATGTTCTGTGCATTGGCGATGTCAGCTTTGTTTTAAATCTTATATTTACGTTATGCACATCTGTGCGAAATTCTATTTTATTGTATAGATAGGGAGGAGTACACTTTTTGATTATTTTTTTAAATAGGACAAGAGCACTTAAAGTCCGTCTCTCTGACATATTGAGCCAACCAATATGTTTTAAATGGAATGATACATGATCCCTTTTTCTTAGAGAGCAGATACTGCGCACGCATGCATTCTGTAGCCTTTGAAATCGAGTTTTATCGGATTCTAGAAGGCAGGGTCCATAGACCACATCTGCATAATTAGCATGTGATAGTACAATAGAGTTACAAAGAACAGTTTTAGTTTTGTTAGTTAAAATATTTCTGTTTGTATATATTAATTTTAGATTACTATAAGATTTTTTTAAGATACTGTTAACATGCGAATGAAATATAAGAACATCATCTACTAACAAACCTAGGTTTTTAACACAGGACTCTATCACTAAAGGTTCATCTTTAACTCTAATGTCTAATCTATTTGCACATCTTTTCCTAGCTTTTGTTCTTCCAAATAATTGTAATTTAGTTTTATGGGCGTTGACTTTGAGGCAATACTTTCCACATAAAGAGATTATTGAGTCAATATCTGCATTGATTTTTTGACAGGCGGCATTCGTATTACTCTCATCAAATGAAAAATATACCTGACTGTCATCCGCATAGTACTCAACAGAGCAATATTTCACAGCTTTATGAAATTGTGATGTGTAAATTACAAAAAGCAATGGTCCTAGAATTGAACCTTGTGGAAAAATAGTTTTATGGACTACAGTTAAATTGTTAAAGTCACTGCAAGCGTTTCTACGCGACTAAAATGTTGGTATTTTGAAATTGAATTCCTACAATTCTGGTTAAAGAAGTAAAAGCGTATAAAAATAAAAAAACCGACAAAAAAATTTGCTATAAACAGAATTTACTGATAGCACGAAACGTATATTTAAAATACTATTTTTGTACACAATTTTCTGAAATTTGAAAAGTATTCACTTGAATTGTTAAGATGTGTATTTCAAATACATGGTTTTGGTTCAATTGCAGTAATTAAAAGTTTTGTCAATGCGGTATTTTTTACCGCATACCACCATATTGAAACTAGTATAAAACTACAACTGAGGATAATAATATGCTAGCATACTAGCAATTGAAAATTGACCGATGATCTGCGAACGCCACGGGCTAGACCGATGCCTGAGCGTTTTTATACGGTTAAAATGTGAAAGAAATATATAAAACAATGGATAGGATGGATCGTCAGCACTGATCCTTTCTGAAACAGGTCTTAAGGTATCCCAAAAAATTATTGGCAAATCGGAAGTATGAACTACCTAGCATTTGTTTGCAATTGGCTAAGTTATTAAGAGTTTGTATGCCTCCTTTCTAAAATTAAAGTAGATCAAGGTATGCAACCTTCTTCACCCTTTATATATCAACAAGTTAGCTGGGTGTGTGAAATAAAGGTTAACGATTAGCAGAAAATTTGGAGGATGGTGCATAATTAGGCCCAAGAGTGCAATTTATGCGCTTCATTTGAAAAGTTCGGTTATGAGTAGAATGTCTGGGGATTTAAATTAAATTAAATGGAGAGAGGCATTTAAACGTTCACGGTCCTTTTTGCAAAACATTTTACAGAACCGACATCGATGATTTAAGTAACTCATTTAAAAAATATTTTATAATATTTTTTTCATTAATTTCATTGCTCAATGGCAGCAGATATTCTAAAGAAAATTTTTGGAACTTTGGGATGATAGGTTCTTTCTAATAAATAAGCAGTTAAACATACACAAAGTAATTCTAGCGCAATTATTTTATTTACACCCCTCAATGGGTATTATTTTATTACTATTAATTTAATTCGAAAATCACAATTTTATAAATACATATTTATTACTTCCTAGTTATTTTGATACATGCATATGAGCTGAATAAAATTGATTTTTTAAAAAAATGATAAAAAATTGTAAAAACAACCTCAAATAGTTTAGGGATCCACCTCTGGAACGCTCAGGTGCTATAACTGTGTTTGAATGATCACTTATTACATTATTGATAAATTCCTGTGGTAAAAATACGTTCAATGCAATTTATATCAGGTTAACACGGTGGCAACTCCATTCTTGCAATACCACGGACTTCTATACAGTCGTTGACGATTTCCACAGTGAGGGCAGGGCGGGCGCTATCATCAATGTGAGCAAAATGTTTGCTTATTGTACCAAAAACTCGAAAAACTTTAGGCTCGATTACTCTGTCTCAATACCAAGTAGCTGTTATTGTTTCATTTATTAAGTATGTAGGTAACTAACTGCGACTCCCAAAGTATAAGTCCATCCACACTCAAATGTATCTATCCCCATAAAAAGTGGTAGGGGCTCCCAGATTCTTATTAGTGCTTTTTCACTTCACACTAATATTCGGCTATAATTTGAATACAAAATAGTCAGTAGAGACAATGCCTTCAATTTTAGAAATTCCACTAACTATATCACTTGTATCGAAATTTTTACCTACCTTTTAATTCCTATTGGTTTTTGAAGTACGGTATTTTCAACATCGTAACCAATTATGTCTGTCAAAAAAATTATTGTAACTGTATTGACCAATCATTTGTTCGTGATATAGTCCACAAAATATCACTAGTAATGGAATTTATTTTACAGTAAAACCTGTCAATAACGGCCACTAAAATGGCCATTACATAAAGGTTTTGCAATGGACAAATGAAAAATTTTTGGATTATTGTTTATTTTATCAATTAAAGCAAATATAATTCTATACATCAAAGAAAAATTACTAAAACTACTTTAATATATGTACTACATAATACAAAACATACATACTATACTAGGAATAAAACAGATGTTAAGCTTTTTTAAAGTAGGTGTCAATTTTTGTTTGTTTTACATTTTTTACTTAACCTCAGCTTCACATTTAATTAAAATTCGAGACACATCCTTAAATATTTCACCATTATTTCTGCACAATAATTATTTTCTACGTCCCTCAATTTTTCACACACTTCGCTCATATTAGATAAAGTGGATTTTGGAGTTTCACATTCGTCCACATCACTATTGTCAGAATTGTCTGAAGTTAGAGCTCTCTGTACGTATATCATCGTCAAAGGGAGCAAATTCATCCAAATCTAAAATTTTGTTATGGATTGTAGGGAAAAGATGGGAAAGGGGTATATTATCCCCATCATTAAAATTAGGATATTCTTGGATAATATCGAAGAAGCCGGCTGTAGAAAAACATTTCTTAACTGTAGCAGGAAACACTTTTTTCCGAGCGGCTGTAATCCAGATAAGTGCATTGGATAAATTTATGTTTTTTTCGCAATTCTCGAAATCAGATCCACTGTCAATAAACGCTAGAAGTCTTCTAATGAAAAAATTTCGGTAAATCAATTTGAAATTCTGAATTATTCCTTGATCTAAGGGCTAGCAATGTTATGTGGTGTTGGATGGCAGGAAGATTATTTTAACATTTTCTGTTGGAACTTTAGGATGTGACGTGGCATTATCCACTTTTCTATTTTGTTTTGTCATTCAATTGTCAAATTTATGTAGCCATCTTGCCATAATTTCTGTTGTCATCCAAGCCTTTTTGTTAGAAACCCATTCTAAGGGTCATTTATCAACATGAATACCCTTAAAACAGCGGGGATTTTTACTTTTTCCAATTACTAATGGATCTTCTTTCTCACCTTCCATATTTGCACATAGCAAAATAGTCAAACGTTGTTTTGCTGTCTTCTTCCCAGCACAATTTTCATTTTTTAATGTAAATGTCTTGTTAGGCATGGCTCGGTAATATAGACCTGTTTCGTCAGCATTGTATACATCTCGTGGAGAATAATTCTTTAATATTAATGGTAAGTTGGTTTTTCAATTCTCTATGTCGTCCAAATTAACCTCTGCAGACTCATCACAAATTGATTTATATTATGATGCTTGCAGAAACTTTCCAACTATCCATTTGATGCTGCAAAATTTTCCATCTTCAAACTGCTTGCTGCCTCGAGTGCTTTTTCTTTAAGTAGCGGCCCAGATATTGGAATTGCTTTATTTCTGGCTTTGCAAAACCTCTTTTTTAACTCACTTTTATTTTTTGTAATATCGTTAATTTGAGTTTTTCCAGCCCCATGTTTTTCAGCCAACTTTCGCAAAATTAAATCGTACTTTTCACTTTCGGCGATTATATTCATTTTGTCTTTTAGCGACAAATGTTTGTTATAGCAACTTAAGAACCTTTCGAACACGGAGAAAGCTTTAAACTAACGAAATATGTATGTAACAGAAAGACTGAGCTACTAATAATGCAGATCCCTTTTTAGGTAGGTAGATACCTATTTAAATATCTAATAGTATTGGGTATTTCCATCAACAAATGAACTAAAATATTTTGGCCGATATTAATAGGTAAATTTCTATGAAATGGACTTTAAAAATTTAAGATTATTTGGCCGCGGCCGCATTATAAAGGTGTCCGTAAATCCCATGGGAATTTTCATATAATCCGTTTGGGGAATTTTGAAACTGACCGTTATCACAGGTGGCCGCTTTTGACAGGTGGCCGTTGACACAGGTTATACTGTATAAGTCTGTCTTTTAATTCTAAACTCTACTGAGTTGTAAATAGACACACTTATTGCTATAATTCGATCACTAGCGGTATTGCTTTTGATACTTTTCCATTGCTTGTACGCTGCTTCCTTGTAGTGGATGGATGGAAAGGCTTTTCACTCTTAAATTTAAAGCCTGTAACCTCTAACAATTTGACTGGAAATAGTTCTTCCAATACTGTCAATACTGGAAGTTAATGTTGGATTTTTCTTGCGAACTGAACTACAAGATGATTTGGCATACGAGTTGTAGCTCATCATCTTCCTCCTTCATGTCTGTGTGTTGCAGATCTAATGGCTAAATGTATGCACGACTTATAACATTTTAAGACAAATTTATCCCCATGACGACTTCTTCTTGAGTTATGCTTTGTTGCTTAAGCTGGACGGATTCTTTGCAATTTAATATTATTGTGGATAGAGTGTTTGTGATTTCTTGAACACTGAAAAAACCAATTTTAAAACTATATACTTGCTGAGGACTGTGGCAAATACATTTTTCTTTATGTATTAATTGTTTGTGTAATTTTCGATAGGCGATATTTCATTTGCTATAAATGAAATGTCTATACCTCACACTACCACTTTGCCAAATAAACTTTCAATTTTTAAAATGAAGTTGTCCATATGTTTTTTTTTATATATTTTAGTACGAATACGTCAAAGATAGCCCGGTTCTGTCGGTTCAGCTTGTTTAATATTTTTATTCCCTTGTCCCTTGGGCATCATCAGGTTTTTGGGTTTAATTAATATCGCAACTGGATTTTGTAAATACGTTCAATTCTAGTTAGGATAACATAGAGAGCATTCCATATTGTATAGGATCGCTGTAAATAATGGTCAGTTTACTTTTATATGAGGTCGGGTTTCGGTAATTAAGCTACATTTGGGCGATTATTCTGGAAAATAGACTTCATTCAATGAGATTATATTAAACAAATATAATTTTTAGAATAATTAAATCGCCCAAAGCGTGGAACCAGCTGTAATGGAATTCAAACAATACGTGTATTTTAACCGAAACTGCTAGGAACAGCTGTATTTTAATAGAAGATGTTGGTAAATATTGAAATGTGCTCCTCACAATAAAATGTACTGCTTATTTGAATACAAAACATTGTACTATAGTCTAATTTAAAATATTAATTAATTAAAATAGCATGTGTTGGTTGGATATTCTGGTAATAACAATTACCATACCAAACAAATCCAAATTGTTATTTAATGTTCTTTCTAGTACAGAGCTGCTTTATATATTAAACATATTATATTATTACGGACTCATCCCAATTAATATTTACATAGAATATTTGGCTTGTTCAAAAGGCCAACGTTCTTTATAAAAGTTTTGGATTGGAAAGCAGAATTTAAGTTAATATCAATCAACGTCCATTTTTCTGATGACAGGTAAAAAATAATTTTGAAGCATTACAAATTTTCCTCTACTATTTATCCGCATAATACTTTATAAATTTTATACTTCTTATAGCAGCTTAAGAAGGAATTTATTACTTACTATACCTGAGGATACTACGCCAAAAACATTAACTATAAAAGTAAAATTTGATATCATCGTCTATTTTTCTAATTAACAGCTGAAAAATAATTTTGAAGCAGTACAAAATTTCCTCTACTATTCAACTGTATAAGACTTTTTAAAAATTTTATGCTTATTATACTAGCTTATGAAAGGATTAATTTATTATATTTCCAAATATACCATGCATTAACCATAAAAAGTAATCATATCATAGGTTAGGTGGGTTTAATGTAAATAGGAAGCTTTTTCGCCCCCTCCACTGCTGCTAAACTCGGGTCTATTGTGGCTCACCTCTATGGGATACAATTTGCCATCCAGTCTGCAGCTCTTAACCTAATCTAACCTAACCTAACTATGATCCAAGATCAATTTTGGAAAGACTTGTCTAAAGTCGATAGGCTCAAGCTGTATCAAACTAAATGAACGGAGCTTGTATAACTCCAAAGCGAAACAGTAACGAAAACTGTGCTCTGCCGATTCCTCTCCCACACTGCAGTAGCGAAAGTCCGAAGTATCACTCCGACAAACCTTCTTCTAGTAATTCCTCAGACGATAATGTCTAGTCTGTAGTTTTCACATTCTGCTGGATTTCCTTTTTTATAAATTGGGACCAACAACCCTGTTTTCCATTCCGTTGGCATCGCTCCTCTTCCCATTTTTTTGCAATTAGATGGTATAACCTTAGCATCAATTCTTTGCCTCCTTGTTTAATTAACTCGTTTTTTATTTGGTCGATTTCGGTAGCCTTTCCCGCTTTAAGGTTTATTATAACTTCTTGAAAATCTTGGAAGGACGCATTTCTTCAGCATTTGTATTATTTCTGTTTTAAGTAATATCCACTTCGGTTGAATTTCTTTTCTCTTTATATACAAGTTTGTGAAGTATTCTTCCCATTGTTTGCTGTCTATTGGGTTATTTCTGGTTTTCTTTTTGCCATTAAATTTCTTAATATAGTTGTAGAGTTTCTTATTATCCTTACTATCATTTTCTACTTGGTTTATGTAATCTTCAATCCATTGTTGTTTTTTCCCTATATTCATTAAATGCTTCTTCATTGCCTGTTTTAATCCATTTATTCCTTGCCTCCTTTCTTTGTTTTATATATTCTTGACATTGTTCGTCAAACCATTCCTTTCTTTTTTGTTTAGTTGTTTTTTGCCTAATGTTTTGTCTGCTGCTGTTATTAGCATACTTTTAATGAAGTTCCATTCGTGCTCAATATTTTCTCTGATATTGTCTTTTATGAGTTGTTCTATTTCTAAACTATATTTTTTTGCTGTATCTTCGTCACCGAGTTTTTCTATATTCCATTCCTTCTTTTCGTACAATCTCCTGTTTTCTTTTAAAATTTTAAATTTTACCTTTGCTAGCACTAAAAAATGGTCTGTATCCGCGTTAGCACCTCTAAAAAACGTTACATCGTGTACTATCCTTTCCCACTTTTTTGCAATCATCATATGATCAATCTGATTCCCTGTCGTTCTTCCTGGCATTATCCATGTTACCTTATGTTGTGTAACCCTTAACCTTCGGATTTTTAGTCTTCTGATTTGTTAATAGTAAAATTGCTGATATAAACCTGATGAAAAGTGCAGATAGTTATCATTGACCATCGACTAGTGTTAAAGTATGCCTGAACTAGTATGGTAATATAAAACCACTTTTAGAGAACTTTGCGCTTAAAACAACCATCTATTACTTAGACAAAAAGATTACAAATTTCAAATAGACAAGCAACGGTATTAAGTGCTTCAAGGAAAGAACATGTGGATAACTAAAACTCGGTAAAAAGTGTTTAAGATTTCTAGTTGGCTTCTATACTAGTCAGAATCCTTTAAACTAACTTATTCAGAAAAACCCGATAAAGCAGTAAAAGCAACGGCCGTATAAGGCAGATTTTCTCAGAATTTTTAATTAAATAAAACATTTTCCGATGTGAATAGCTCGTTGGTAGTATTTATTTATAAATTCAGTAGGCCCATGTTAAGTATTTTCATCTCTATAAATGAATGACTATGATTATTTATTGACAAGGAATATTAAATTTTATTGGCAATGAGAAAATTGGCAGTAAATCAGCAATTTTTTTTAATTGTCTAAAAGGACTTGATTCTCTACAAACCATTTGTGTTAATGAATATGGTAAAAAGGGTAGCTTTTTTGGTGGTTCGTGTTAATTGTTTTAAAAGCAGCCTTTCAAAGGAGCCGGCATGTAATATGTAAATTTAAAATTTTTTATTATTTTTCGCCTATATGCAAAATTGTTTTTTATTATTTTTTTTCCTACGTTTTATCTTAAAAATTTAATCGTAAGCACCGGCTAGCGAATGAACCAAGTCACGTTATAAAATTATATAAATTATATAAAATTTAAAAACTGTATTATGAAGCTAGTAACCCGGGACTAATAAGATAGTCTTCTTTTTCTATCAATCAAATAATTCAAAATTACTACGTGAGACATTTGGAATGATTGAATTATTGAGTTTCCAGTTTCATTTCTATGTGATGAGTCCAAATAAATGTTATGGGTATTATGGTTATGGGTGAAATGTTCCTCTTGTTTGTACTGTAATTATTTTTCCGTTATAGCTTATCTATTAAATGAAGAAGTCTCATGTCCCTTTTAGTTAGTTTAGTTATAATAACAGAAATTCTTTTATAAAAAACTTCTTCAACATACTAGCTTAATTCAAATCCTAATAATATCGTGATATGTATCTATAAAAATAAAGTTTTTTTTCTGAAAAATACGTCATACAACGTGGTTAAAATAACAGCCAAATATTTACCTGGCAGCTGTTATTCTCCCCCTTTCCCATAATTACTACATTTGCGCAAATTTTTAATTACGTGCTTCCCTAGACCATTAATACTTTATTTTTTCATCAAAACAACAGAATGCATTATTTTTATTAGTCTTTTTTAGACTCGTTCTTGCCCTTTTGATGATTTTTAATTATTCTTTAAATAATACTTATAAAAAAGAGAATATTTTTTCACTATGATTAAAAAGAACTAGGCAAATTTATATTTTATTAGGTTAATTTATTTAACCAAAAATTTGAATAGTGGGATAAATAAATACTTATATTTTCACGCAAAAATTATAGACAGAAAGGAAAATAGAAAGGAAATTAAAAAACAAACAAATGTTGATTAATTACATAATATCTTTTTCAATTTGTTGTTTACATGATTACATTATACTTTTTTTTTAATTTAACACTATCTTTCCGACATAACTATAATATATGGAAATATCCAGATTACAAAGTATTTATTTCAATTATATAATTTTTCACTTCTAACACGTAATAAAAATGGACTACTGGTTAGTCAAATTATTTAATCATGTATTTTAACAGCTATTTATAATAATACTGGGCGATTCCGTTTGGTTTGATTTATCGTTTAATTATTTAGATATTAAATTTGTAAAACCCCAATTTATATTAAAACTGCGGTAATCTAAAAACGTATTAGACGTTTTTTTTATTTATAATGCTTTTAATTTGGTCAGCATCATAAGGGAAACTTTTGTGTTATTATTGTAAAGGTATCCCTGCGTGCCGAGCGAAGCGAAGTTAGCAGCACCAAATAACCAATGATCTTTAAAATAGTTAAGACTGATTTGGTGCTGCGAACTTTGCTTCGCTCGGCACGCAGTGTTACATTTATAAACATAATTGAGCTGACAAAAATAGTTTTTAAATTAGTTAAAACTAATTTGCTATTATTCTTAAGGTAAAGTACATTCATACTTGTACCGTTCTGACTTAAGGACTTCGATTATATTGCCTCCAATAAATCTTCCTACCGGCCGGCAGACTCCACCGAGCTGCAGGCAGGACCGGAGTGGACTTTTTACTGTTACATTGAGAAGCAATTTAAATATTGATAGATATATATAATTGTCTAAAAATATGTACAAATGTGCAAACAGGTATGTAGTTAGTATTTCTAAACATAATTTTGGGTACTAGATAACTTTTATTACAATTTGGATTTTTAAGGAAATAATGAATAATATGGTTACCTACCTTACAATATACATTAATTACCTTACTACATATTACATACCTAGGTATGTAATAAAATATGTGATCATTAATGTGTTTCTATTTTTTTCTATAAAATAAGTAAATTCCACCCTGTTCCGTTCAAATTTTATAGCAGGTAACACCTGGCTAAAACGCCGGCCGACAATAGAGGACAAAAGAGTCTTTTATTGGCCTCAAGAAGTCAGAACGGTATAAGTATGAATGTACTATATCACTGCGTGCCAAACGAAGCGAGGTTCGCAGCACCAAATTAATTATGACTAATGACTTTTAAATTAGTTTAGATTGATTTGTTAATTTTACCGGAAACTCCTATCAATCTTTTATTTACCAGTTGGAGGAGCAAGTAAAAAATAAATTATTATTATTATAAACAAAGGCTCAACTTCAATTCACGTCAAAAACATTAAATAATTTATTTTTTTGCTTTGTTAATTTTATTGATAAAGTGTCTTTACTTTAGGAATTACCAAGGAAATACTAATTTCAATTTTGTCTTAATTACCTTTTTCCTTCTTCTTACTTGTTTTGTATTTCTCAATATTTAAAATTTTAACTTCTAACTAATTATCCTCTGATTTGGCCTTTTACTTCCATTGATTACTTTTTTTAACCCACGGTTAAGTAGGTAACCAAAGAAGTTTTGGTTATTAAAATAATTAAGATAGTAAAGTCTATATTTCAATTTTTCAATTTATCTATATCACTGTTCTGCTTGTAACTTCAAGTAATTCACCGATTGTGATCGTTCAACTAAATTTCTCTTACCGAATATAAATGGAAGCTGTGAAATACGATCTTAAATTGCCGTTTTCTGTTAGTGATGAGCAAATGCAAGACCAAGACCAAGAGCGGGTTAGTCTTTGCCGTTTTATTGCGGCACCGCTATCCTAGGAAACCAAAGCTTTAGAGTTTAAAATAATCCATGGCTGCTTTATTTTTCGGTTTATATTTTTAAAAGACGCAAGACCGCAAGACTTGCAGGCTTGGTCTTGGTCTTGCGTATATCTTGCAATGCAAGTCGTGGTCTTGCATAAGTCTTGCACTGCTCGGTCTTAGTGTTGGTCTTGCATTTTCTACAAGACCAAGACCAAGACCGCAAGATCAAGACCAGTCTCGCACATCACTATTTTCTGCTATGTATTTAAATGTAATATTACTTTAGTATTGAAAGTTCTACAGAGTTTATTGAAAACAATTTAAACTGATTAAATTTACAGTAAGAGTTCAATTGTTAATTAGAGTAAGTGTGGATAAATCACACATAAATCACATCCTGGATGTATTTCCCTCAAAGATCAGTACCAAAACCAATAAATTAAGTTATTGTAAAGATCAGCATAATATAGTTTTTTCCTGGTTTTTCTACATCATTGCACAGTTACACTAAATATACTATACTAAATACATTCAGTATAATCCCTTAGGGCTAACAACATCTAGGCTTTAATATTGTTATGTATTATTACTTCCGTACTTGGTCAAGCCTTAACTACTTAATTGACATCAGGTACCTAGCTACTAACAAACAAAATATAACTTCAATATGTCAATCTGATGATGCTAGTTTTAAGCGAAACAGCTGTAATTGAATTTAAAAAGCATTTTACGAATAAATAGTGAAAGTTTAATTCAACCGTTTATTTATTTACTGTTCTTAATAAGATGGACTTTCACACAGTAAGGGTTAGTACAATAAATTTTATTAATAAATCAAAATAATTTAGTAGCCTGTTGTTAGTAACCTGCCCAACAATTTTAAAATCGTATATTGCAAAGAAAAATATAACGTTTTAATGCAAAAAAACATCCGGATTATTCTGTGCATTAGATGAGATAAAGAAGACATGAAATTTAAACATTTGCTTGTTTTGTTTTCATTAATATGAAAATAAATTTTAGATGACTTTTTACTTATTAAAACAATTTCGTTGGCAAATATCACGACTGGAAAAACATTCAGTTATTAACCTCTCTGCAAATTTGCCACCCTACTGAACATAAATTTCCTGAAATGATTTTGAGTGCTTAACGTTCGTACTAATCATAAAGAAAAAAAACAAACGGGCTCATTTAACACTGATTAACGCGAGAATACCGTAGAATAGTGTTAAGTCTAACGACCTGAGAAAAAAATTAAAACCAAATCGCCCTGAGAACTTACCGTACCTTTCAACTCTTTTTTTTTAATAACATTTCATAGCCAGAGACGTACGAGAGGTTCTGCAGGTTCGCTAACATAATTAAATAATTATTCACACTAAAATACTTTCATGGTCTTCACTAAAACTTTAATTTACATAAAAGTTATTCAGACGTTAATCTTTCAGATAGTCATTATGGGTAATATCAAATTAAAATAAAATGTATTTGTAACTAAATAAAATTCTTAAACAAATTTAAAATATAAATCAACCATTATACTCGTCAGGCTTTAAGTATATCCAAAAGTTATTTAATATTGGGATGTTTGTCTCAATACCAAAATTATAGCTCTTTGAGTAACGAGGTATAAATAACTTTGACACCGATATCAAAAACGTCTACTACAAGTATGAATAAGAGCACTTTCTGCAAACAGCAAACAAGTAAACCTTAGATTTAAAGTTTTGTAGTAGTATCAAAGCCGCTTTGTTATATGAAACCCCAAAAACAAACTTCTTCCTCTTAGGTTCCTGCACAACGATCTATTTTATCAGAACTTTTAGGACTTGTCTCGTTTCTATATCTACTCGTATACAGCAGGGATCACAGAACATACACCTTGAAAGGCACAACTTTTGTAAGTTGTAAAATATATTATTTTACAGTTATTCTGATCTTAGAGGGAAATACATCCAGGATAATCCCTTAGGGCTAATAACATCTAGGCTTTAATATTGTTGTCTTATTCCTACTACGTTTCTTTGTTTAATGTTCTTAGTTAGATGGACTTCCAAATAGTAAGTGTTATTACAAAGTGTTTATTTAATTAAAAACCATCTATTTGTAAAAAACCCAAATTGCTGCGCTAACAAAAGGTTTTTTAATTATTTTAGTGATTAAAGGTAATCGTAGTATCTACATCATCAACATTTGAGAGATGGATTTCCTTTTCAATTTTCGATTAAAGGTAAAGTATTTGTGTATAAAGTAGAAATTGTACATTATTTAGAACAAGGGGATATTAAATTAATTGTTTTGTATAACAAACAAAACCAGACACCAAACATATTTTTATTAAATTTATAAATAAATGGAATAATGTATTGTATTTAGCTTATATGTCGATATGGAATAAATAGTGTTTAAGACATGCATTTTTCTTGTAAAATTTTGATAAAAGGTGATCTATTAACAATTTCATTTGATTAGCAATGTTTACCAGACAACAAACATAGTTAAAATCAGAAATACGAAGGAAAATTGCCACTATATTCACAACATCTAAAAATCTAGCCTAACCATACCCAACATCTTAAAAAATAATGTTTTAAATAACAATTTCCCATGTATATAATTTAAACATAGTTTTGTAAAAACTATGGTTAACAAAAGTTATTTTTACCAAAGTTAAACTTAACTTCCAAACGAAACCATAAGCATACTAATGGGAAACACAGTGAAGCCGTGATCTCAATGCCTAAAAACTACTATATAATGTAATTATATATTTTCATTTATTTTATAATATGAATAATAAATTAAATTAAATAATATTCATTTTAAAATTAAGATTAACCCTCAATTTTTAAGCACTGCTCTTATTGGTGTAATGCAGTATGACGTACTTGCCCGAGCACCCTTATCAACCAATCATATAAATATTTGTTCTAGCATAGGGTATATATAAAAAGAAATAGACCAAGTCAGATGATTCCAGTTTAATCATCGGCCATTTATTTCGAACATTTTTCAAATTTGAATGATTATGATAATTTCAAAATGCTAGGAAATCCGTTTAATACGATTTTCATACATATATTCTTTAGATACTAAATCAATATCATTATTCATTAATTGAAATATGTTTAAAATGAATTCATTTCTTAGTGGTCTTTCCCATTATTTAATAATAAGAACATTGATCAAACAGTTGTTTAACAAAAATTGTACAATTAAGTATAAAGAATTTTTTTTTCTTTTAATAAAACCTGTGTCCAATCACAAGTGAACTAAAAATGTATACAGTTTAAAATAGGTCTACATTACATCATTATGAAATATACCATACAACACTTATAATATAGTACTAAGAAAGGGTGGTTTGGCAAATGGGCTCCCTTATTCAAAATAAAATAAAAACAAATAAACTTAAAAATCTATTCATTGTTTATTACTTTTATGTTATACAATGGTCGTATTAAGCAGTAGTATGTTACCAAAATGTATCGTACCGGAAGTTGTTGTCAAAATAAGAACGTAATTACTGTGTATAAAAATTCTTTTATACCAATAAATAGTATGAAACATAAGTGAGAGTAAAAAGTGTCCACCTTTCGTATTACGTTCTTATTTTGACAACTTCCGTTCCGCTACATTTTGGTAATATGTTACGTCCACTGAATGCGACCAATAGCTTTTGTAGTAACAAAATGCCCAGACCAAGCATTTTAATTAAGGTGTAGAATTTGTAATTTTTTACCATGAGGCCGACTCGCCAATTGAGTCCACGGTTTGCACGCCTACGAGATTAATAGGGAGAAAAAGCTGCTACGCGCTTCTTTCTATGCCTGTAGTATTTCTCTGCAGCTTAAGTGTAAAATTAGCGCTTATAGATGTGAAGCGGTGTATGCAAAAATAGAAACTTTGTTCTAAATGAGATCTGCTTACTTTTTTACAGTGTTATGTGGTTCCATCCCGTCTTTTCATGGCAACTTCTCTATATTTATCATTTTTGTTTATAAGCTAGATATTTATAATAAATAATCAAGGCGGTACTTGGCACCTAGGTCATGATCAAAATTTGACTTAAATTTTTTTGTTTTAAATTTAGTAGGTTACATTTATTTTATTAAAGAAATAATCGCCACTCCTTGCAGGACCATATATTGCCAAAAATCCATAGTTTCCATGTCATTTTAATAAAAAAAGTTCCGTGGAAAATCTCTTAATGTATTAAGGGCTCCGCCTCAGAAATTTTGTTTGGACATATTCTATAATATTCATAATAAAATAAAAATATAAAAAACAATAAAAAATTATACATCACCTTTTAGTGTCCGTAGTAATAAATGTTTAACAGATCATATTTTAAAATTCCCACTATTAATGTGCAAAAAGTAAAACATGCTCAACATATTTCATAGGTTCGATAGGTTATATGATGCAGCAATTTTGGAAAATCATGTCTTGGATGTTTATCATGCACAATATTGTTATTTGTTAGTTAGTTAGTAAGTTCATCACCAATACATAATTTACTCATGTTTGTTTGCTGGACCTTAATAGTACCTACACATTAATTACGAGAGTAAAACCATCGATGTTAAAATTTTTTCATGTAAACCACTAAATATTTTCAATTCAGTCCTGTACATTAAAAAAATAATTAAAAAATCCAGTTTCTCTGTGCGATTTGAATCCGGATCAAGCGGTTGTGAGCTACGAGCATATACACTAAGCCATCAACACCTTTTTAGGTGTTAGTCTGAATCATTTTAGATTCAAAATAGCTTTAGAAACAATCGAATTTAACTAAAAAAGAGTATACTGATCTTAGAGGGAAGTACATCCAGGATAATCCCTTAGAGCTAATAACATCTTAATATTATTATGTCTTATTACTTCCATACTTGGTCTAGCCTTATAACTACCTAATAAACATCAGGTACCTAGCTACAAACAAACAAAATGTAACTTCAATATGTCAATCTGACGATGCTAGTTGTATAGCGAAACGGCTGTTATTGAGTTAAAAAAGCAATTTTTTAAATAAATAGAAAGTTTCCTTAAAACGAATAGTTTTTTGTTATTCTTAATAAGATGGACTTCCAAAAAGTAAGGGTTAGTACAATCAATTTTTTTATGTATGTAATGTAACTAAAATTTTTAAAATAAAAAAAATTATTAGTCGTGGTTAGTTTTCTTCTATAATGGCTATCATTCGCTCGGTGATTTAGACCACTGGGACTCTTGGCATCTCGTGAATAATAGCCATCATTATACACTCATTGAATAATATAGTATTATTTTTATGTCTCGTTATCTTACACATCTATACAATTATCCCTCTGTTAGTATTATATAGTAGTAAAAATAGTAATATATTATTGTAACATTTAAATATTCTGTAATAGTATAATAGGTAGGTATAATATCAACAGAAGTTGTGTAATATTACCTTAATCAAATAACTTTTATTATATATTTTGAGTATTTGTAAGAAAATTTTAACTTAGAAATAATTTTTATTATGTATTGTATGTATCAATATTATATTTTGTACATAAACATGTTATTTATACCTACCAGAAATTTTGAGAAATTAATTATATAATGTGAAAGAAGAAGACAGATATATTTGTACTAAAATGCCCTAGAAAACTCCACAAGTATACGAAGTGAGTATATCTAGTTATATGTAGGAAAAAAAGAGATGCATATAGTGTTCTAGAAAATATTCAAGAAATTTCTGGAAGGTTAGAAACCTATAAAAGGACTTGAGCAGAGGTGGTTAGGCGAAGGTATATTATTGGAAGTTGGCCATAGAAGGTCGATCAGAGTGAATAGTCAGTTTTTAAAAGTAGTAACAATAGTGTTAAATAGTGACATCAAGATAGCTCAAAAAAGTATTTACTAATGTAATCAAAAAGTAAAAAAGTGCTAAATAGTGACGTTAAGGACATAAGTTTAAGATTATTACCAAAGTAATCAAAAGTGCCATTAAAAACATTTTCGGTGTATAAAAAAGAAGGAATTAAGTACTTACTATTTATAATAACATTAAAAAAACTATAATGCAACAGACACTGTACTATATCCATAAATAGATTTGGAGGAACAAACAAAGAACAAACACAAGAAACCAAATATCTAACAACCACAATATTTTGGAAAGTCGGAGATTCCACGTATACCTTCGCCATTGGTTTCCGTTTTTAATAAAGCGACTACGGTCCACCAATCAGATAGCAGGACTCTACGTATTAAGATCAGATAACTTTGTAAACATTTTGAGTTTTTGTAAAAGTTAGTTAAGTTATATAATTTAAAACAAAAGAATTTATTTGATACTCAATAATTCCTGAATTTCGATAATAACTTATAATTAATTAGACAGTTTCAACATCAAGTAAACTCTTTCCTAGTTAATAAAAGGCCTTTTTTTCTTATTTTCCTACTAATTATTTTCATTATTATACATTCAGTATATTACTATTTTAACTAAACTCTTTAATAATAATAATTAATCAATTTCTCTTTCATATTCCTACCTAATTGTCCACCTAAAAGCTTGCAGAACATAACCACCCTGAGAAAAAGAAGATCTTGCAACTTTAGAACATTTGAATACCATCAAACATTAATCATTTAAATTTAAAAATACAAATCGATTAATTAACATTCATTAAAATCACAATATTTATTACAATATGTTACCAGATATAATTATTTCTCTAATAATATTAGTGGCCAAAAACAAATATTAATAAATTTTTTTACATGCACATTTTATGTAAAGCACTTTAAATATCTATTCATGGGCTTAGTACCCGCAGTCAAAATGAAAAAAAAATAAATGAATAGCTATATGTATTGTTTTAATTATAATCCGATTATTAAAATTTTTGGTTTTGTAGAAAAATTTTTAAAAAACAATTTGTAAATGATTTCATTTTAAGTATTTTTTTGAAGAGTAGGTATTTGAATATCCGACGTGATATTCTATCTAAAAAAACCTGCTGATTTTGAAAACAAAATCTGGTGTTAAATATCTTAAGATAATATGCTATAATTAATATTACAAATCCGTTTTTATTCAAATTTTAATTAGAGACTCGCGATATAAATAGCTTACCAAAAAAATGCTGACAACTCCTTCGAAAAAAGATTCTTGTTTAACTTTTTTCGTCCAGTAAACAAAAAAAAATCCTAAAAGCTTTTTTCTCGTTAATAACACCTCTCTAGTATATTAAATCGTACATAATTACCGAAAGCAGGGCTCGTAGATCATCTTGAAGTCTCCATCCGGCTGCTTCTAGGTACAGAAAGTTTAGAACTTACCAAATTCCCTTCATTAACATTTCTGTTGGAATCAGTGGTGTAGATATAAAAAAAATGTTTAATAATTAGCTCGCTAATTTTCTTTGCTTTAGTCCAGTTTATAAACAACTTTTTAGTTAATTTACTTTCAGAACCACCTGAGTTTTACGTATTGAATGATGATTATTTTCAAACGGTTTATGGTACAGACAAATCAATAAACAACCAAAAAAAATAGTATAACGGAAACAATACTGTAACTGAAGCGTAACTAGTGCACTGTTATCGATTTATATTATGATTACAGACCACTATAATTTTCAGTTTAGCGGTCATCTTTGAAAGAATCTGAACTCAAGCGTAATTCCTTGATAACTTTTTATTCACTTTCAAAATGAAACAATTATTTCTTTATTACACCAAAGCAGATGTAATATCTAAAAATGTCATTTTAAGATGTAAGGGAATGGTTAAAATCTTAATTGGTCAAACAAGAGTTCAATACAAATTTTAGTGGACAAACAAATAAGTATAAAATATAATATATTATAAGTAATTATACTAATATGTAAATACTTATTATACTATTATTTTGGATTATTAATAAAATAATAGGAATATGTAATATCTCATCTTCTATGAATTTAATAAACTAACCAGTCAAAAAGTAAAATTAAGCAAAAATATTTATACAGTTTTATATATTTAAATTCAAAGGTCCATAGGTATTCGTCCAGATTTTTACCTGAATAACCAACAACAAATGCTTTTAATAATAATAATATTTGACATACATATTATCCGAAATATTACTGAAACTTGAATTCATTTTCACATAATTTGACATTCGTTAAAATTTTAGTGAAATGTGAATTCATTGTCACTAAATCAAGTCAAATAACTTTTTTGAATGACATTTTTTAATAAATAGTATATTACATAACAAGTGTGGAAAGTGAAATATTACACAAGAGTAAAGTTTAGCCGATCTGAAGCGAGTGCCAGAAATATACTTTCCAACCCGTTTTGTACACGATTCTTCCTACGACCCCAATATTTTTGTAATTATTTTTGACTATACTTATAAAATTTATTTTAAGTGTTAGTCATATAAAAACTTAGAATTTAAACGAGTTTAAATATTGCATGGAAATATAATTAATTAAAATCAAACAACCACCTTCCTCAGGAATTAACATCAAAATTCTTTGCTAGCTAAATGATGTTTTAATTTTTTTCATGGACTCTATAAAAACTAAAAGTAAAAAAATTATTGGAACAGTTGATGAAATTAATTTAAACTTAAGAAACGTTATGTGTTGGTAATGTTTTTAAACATTTTTATGTACAAATGAGTAAATCATCCAAAACTCAAATGTGATTGATAAATAGAAATTAAATATTCAAGTCAATATCACATAGTTTTATTATGTAAATAAAATATATAAAGTTGTTAACAGCAACTGGTACGGGCTTTTTAAGAATCCATCATCAGGCTAAAATACAACCAAGTTTTACAACATAAGAAAAGAAATTGTAATAATAAGGTTCATATCTGAAATGTGTATAATATAATACAATTTATATACCTATCCAAGCAGCTTACATTTTAAAAGGTTAAAATTTTAGGCAAGAGAAATGTTATAAAGGTTTTATAACAATGAAAACAAAAAAAAAATAATCAAATTAGATGATGTGTGATACGGTCTAACGTAAGTTAATGATTTAAAACCCAAAAGAACTAATAGAGATTAATGCTTAAATAGTAATAAGCTAGGAGTTGAAAAAGTTATCAGTCAGAGAGACGTTGTGGTTAGGTTAGGTAGAAGGAGCTATGAGCAAAAATACTTGTAAATTCATTGTATCGAAGGAGTGAGCTCAGAGAGTTGGTAAAAGGAAAAAAAAGGCAGAAAAACCTCCAGGGAAGCTACATCAATTGATAAGAAAACACCATAATGATGATGCTTGAAAGTCCATAACGGTAATCTCAATAACCAAAACGTTAACACTAAACCAATGGCGAAACAAACATGTCAAAAAAATGGCGTATCGGCCCATGTAAAACGCATGTAAAGCATAGAACAATAGATTAAATCAATATGTTAATTATAGAATATCAGCAAATCAAATTAAAAGGTTATAAGAAATATGAAAAAGTATTAATATAAATTAATATAATAGTATACACTATTACTTTGATTTTTGTGTTAGCCTTATTCTTCTTCGTTGTTACTAATCATTGAATTGACGTTTTTTTGATGTAATTTTATACAATTTAATGTTTAGTGTTAACTTTTGGTGATTGAGATTACTGTTATGGACTTTTTCTCACCTCAAAATGTATCAAATAATTATTGTTATTGAGTTCATACTATTGTTTTTCTTCCTTTCACCAACTATCCAGGCTCAATCCTTTCGTTCTGTAACTATTTTTGCTTATAGCTCCTTCTACCACAACGTCTCTCTCACTGATAACTTTTTCAACTCCTAGCTTATTACTATTCAAGCATCCATCTCTATTTGTTCTTTTAGTTTTTTAATTAATTTACTTACGTTAGACCGTATCACACATACTTATTTAATAAAAATTTTCTCCTTCTTTTCATTGTCACACCTTTATAACATTTTGTCTTACCAACAATTTTAACCCTTAAAGATGTATGATGGCTGATGGCTTCTCAAAAAGCCGAAACTAGTCGCTGTTAACAACTTTATATATTTCATTTACATAATAAAAATGTGTGACATTGACTTGGTTATTTAATTTCTATTTTTATTTGCGTTTAATGCCTAATATCTATTTTTATAAGACACACTAAATGTAGGTCGAAGTGTACTTATCATCATAAGTAATAAACTAAATAGGACTATTTTACTTGAAACCTTCAAAATTCAACAATATTGAACCATTAATTTTCTTGTTTATATGTAATTATAAATCAATGTTCATCTATATTATCCAAATATTCTGTGAATTTGTTGTACAGAATATTTAAAAAATTACCTGAAATACCACTCGCCCTGTAAAATATAACTAAATAAATTTAGGACCTTTGATTAAATTTTCGTCTTCCAAATTGAATTTTGTTATTTCAATCATTACGGATCCTTCCTTAATTGTATATGAAAATACATGTATTTCTAAATCGGTATATTTATGACCCAAAATTTATTTTCCCCAGCTAAAACTCCATTTTGCATAAATTTTTCATAAAAATAATTTAACATTTAACATAAAACCATTCACAAAAATCAGAATTGGTAATATTTACATGCTTACATCTAACACACAGTTATAAAACTTCGAAAATTAGTAATATCAGGTCTGTTCTTTATTGCTTTACTGAGTTCACACTGCACTGCACTGAACGTAACTAGTGCAAGCAGAACTAGTCAATTGTCAGCAAGTATGAGTGCATAACCAATATTACTTTGCTTTCAGTTGATGTATTCAGTTTTATAATTCTTTTACATTCTATGTAATGTATATAATTCACATTATTTTGTTTATAGATACAATTTTATGTAATACATACATCAGTTTAATTTTTAATAGGTTATTTTATATTTACAAACAATAAATACACCTAAGTATACTTAGGTAAACAGATTATTATTCTCTTTTTTTTAATTATTTATAAGTTAAGATGCAAGCAAAAATTAAAACTAAGTATAATTTAACGGGGTTCCTCAGTTGTACCAAAAAATTTCTAGAGGGGATTAAAGGATTAATATAAAGGTTAGGTTAGGTAGAAAATTTGCGATAGCTCAGTTGTACCAAAAAATTTCTAGAGGGGATTAAAGGATTAATATGAAGGTTAGGTTAGGTTAGGTTAGGTTATGTTAGGTTAGGTTAGGTTAGGTTAGGTTAGGTTAGGTTAGGTTAGGTTAGGTTAGGTTAGGTTAGGTTAGGTTAGGTTAGGTTAGGTTAGGTTAGCTTAGCTTAGGTTAGGTTAGGTTAGATACTTATATAAAACTAAAATATGCATTACTCCCTACTACTTTCTCAACCTAGTTACTTCGGTGTGTCCGGATGCACCGAAGGTCAGGGTTTTCCCGTAATCCTATACTTAAGTAAAATTTAAATCCGTTTATTTTCTAAAAATTCAGAAATTAATTGGAATTATCTACCTGGAATATTTTGGTACAACTGAACCCTCAAAAAGGGATAACCTTTTAGGCTACCGGATTAAGTCAGGTAAAATTGGTACAACTGAGTAGTCCCCTAATTTAAAAGTAAAACTAAGATTTAAACTAAAACAAATAAATGTTGTTTCTCATATTGTTGCATAAATATCTTGTTGTAATTTAAAAACATGGGAGTATAGCGTACCTGAACAGGTTAAGCGTATAATTAAACATTTATTGTTTTCGCTTTTATTAGTTGTTACGGTTGAAATATCACTGTCATTCAGTTTTTTGTAAATTGTTTGTAATAAATTTATACTGAATACAAGTTTAATATTAAAATAGAATATATCCCACATCCTCGAAGATAAATTAAAGGAAACATTCAAATATCAGCACATATCTACATTACATTACATGGTTTTATCTTCCGAGTTTTACGTTTAAATTAATTTCACTTTTAATATTTACTTGCATAAATCCACCCTTAATAAAATAACTATAATTTGTTGTGATTATTTACATTTCTATTTATGTTTTGGGCCATTTTTAAATATCCGGTCTTTATACTGCACTTTCTGACTCTGCCTCAACCTAGGGCAGCGAGTACACTGAACTACTGCACTGCACTGCAATAAAGAACGGGTTCGTTTTAAGTTGCACTGCAATAAAGAACGCTTCGTTGTCACTGAAGTACACAACTGCAGGAAGTTCAGTAATAAAGAACAAATCTATCATACGTGTTCGGAAAAATGAGAAAAGAAGAAACAATATAATTTAAAAACGCATCTAACGTAAAAGTTTATACCAGATTAATGAAAAAAAAACCTAATTATTTTCGTAAATAAATCATTTTTGGTTTATTTAATTTGATCAAGAAATATTATCTTTTGGTAAAATAAATATCAAACTTATCGTATATTTTTTTGTTTTTTGTTTTTTAAGTTGCACTGCAATAAAGAACGCTTCGTTGTCACTGAAGTACACAACTGCAGGAAGTTCAGTAATAAAGAACAAATCTATCATACGTGTTCGGAAAAATGAGAAAAGAAGAAACAATATAATTTAAAAACGCATCTAACGTAAAAGTTTGTACCAGATTAATGAAAAAAAAACCTAATTATTTTCGTAAATAAATCATTTTTGGTTTATTTAATTTGATCAAGAAATATTATCTTTTGGTAAAATAAATATCAAACTTATCGTATATTTTTTTGTTATTATTTTATTATCCATATTATCTTAATTTTATTCATAGACATCACGATTTCGTTACATAGACACGTACTTCAAATACTGTTTGTTCTGTGAGTTTCTAGTTTTTGTAGCGTTTCTTCTTTGGCCACCGCCATTATCTTATTAATTATTAACATAGATGTGTCACAACAACACAATTGTAGTCAATAGCAATGAACCTATAATTGAGAGAGATGGAAAATAAAATTGACATCTAAAGGTGTAGGTAAACACAGCCGTACAGTGGCGTGTAATTGGTTAGAGTATCACTGTAATATATAAATGTTAGTTAAATAATTTAATATGCATATTTTGATAAGGAATTTGTATCTACACTTATGGCATGGCACCATACTTCTAACATATTTTTATCGGAAGAAAATCTAAAAGGATATTTCATTATTAATTTAATTTTCTTATTTGTAATAAATTTTAATTAAAATTGCCAATTAAAGTCAAGTGAAGTGAACTACCACAAATTATACACGCTTTTCGGGTTTTCACCATTTTCAATATTGAAAATAAATAAAAACACTTTATAAAGTTCACTTAAATACACAAAAATTTAGGAAAAATCGAACAAAGCGTTAATCACCTCTAGACAATAACAAGCAAATGCACTGATGCCAAATTTTCTGTGTGGGTATTTGATACAATTATTGGTGCAGAGCTTTTTTTGTCAGTATTATCGAAAGGTAAGAAAGTGAAAATTAAAAGGTATTAAAGACTATTTTCTCTAACTAAAAATCTCCTCTTAAGAGTAAAATAAAGTTATTGTAAATTATACTATTTCGTTTTTGTTTCCTACTTTGTACTTACAAAACACAACGTCTGGCAATGCTCTGCTGGTAAACAAATCTGTCTCGACGACAAGTAGTAGGGAATATGCCTACTCTATGTTTATTTATTACTAATATGTGTAGATATTGACTCGTCTTTTTCAACGTTGGATGTTCTTCATCCACGTGGTTCACTTTTATACAAGATTCTCTTTTCAATTATATATAGTCTTTTTAATACTTCTGAATTAATTATTTAAATCAAGAATAAAGTGAATTTTCCATCTCATCGATTTCTTCCATAGATAAATAATCTTTAATTATTAATGTTCTTGTTATATAAGAACAATAAAAAACTGAACGGTTAAACTATTCGAAAAATTCGCTTTAAAATTCAATTACAGCTGTTTCGCTATAACTAGCATCGTCAGATTGACGTTGATAAGAAGGTAAGGCTAGACCAAGTAAGGAAGTTATAAGACATAACAATATTAAAGCCTAGATGTTATTAGCCCTAAGGGATTATCCTGGATGTATTTCCCTCTAAGATCAGTATAACTGTGCACTGATATAGAAAAACCAGGAAAAAAACTATATCATGCTGATCTTTACAATAACTTAATATATTTATGTTACAATAATGTCTTATCTATGTATAAAATGAAGACTCAATCAAAGTAAACAGTTTAATATTGAAGAACTTCCAAGATTTATTTGTTCATTAACTACTTTAAACTGTTGATCTGCTAGATGTCTTTTAATTTCAAGTTCTTCTAGAAAATCTAAATTTTGTTTTTTATCACAAATGTGTAGTATATGAATGTCATTGGTGTGTATAAGTGAGTTTGGATGTTCCAGTAGGTGTTTTGCATAGTTCGACTTATCTGGTTGTTGTAATCTATATGCTCTTAATTGTTCATTAAATCTTACTTCAAAATTTCTTTGTGTTCAGTTTTTTATTGTTCTTAGTAAGATGAACTTTCACAAAGTAAAGGTTAACACAATCAATTTTTTTGTTATATGCTTACTTTTACGCATAATTGAACTTTAACCTTATTTTTTTTAATTACTTCAATTCTGTAATGTTAACACTTAATGATTGATTTACTTTATAATTAATAAAACACTTATGATCTTAAAGGAATGTAATAACTATAAACAATGCTGAAAACACAGTAAAGTTTATGATGTTGTGGCTGTAGCTACAGCTATTCTTAATAATCATTGAACAGCAACTAGTTGCAAGAAGAGAAATCTGCATCCACTGTTTATCTAAAATGCTAGGAATCTATTTAAGGAAGATTTATAATGAATATATATGAACCTTTGTATTAGAAAAGTAGGATGACATTGTTTCTAAAGATAAAAACAGTTTAGATTTATTTGGTAATTAAAAACGAAGCTATAAAAGTGGTGCGATTAAATAATTTGTAAAAAAAAGAAAAACTATTTAATTATGGAAAATAATTAGAGGTATAAGATTGTAATAATATTATTATTTATAATAATTTTTGGTGTAAAATTCATTTTTAAATCTCTAAAATCCCCTTATTGGCACATATTCCAACTAAGATTTCCTTATAAAACAATTTCCTGTGCGCCACTGCTAAACGTAGACTTCCCTCTCTTATATTTATATTTTACAGTGGCGAAAAATAAAAACAATCCACTTAAAATTCATCTAGTTACACTGTTTCATTCTAACGATGTGTCTAGTTGGCTTGATCCTAATTTAAATTGTCAGAATGACACGCCTCCATATTTAAATATGTACCTGTTGGCTGAATTAGTTGGTTCTTGAATCTTGAATAGATACTAAATATTTAAGACAATAAGAGCAAGGGAGATAGTCTAGAATTTATCTGATAAAGTGGCCGGTAGTAAACGTTAACTCATTCCAACGTTGCCACGGCATTTTTAATTTATATAATGTAGTCAATTTGAGTAAAATGTCTTTTAATGTATAAAGAAAATAATTTAAAAGATAATTAAAAAGCGTTGTTTAAACATTCGTAAGAAAACAATTTAATAAACTCCTGACTATGTATTTATATTTTCAGTTCTAAAATTAACCTTTATAGAACTTTTTTTTTGTCCTGATTTTCTTTTTCATTTACATAATAATAATTTTTATAGCTATTAGGGAGCATTGTATGTATTTTTTTCATTTAACACGAATGGGTTTAATCAGTATGTTTGTATTACGTAAATCACAATCCCCCTTTTTAATTAGATTGATTTGTATGCCAGAAAACTAATTATGTTATTTTAACCTGACATGACTGATCAAATTAAAAGCACTTCCAACTTTTGAAATATTGGTTTTATTTCATGTCAGTTTAAAAAATCGTTAATTATCACATTTCATTTACAATATTTTTTAAAGACACCTTGGTGAAACTTTATTTAACAACAATACAATATTATTTTAAAAATTAAACAGTTCTTATTGATACGTACAAACCAAAGCAACTTCCGAATGTCGATTCATATTGAATTATGGAACATTTGGACCAAAAATTGTGTTAAAAGTGAACAATAAAACGTTGTTTGCATCGCGGGCGTAGTTTGATGTCTATATATCTAGGGTAATTCGAGCAAATGTTGCCCTGGAATATAAACATCTTTATTACACCGTTGGTAAATATATAACTATTTACGTTTTCTCACTTCTTATAAAGAAGACAATAAAATAAAACTGATTTTATATTTCCCATGCATTTTCCTGTATTACCTATATTATAGACTTGGGTCGATAATTTTGTAACCAAAAAAAAATTACAGTAGGATGAAACCTGTTGAAAAAAGAGGGGAATATGATCAAAATGAAAGGAAAAATAAATTACTGTCGATTCGAGTTCGGGAAGTGGAAGGGGGTGTGTTTTTAAGGGTAAACAATGGTTTATCTTTATTTCCGGCTAAACTAAACGTCCGATGCAAAAAGGTTAAATGGCAAAGTTGTAGGTAATAAAAAGATCTACAACTATTGTAATCGCAATTTTTTCACATAACCTCAAAATTTGGGTGAAAAATCCAAAAAACCAAGTTTTTGATTTTTTATTTCTATCTTTTTCAAACAAAATTTTTTTCTTCGAAATTTGGTAAAAACTTACTTTATTATGTTCCAAATAAACTGTAATTTATTTGATTTAAGATATTTATTTTTTCGCCTTATTTTAAAATAATTTTAATATCGCCTTTTTTCAAAAAGTTTGGGTGCTTTTTGTTCGTTGAAATATCTACTTTAAGATGGTATAAAAAAATATACATTACTATAGAAAATGTTCTTGGAAAATGCAAAAAATTGAAAAAAACCCAAATTCGAAATTTTTTTTTTTACCATTATGTACAATTTCATCAAAAAAATGTGATTGCTGCAATTTTTTTAATTTGTAAAGTTTATTTATTTAATTCGAATAACATTCATGTCATAGAAAATCTCATACAATATAAATATACATGTAAATTGTACTATTCAATTTAGATACCTACTTAATTCTGATTACGTTATTCATTTTATTTTATTTTTCAAAAAAAAACGTTAATCTTGTTATTTATACATACCTTTTTTGAAATTCTAATCAGTTATTCAATAGCTTTTGTCTCTCTGAAGGCATTTCTTCATCGTTAGATTCGACAAACTTTTCCAACTCTAGTTGATCGTCGAAATCTTTAAGACCATTATCTTCGTCTCCAATGTTATTTCCAGTCTGCATTGGTTCTTCATCTACAATTTCATCTAAATCATTTATTTCCTCGTAGACTTTTTCTTCCATATTGGAGCATCTTTAACCCTGACAATTAGCGCATAAATTTGTGCAACCACATTTTAAATTGTTACATCCAGTTTCACAGCTGCAGCAAATAGTTTTGAGCAATACTTTCGGAATTAAATCGTTTTTTGTAAATTTTAGGCATAATGCTTCCAGCACCAATCTGTTGCTGTCAACTCGTTACCCACCCAAGTTTGAAGCTGATAATATGCTCTGTAACAATGTTGTTCTGCTGCTCCTTTTGTGGGTGGGAGGTTTGCCAAAATGAAGAATGATTTAATTTTTGCCAATTCATATTTTTGAAACCTTAATTGATTTAGCAGGTATGCCCAGACCCTCCTAAGTCCGTCCCCACTTCTCTATGAAATAACTTACAATGGGCTAAAATTTACTGAAGGTCACTCAGGTAAAGTACGTTTCACAATAATTCGTTGACTCCGGTACCTGACCTTAGGGGATTAGTAATGAAAGGTTATAAATTTCTCACTGTACAGTAAACATTAACAGATCCGTAATCCGGTTTTCAAAATAAATTTAAATAAAACTCAGTAACATTTACTAAAACTTAAATTTATTTTGTAAAAAAAATCACGAAATTTTTTAAAAACAAAACAAACAAATTTTAAGTTTATTTATTAATTGAAATTAAACAAAACTGTTAAAACTTACGTATACGTATACGTATATATCTTCCTGGACAAAAATAAATAATACCTTTCTGTAAATGTTCGAAGAAATATTAACCACCTTTTATTAGTAATCCCTTAAGAGCAGTTAAGACAAGGTACCAAGTCAACGATTTATTGTGAAACGTACTTTATATAAATTATTTTCGAACAGATAGATAGACATCTAAAAATATTATTTAAATAAGATTCTACAACTTTTTCGAAATATTAACTCTATTAACTTATTTGTTTGTTAATTATAGAAGTATATTTCAATTTGAAATTTTTTCGTTTATCAATAAAACATGAAATCTTACGTTTTTTGAGTAATTTAAGTGTAAATTTTAATAAATACCTCAAAATTACATAATGTACTCGTACATGATAAAATTTTTTTCGAATTGGGTTTTTTTAATGTATATTTTTTTGCACCATCAGAGAGTAGATAATTCAACGAACAAAAGCACCCAAACTTTTTAAAAAAAGCTGATATTTTGACATCAGAATTTTCGATTGAAAATTAGAGGGATCTTTTTTGATATTAAGTTAAAATAAGGCAAAAAAATAAATATATTAAATCGAATAAATAACAGTGTATTTGGGACATAATAAGGTAAGTTTTCACTAAATTTCGTAGAAATATTTTTGTTTTTTTAAAAGATATAAATAAAAAACCAAAAAGTTGGTTTTTTGAATTTTTCACCCTAGTTTTGAGGTTATGTAAAAAAATTGCAAATAAAAAAGTTTTAGATATTTTTATAACCGACAACTTTGCTATTTAACTTTTTTGCATAGGACGTGTAGTTTAGCCGGAAATCAAGATAAACAATTTTTTACCCTTAAAAACTCACCCCCTCTCACTTCCCGAACTCCGCTCGACCGTAATTTATTTTTCCTTTCATTTTGATCATATTCCCCTCCTTTTCCAATGGGTTTCATTTTACTGTAATTTTTTTTCATTTTTTACCATTTTTAAAGGCTTTGGCCCTGGCCTAGTTAATAGTATTGCGATTTTTAACAAAGTATTTTGTTTGTTCTTTAAAAATTATTAGTTAGATGAGTTTAAATTAGTTATATAATATAATGACAAAAATGGCATTAAATTATAAATGACATTCAATTGAAAAACGCAAAAACATTGCGACAATGTTAACCTCTACAAAATATTAAACAGTATCACAGCGTTTTCCGCTGTAAAATACTTTCCTTTTAAAAATTTTTGACGTGTTTTTCATTCATCTCCCTCCGATGTTATTTTGACGATACACCGACATTACCGGCAAGCAAGCACTTCGCCAGCAAAAAGCGGCATCTGTCAAATGTTTCTGTTTTGCATATGAAAAGCCGCTCCATTGTTGTGGCTTCTTTGTGGAAATACGTTTGTGGTTCGTATAAGGTTAAATAGAGATTATGTTTATACATTCCATAAAGTGGAACCAGTATAAGCCAGTCTATACGACTTTCATTACATAGATTTACTTTACAGGTTCCTGAAAGCGAGTTTGATAGCGAAAATTATACATTGTAGCACAAAGTGTGAATAGATTTAGTACGGACGATAAAAACCAATGATTTTGATTCGATAAAAGGGTTTTTCCATTCTCATAGAAAATATAGTTAATATGAAGAATAAAATTACTATAGAATAATTTAATGTTAATATATAACAGAATCACAACTGGATTAATAATATAAGACAGATTATAATTATATTGATATTTTAAAAGCATATACTAATAAATTATTTATTGATGAAAGAGTTACATTTAAATTTATAAAAACCTTAAAATACACTGCTCAACAATTGAAGTGGATATTACAAGAATCTGTAATTTTCTCTTTTCATTGGTTAATAATAAATAAAAAGATAAGTTAAACTTTATTCTTTCACGTTACAATATACCCAAAAAAATAAAATAAACAAATTTTTTATGACAAAAAAATAAAACAGAATAAATTGAAAAATGTTAAATCATTTCCTGCGCGGGTCATAAAGTCCTTTCAAGAAAATTAATATCGTGTGGGTCTACCCCTAGCTTGCCTTAGTGCTGTCACTCTATTTGGCATGGTCCTTATTAAATTATTAATAAATTGCTGAGGTATTTTTTGCCATATTCTTTGCAAAGCATTGGCGAGCTGGGTTATGGGGGACTGTTCGAGTCAGTATAATTGTCTAGAAATTTCGGCCCAGATAATGTCAATGCAATTCATATCGGGTGAACATGGTGGCCAGTTGATTCTTATAAACCATGATATCCAATGCGATCATTTACAATTCTCGCACAGTGCGGTCGCGCATTATCGTCAATAAAGACAAATTGTTAGCCTATTGCACCAAAAAATGGTACAATTATTGACTCTATAACTATGTATATCGTACAGCCGTCATTTTCATATTCATTAAAAACACTAAATCAGTGCGGCCATCATAACACAGGCCTCCCCACACGCAAACTGAGCCACCACCAAACAGAGTGATTGGAGCTATTAAACGTTCATTCTATTGCTTTCTTTCCATACCAATATTCGACCATCACACATATTTAGCCGAAATCTGGACTCATCCGTAAATATACAGTACCTTCAGTTCTAAAAATTCCAACGACTGTGTTCTCTCGCCCACCGATATCTGCATGCATGCTTATCCGCGGTCCAGCGTTGTGAACTACGCCTTCTGGCTCTTAAATTACATGCATGCAACCTTTTTCTAACAGTTTGACTAGATATCACTCTTCCAGTAGCATGCCTAAACAGCTGTTAATTCTCGAAGCAGTAAATGTTCGGTTTCTTTTTGTAGTTACAGCTATAAAGTTGTCTTGAGCAAGAGTTGTAGCTCATTCTTGTCCTCCTCTATGCCTGTACGCTGCAGACCCAGTTTCCAAATATCAATTCGATGTACGACTGACAACACTTTGGGACACATTTAGCCGTGTAGCAGCTTCTTCTTAACTTAAGCCTTCATGTGTCCAACTTACTAATTGATCGAGTTACATTGTTTCTTATCGCCGTAGCGATATTTTGTTTTTCAGGTAAACAGAAGAATGGACCACAGTAACAATGCTAAAGTCATTGCAAGCACTTGTACGCGACTAAAATAATAGTATTTTGAAATCGAATCCTACAATTCTTGTTAAAGAGATAACGAAAGAAAAAAAAAAAGACAAAAACAATTGGCTATACAGGGTGATTGATTAGTGTGAGGAAGCTCAGTAGATCTGTTATAGTAAAATTTACAAAAAAAAGTTTTCAACAAAAGTTGTAGGCAGCTTTAAACTCCACATTTTAAAATTAGTTACAATCTTACAGGGTGTTCCATAAGATGGTGGCATACCAAACTTATGTTTTTTTAAATGGAACACCCTGTATTTTATTTTAAATTTGAAATCTGCTTAACTTCCACATCACAACAATGTAAAGTTTTATTATGTTATACTGGGTATTTAAAAAGTTATAACCAATATTACCTGAAAATCCTATCAAGTTTAACCCCCTGTATAATTAAAAAGGAGTATAGGAACATTGATCTATTGCAACCATAGTTTTTTAATAATTGTTAAAAATTATAAAACATATTCGTTTTCATAATATTCGTTAAATCAAATATAAGGTAAGTAAAAATGCTAGTACATTATTTTCTTGGTAATTTTAAATGGAACACCCTGTATTTTATATCACTATCGAAAAGTACTAATATCATACTTCAAATTTTATGAAGTACTCCCTATACCTAAAGTTATCAGTTTTCTAGATATTTTTATTTTTCCATCAAAGTATTGATTTGGTAGATATTTTAACGTTTACCAATAATTATTGTGAGTTGGCCATGATTGGTTTGTCAGAAACTGACAGTTTGACATTATTGTTTATTAATTTAGTAATAGCGTTACAGAAAAGAAAACAATTTATTTCAAATAAATTTTATATAAAATAACCGACTGAAAATTTAGAAAAAAAAATTAAAAACAGAGAAAAATAAAAAACAACAGTAATTTTAACTTATCTTACTTAAGTAAGATGTTCAAAATGACCTCCTAAAACATTTATGCATGCTTAAAACCGGTCATTGAAAGAGTTGCTTACATTATTAAGAAATATTTTGAAATGCAATTCGGATTCTATCTTTCATATCATCCCTTGTTGTTGGAGGTATTTTATACACTTCGTTCTTAACGTAACCCCAAAAAAATGAGTCCATTTTATTGAAATCTGGTGACCTTGGGGGCCACCTGACCGGTCCATCCCTTCCGATCCATCTTTCTCCAAACTGATCATTAAGTTCACCACGTACTAATTCGTTGTGGTGCGCAGGAGCACCGTCATGTAGAAACCACATTTGTTTACGTATATTAAGTGGAACCTCTACTAATAATATCGGTAACTGATTTACGATAAAATCTAAATAAATCTCACCATTTAAGTTATCTTCAAAAAAATATGGACCTATTACATAGTTACCGACTATACCTCCCCACACATTTAGAGACCATCTTGTTTGACTATGTGTTACTATGTGGTATGGATTACTTGTTGAATAGTAGTGAAAGTTATGCCTATTAACAGAACCGTTTCGATGGAATGTAGCTTCATCACCAAATAGGACATAATCAAAAAAATTTCTCTGCTCATTAATTTTTTCTAAAGCCCATTCACAAAACACTATTCGTTTCTGAAAATCATCATTGTTTAATTCTTGATGCTTTTGAATATGATAAGGGTGCATCTTGTTTTTAGATAGAATGTTTTGAACAGAGTAGTAACTAAGTTCTTGTTCATGGGAAATGCTCCTTATACTTGTGTGTGGGTTTTCTGTAACTGCCATCAACACACTCATTTCGTTTTCCTCTGTCACACTCGGTTTTGTTCGTTCATGTTTTTCATATTTCACTGAACCAGTGCGGTTAAATCGATCTTTCAATTTTTCAAATGTATCTTGTCTAGGTTGCCGCCTATCTGGAAACCGTTCTTGATAAATTCTAGCGGAGAGTAATGAATTTTTATTGCATTCCCCCAAAATCCAGATCATATCTACCAATTCATTAGTAGTAAAATTCATTATTTCTAATTTAAATTAAATTGATATTGTTGCTAATAATAATTGTTGCTAATTTACGGTGTACCACAATACTGAATTAATAAACAATAATGTCAAACTGTCAGTTTCTGACAAACCAATCATGGCCAACTCACAATAATTATTGGTAAACGTTAAAATATCTACCAAATCAATACTTTGATGGAAAAATAAAAATATCTAGAAAACTGATAACTTTAGGTATAGGGAGTACTTCATAAAATTTGAAGTATGATATTAGTACTTTTCGATAGTGATATAAAATACAGGGTGTTCCATTTAAAATTACCAAGAAAATAATGTACTAGCATTTTTACTTACCTTATATTTGATTTAACGAATATTATGAAAACGAATATGTTTTATAATTTTTAACAATTATTAAAAAACTATGGTTGCAATAGATCAATGTTCCTATACTCCTTTTTAATTATACAGGGGGTTAAACTTGATAGGATTTTCAGGTAATATTGGTTATAACTTTTTAAATACCCAGTATAACATAATAAAACTTTACATTGTTGTGATGTGGAAGTTAAGCAGATTTCAAATTTAAAATAAAATACAGGGTGTTCCATTTAAAAAAACATAAGTTTGGTATGCCACCATCTTATGGAACACCCTGTAAGATTGTAACTAATTTTAAAATGTGGAGTTTAAAGCTGCCTACAACTTTTGTTAAAAACTTTTTTTTGTAAATTTTACTATAACAGATCTACTGAGCTTCCTCACACTAATCAATCACCCTGTATACAGAGTTTACTGATAGCATGAAAGATATATGTAATATATTTTTTTGGTAAGCAATTTTCTAAAATTTAAAAAATATCCACTTCAATTGTTGAGCATTGTATATCTTTAAGTTTTAGACTATTTTAATTTTCAAGTACCAATTAAATTTATCAGACTCATATTCAGTGTTGCTGGCGGTAGCGAAATTTTTGTAGCGAGTATTTGTAGCGACTGTTTTCGTCGGTAGCGGAATAGCGGCCATAGACTCAAATTGATGCGAAATAGCTACTTTTTTCTATTTTTTGTTTAATATTAACATTTCCTAAAAATTTCTGTATATTTTATTGCCTAACCTATGGCTGTCTTTATTGTTGTCCTGTGTTTCTACTTCTGTTTTCTGTCTGCCGCGAAGTATAGAGATACACCTTGTGGTCTGTGTTATCTGTCTTAAATTTGTAATTTGCAATTGTATAAAATGTGTCAATAGTTATTTCTGTAGTGGCAAATAGCGTACGCTGATGTCATTCTACCACCACACACACACAATTATTTATCTAGATTAAAAATTAATAATGTTAAAAATTTCAAAATTCTATTTCGTGTTTTATTCTGTATGTACTATTAACATTCTTTTTTTATGGCTTTATAATTATAGTGAATTGTTATATAGTTTGCTTATATATTCACTTTTTTAAAACCAACAATAATAATAATAAAAATTGAAAAGGAAAGGAGATTGAGAAGAATAACAAGAACCTTTTCTCACGGTTTAGGATCGACCTTTCTTCTTGATTATAAGGAGATCGAACCTCTATCATGGATCTCTCCTTTTTTGGTTTTTTTGATTGTTTTTTACAATCATTCCTTTTGTCCTCTTCATGTATTATTTTCTTCTTGTTTCTTTTAGTAATGTAACACTTGTTATTTGAATTTTCTTCTGGGATACAACATTCTTAGCATGAATATGGTCCCACTTTTCTATCCACTTTAATTTAACCAACACACCCATCATTTTCTTTCTTTATAACTTCTGAAGTTCCTTTTTCCTCTTCTTTTTTTATATAATAACTCTCTTATTCATCCATTATTCTTCACTTATTCATGGATGTTTAAGTTTTAAATTTAAATTATTTGCAATTCCTACGTTCTGCACATGGTCTGAAGACCGAAACATGTTGCACTAACTTTTGAATCTTACTATTAAACGTTGTGGATAGACTTTGAGTTTTATTACTACGATTAATAATAAAAATGTCTACCAAAGCTGAAAACTCAAACTTCTATATGTAATACCAGAAACGCAAAAATACATAGGAAAATTAGTTCGGTGAGAACATGAGAAGATTTCTTTGTCGAATACATTGAAACTTATAAATTCCTCTTTGTTTAATATCTAGGAAGGTAGAGGCAGGTGGCAGTAGTAACGCTGCAGTTCCATTAGCAGTTCTAGTTATTTAAATTCCGTTTTTCTCTGGTTTCGTGCGTTTCGGTTATTTGCCGATTGTTAATATTTCTTGTCTGTTTGATTTGATCTGTCGCCACTGTCATCATATTTGATTTATGTTAGTGTGTTGGTATTTTTGTATTAGATTAAAAATTTTAATCTGATAAAACACATAAAACACCGCCCTTATATTCAATAGTTTGCTTTAAGTTCTTTGTTAACAATTCATAATAAAAATAGCGATTTTTTTTTAAAGTAGCGACAATTAAATTTTTCTGCCGGCAACAATGCTAACATTTAACTGCAGTACTAAATATGCGTTTATTTGCAACTGCAATTATTTAGGACGAGTAAATTTGTAGCATTTTTAATACATTTTAATTTGTAAAACAAAAAGTAAAGTATGTAAATATTAACCACAGCGTAGCAAAGCTCTGATCAAACTAAATTAAAATCAATCTAAATCTACGAGGTATGTTTTTAAAGTAAGTACCTACCGTTTTGATATAAAAAATCAACAATTAAATTTTTCAAATAAGACTTTATTTAACTGAAAGAGTATTCTTTTCTCTACTTCTTGACATAATTTCCATTATTATTAAGGCACTTATCGTATCTTTTGTATGCTGTATACTTGTATGCTTGCCGCCAGACTGGTCAACCACTGAGGCATATACGTTTTGACTTCATCATTGGAATAACGCTTCCTCGCCAAATGCGTCTTCAAATGCAGAAACAAATGGTAGTTGCCAGGCGCTAGATCGAGACTGTATGGAGGATGGTCCTATTGTTTCCAGCCAAATGAAGTGATAAGCTCTTGCGTTCGATTTGTCGTTTGTGGACGAGCATTTTTATGGAGCAAAACGAGGCCTGCAATCAGCATGCCACGCCCTTTGATTTGAATTGCACGGCGTAGTTTTTTTAAAGTTTAATTATTGCTTTGATTCTGGTGTAACGTAGGCTACCCACGTTTCATCGTATGTAACGATATGGCTTAAAAAATCATTGCCTTGGTTACTGCTTGGTTACTGCTCGAGAAAGCTCAATGCACTGCCCAATTTGGCTCATCATTTAACATTTTCGGTAACCACTCTGAACACATTTTCCGACAATGTAAACTTTCGAAGAGAACACTTCTTGATAAAGCAGGAAATTTTTTAGCTAGGGACGAAATTGTGAACCGTTTGTTTTCTGTCACTTTACAATCCATTTTTTAAATGAGATCATCGGAATAACCGACGGTCGCCCACTTCGTTCCTCATCGGCCATCTTTAAAGACCCTAACCTATTTCCGTACCATTCCTTCACTCATAATGTTTTCACCATAAACTTTACCGATTTGACAGTGAATGTCAATTGCTTTTAGCACAGAGAAACCGAATCACAGCACGCACTTCATAGTCTGCGGGATTTTTGATAGGCGACGACACTTTACAATCACGTAATCAAAACAGCTGCACTACGCGCATGCACTAAACTGCAGCGCTGCGGCGGTGTAATTTAAAAACGGTACTTACTTAAAAAAGACGTCTCGTAAATATTTATAACGAACATTATCAATATTTTACTTTTAACTATGTGAACTTAATTAATATATTATATAAGATTACTTTGGTTGGTTTTAATACAGCTATAATTAAGAATACCTACTGGACAAATGACTGATTAACGATAATTTCAACAGCTATGGAATAAGTTTCTCTAATTTAAAGACAGCTGTTTCAAGTCATTAAAATTATCATCAGATTGACGATGGACCAAAAAGTAAGAATTGCTACGATAAATTTTATTAAAATTATAATTAATTAAAAATGTTCAGTTTTTGTTATTGAAGTATGCTACCAAATTTTTCAACCTCTGTCTAAATTATTCATCATTATTTATCACCTAAATAAATTTTAAACACTGAATATTTCCTACTCTTTATATTCAAGAGGATATATTACACTGTTACAGATCCCTATATGTAGATGATAATATGGTTTCCGTCTTTTCAAAAACTCTTTCATCTGAAAAACGAACGCCAGAAGGTGATACGCTTGATATTGTTGATGTTGTGGTTTAGTATTAGAACTGCGGTTTCAATCGAATGTAATACGTTCGATTGTGTAAAATTGTGTTTTTTAGTAAAATCCTCACTTCCGTTACACCTCTTTTTGATTTGATTTCTTTCAGTTGATAAGAAAAAAAATTGAGGTTTACGCTCGTCTCACTGGAATTTAAACGGTTATTCAACAATGGGGATTTTTTTAATCAAAGTCAAAAGTAATAAGCGTTTGTTAGTTGGTTGCAATAGTTTTCAATAGGATTCGATTTATTCTGAGAAGATTATTAGTTGTATTAACAAAGTTATTACTTAATATTTGTTAAGATAAAATAAAAAAAACTAGGCAATTAATAAAAAAATTAGAGAATAGAGTTTGGTATAACTACCCAATATTTCCAAAAACAAAAATATTTATCATTATACTATTTTATTTCATATAACTCTCTTAAATATTTAAGGTTAATAATTAATATAAAGAGGTATTATGGTTTTCTATTACATATAAATTTACTATTTTTGTAACGAATGTAATGATATGCTCGTCTAGCTGTAAAATTTATTTTTTTCCAATTTTCCAATTAAGGGTTTGGATTCAAAATTAAAATTTTTATTTTTTAATTTATTTTATTAGAGGTTAATTTTAATTTTTATTAAAAAGAAAAACATATCTCTACATATAGGCCTTACCTGATCTATTTACTTAAAATAAATTAATTAACATATATAAATGAGCTAACCTTTAACTACTGAAATGTTCCTTTTTATCCATTTTTCTATTCACTCTACCTTCAACCACCGCAATTCGCAATCTCCTTGTTACTGTCTTTCTTCTTCTATTTCTTAACTTCTAATGAAACAAATCCCTTTTTCAATACCATCTACTTAGTTCTTAAAACATCTACTCAGCTATATAATAACTGATGTTTATTAATTTTTGTTTATTTTATTCTTCAATTTTTTATAACATCTAATTTCTTCTTATTTAAAATTTAAATTAACTTTGCTCATTCTATGGACTGTGATTTTATCAAATTTTAGTTTGTTTTCATATTTTAGCAAATAAAAAATATTTCGTGGAAACTAAAAGTTTATCACTTCCAATTGTCGGAGTAAACTTGACATTTCTATGGAAATTATGTTGCCTAGCAGCTCAACGAAAAAAACTGCTTTTGAAAAAATTACGATTCCGTAGGACAAGTAATTTTTTCTTGCAGTTCTTAAGATAATTTGCGGGAAGGCAATCAAAAATATCAGGTTTTCTTCGACACAAAAAATCTCGAGTGTAATTCGGTAGGACAATTTATTGAATAGAGTGTGATACAGTTTAGTTTATTGAAATCAACAGAAAAAATTTACAAAAACGCCGACTAAGATAAGTTTAAAAAAATGGTTGCCATGTTTTCAAAAGTTAGGTTCCGTTTTGTAGCTGTTATAAAATCTCGGTGGCGTATGGGATATTTTATACATAAGTTTAATTGTCGATTAAATTTGAAGACTCGTGGTACTAGTTCCTTTGATAAAAAGTGTGTACTAATCTCCTTAAAATAAATTAAATACTTTTCTTATAAATTTATTGTACTAACCCTTACTTTTGGGAAGTCCATCTTACGAAGAATAATAAAAAACTCTAGTTTAAATAATTCAATAAATTTTCTAGATTTGAGAATTAAAAAAGTTAATAATTTATTAAATTACTCAATATCCAGAAAACCAACACAAACAGATGTAACCATACCATATCATTCAAATCATCCTATATCACATAAATTAGCAGCTTATAATTCTATGATACATAGAGCATTTTCAATTCCAATCAACAAAAATTATTTATATAAAGAAATTGAGATTATAAAACAATTAGCTACATATAAATAAATTAATTATTAAAAAAGAACAAAAAATGTCAGTACAACTAATATTTCCTCAACAACCTAAAGAAATTAAAAGTTATAAAAGTATTACATATTGTGGAAATATTTCTAATACAATTTCAAAAATAATATCTTCGGCAACATCTGCATTAATTTCATTCAAATTACACAATAATGTTGGTACAAAATTGTTAAATGTAAAAACAAAATTACCTAAATTAAAAAAAATCTGGTGTTTACAAAATTAATTGTCCAAAATGCAATACTGTATATGTAGGTCAAACATAAAGAAATTTTGAAATAAGATTCAATGAACACTTAAGAGCATATAGATTACAACAACCAGATAAGTCAAACTATGCAAAACACGTTCTTGAACATCCACACTCACCCATACACACCAATTACATTCAAATACTACATATTTGTGATAAAAAACAAAATTTAGATTTCCTCGAAGCACTTGAAATAAAAAGACATCTAGCAGATCAACAATTTAAAGTAGTGAATTAACAAATAAATCTTGGAAGTTCTCCACTATTAAACTGTTTACTTTGATTGAGTCTTCGTTTTATACATAGATAGGACGTAATTGTAACAGAAATATATTGTTATTGTATAGATTAGCATAATATAGTTTTTTTCTGGTTTTTCTATATCATTGCACAGTTATACTGATCTTAGAGGGAAATACATCCAGGATAATCCCTTAGAGCTAATAACATCTAGGCTTTAATATTGTTATGTCCTATTATTTCCATACTTGGTCTAGCCTTACCCACTTAATCAACATCACGCATTCGCATGGTATGTGTTTCGCCGTTTCATTAGCGCTTTTGGAGAAACTATAGTTCTTACTTTCCGATTTGTCCATTATTTTGCAGCCTCTAAGCGAAGCGTCTAGTGCGAAGACTTGGGGATTTTATGTCTTTTTTGCTGAATTCAAGAATGCACTTTGCTGTGTCAGGTGATGTATTTACAAACCTTTTGGATTGCCGCGATCTTAGCGTATTCATCCAGTAAGATCGTAGTCGATTCTGCTTCCCCTTTTTGGAGGGGCTTTTTGTAACGGGACAAAAAAGATCCGAAGTAAGGAAAAATGTTATCGTCCCTGCTTTTTCTTCAAGAATTGCTTACATTCTTGGAGTAGTTTAAACTCATAAGTAAAATGACTTCATTACAGCTGCCGGGCTGTCTGTAAGAATATAGATGTTTATAACCCGATTGCCTTCACGGAGGCCCACCTGGACACTAAGGCGCTTAGTGTGTATATTCTCCTGAAAGGTATTGGGGCGTTCCCAAGGGATGTAGATAACCAAAAATTTAGTCAAACTCCAGTCCTCTTATAAATTAAATCTTGGACTGATCTGTATACCACTTGAGTAAGTCCCCTGAAAGGTATTGGGGCGTTCCCAAGGGATGTAGATAACCAAAAATTTAGTCAAACTCCAATCCTCTTATAAATTTAATCTTGGACTGATCTGTATACCACTTGAGTAAGTCCCAAATATATTAAGGGTTTGGACAAGATTTTTTATATAAAATTGCTCCATTTCACTAAGTAAAAGCTTTATTAACAATAAACAGTATGCAAACTTATTAATTTATATTTACATAAAAAAGCAACTTAACTTCTATTTACCACTTTCAATAATGTAATTGTACAAAACTATAACGAAAACGTATTTATAGAGAAAACAACCGTTATTAATAACGTCATCAAAAATAATTTCCCGTTAGTCCGTTTATATGTATTTTGTGTAATAATTTTACATTTATATTTACATTAAAAACATAATTAAATAAAAGGATTATTTCATTAATTTTAATAAAACCATCACGTACATTGATATCATTAAATTGTCATTTGATGATTTTGTTTCACTTGTTTTGCAGCAAATAATATTTTACTCAGAGGGAATGCTACTTGAAACCTATTACTATTAACTAATTATTAAATACTAAAAGCCAATAATAAAAAAAAATAAAATGTCGTATAATTAAGTAAGTCACACAATCGTCCATTGTAATAAAAAAATATCGATATTAAAAACCCTGCTCCTGTTATTTCAGTATCTATATATATTCATGCTCGATTTCCCACCTTCCTCTATGAATAAAAATAAAGCCCACATACGACAAACATTCCTCGCATCAAAAATCCAATGACTTTCCTATTATGTTGTTTTCGGTTGTTCCGAGAAACCATTCTGTTTTGTGTCACAGCTGAGAGAACTAAGAACCAATGGCAAGTGGGCAATGGGTTGAAATTAAGTCCCCTGTTCTATTTTTTACAGATTGAATTACCTTCCTTTCATTTCAAACAGTAGTTAGCCAACCAAGAAGAGGTTTTTAAAGAAGGCAGTTAGCATGGCAGGAATTATTCTTTGTTAGAGAAAAGGAAATCTTATATCTGTGAGGGGGTCTTGTTTGTAGTTAAGCCATGCGGAGTTAAGCGGAATTTAATCCTTTAAGGAGCTAGGCGAAACGATGAATTTTGCAGAAACGTTTTTGCCAATTAAGCAGTAAAGAGTTTATGATAAGCTTTTTATTGTTACCTATTTAATACAAGATGGTTCTTAATTCCCGTGAAAAATGTTTCTATCAGTGTTTAAAAAATAAACAGACATTTTATACTTATAATTTATTATATTTACAAAAAATAGTATGCTTATTTATTGAATACAATAGAATTTTAAAAATATTTTCTATTTCTCAACTATTTAATGTGATTAGCCGTCTATGTTTAATATTTATTTTCATTGCATATTATTATTCTATACATTATGATAAGTACATTAGAACGGTTAAAAAAGTAAACTTTTCGATTACAGCTACGATTTAAGCAAAAAAAATATCTTGGTAATTTTAATAAAAAATTAAATGTTCAGTCTGTCTCTTATTTTAAAAGTTATTCAACAAGTATTTTAACGCATTTTGTAAAGATGGCTACAGATTCATTTATTTACAAGATAAACCGATTGTACCAGCGAATCTGGGAATTAACATTTTAAAAAACTGTCTCACCTCTGGTGTAATTATCTAAAAGTATGTCGAGGAAAACAGTTTACGAGATATAAATTGTAAATACTTCTAGCTAGCTTTAAACTACTTTTAATATGTTTATTATTGTATGCGAGGTTATATAACAATATATTTATGTAAGCTAACGAACAAAATATTTTTTTCCTAATTTTTTAACTCTTTTAAGCATTTTTATTTTTAAAACACAGGTCTCAGAACGCTGTTCCGTCGCGTTTTGCCTAAAATCGAGCTCTGCATATTTATAGAAATAGTTAACTTCAGGGGGGATCAGGTAGATCCCCCTCTTCTATTTCATGTGCTCCTAGGTATCTGGCCCTAGAATTTTGCAAATCAGGGCATTCTGAGAGTATGTGTATTGAGGTTTCATCTTCATCCTCACAGAATCTGCACTTTGCTTAATCTGCTAAACCTAGTTTCTTCATGTGGTTTTTCAACCGGCAATGCCCGGTTATTATTCCCGTTAAAATTCAGAGCCTTTTTTTTACTAAGTTTGAGGCAGCTAAGAGATCTCTTCTGGTCATAGTTCCCCAGTAGTATCTTAGATTTCCTCAGTCCTTCTAGCTGATTCCAGTACTTGGATGTTTCCTTCTACATTTCTTCCCTTAGCTTTCCTAAGATTATTCTACTGCTCATCCCACAGGATGGTTCTGGTCCCAAGTGTGGGTTTTCAGCTCCTTTTTTTGCCAGCTTGTCTGCTGTTTCGTTCCGGGTTTATTCCAGAGTAACCTGCTATCTAGGATTAGCCCTAGATATTTTACCTCTGTTTTCCACTCGACGATGTTCTTCCCTATTTTTATAATTTTTAGATTAGGTTCCTTTTTTCTTGTAAAGGCTACTAGTGTGGTTTTGGTGGGGTTGATGCTGAGTCCCACCGAGACACACCATTGTTTCGCAATGTTCAGTCTTTTTTGAACAATATCACAAAGGATATTTTCATACTTCCCTTTTGCCAGGACTACCATGTCGTCGGAATACCCTTGACATGGTATGCCTTCCCTAGTCAATTGACAGAGTAGACTGTCCACAGTGAGACTCCACATAAGCGGGAATGCAACTCCCCCCTGTGGACAGCCTCTGGTCACATTAATGAAGATAGTGTTTTGTTCTGCCTCCATTTCTGCGATTCTTGTAGATAGCAGTTGCGACATCCAGATGGAGGTCGTTCTAACTACTCCTTTCTCAATCAATGCTCTTTTGACTGCCTCATGTGGCGTATTGTCAAAGGCCTCTTCTATGTCTAAAAAGGCACATACCACGGTCTCTTTTTTTATTCAGAGCGTCTTGGATTTCGTCAGTCAATTGTGTTAAAGCGGTTTCCGTGGACTTTTCTGCTTGGTACGCAATGTTGAAGGGGGTGCAATGGCACCTGTTCCAAGATTTCTGTTCTAATGTAGTTGTCTACAGCTTTTTCCATCGTTTTGAAAACAAACGATGTGAGGCTGATCTGTCTAAGGGATTTGGGGTGCGTTTCCCTGCTTTTGGGATAAAGGTGATTTTTGCCCTTTTCCACGTTTCTGAAATGTATCCCAGTTCAAGGCTTCTCCGACTAATTCGGATCAAGTGTGGAATTATTGCTTTTTGACCCTGTTGGAGTAGGGCAGGAAATATTCCGTCCGTTCCAGGGGTTTTAAACGGCTGGAAGGTGTTCATAGCCCATCTCAGCCGTTCCTCACTGCATATGTGTTTTGCCATTGCAGTGTCTTCCCTGGTAGGTCTTTTAGCTTTCTCATTTGTTTTTCCCAAAAGGAACTATTCCTGCGGAAAAGTGAGTTTCTAACAGGAGCAGAGCTCCTTTCCACCATATCGCATCTTTTGCTTTTCTAGTCCTTTGGAGAGGACAACTGGTTTCATAGGCATCGAGTATTGCCTCGTTCAGTTCTATGAGACCATTTTCTAATGCCAGGTGATTCCTAGCATTTCTTTTGGTCTTGAGACTTGCAAGATTTATGTTCAGGTTAGTGTTAGTTACTTTTCCTGGGGTTTCTCCTGAGTGCTGGCTCAGGAGGATTATATTTTAATCTGAACGTAATCATTCTATGATCAGAGAGGGATGGTTCGTTCGATATTCTCCAATCTTTCACTCTATCCTTAAGATTTGGTGTACTTAGTGTTATATCTAGTACTTCCTTTCTTGTTCTGGTTACAAAAGTAGGGGTATTCCCTATATTGTGTATAACAACTATCTTATTAAATATAAAGTTTAAAATTTTCTTACCTCTTTCGTTGGTGTCTGTGCTTCCCCACACAGTATTGTGACCGTTATCCTTGCATCCTATGAGAAGCGGTAGCTTCTTCTGTTCACAGTACTCGACTAGTCTTTGCAGTTCTGTAGGCGGTGCAGTCCCGTCCCCTGCAAAGTAGCATGATGCTATCATGACTTCTTGACGTCTATGCTTGAACTCGAGGTTTGCTCGAATCGGTACAAGGTCTCTCGTCATGAATTCTAAAACTCAAAAGTGATTAATACTGTTACTTACCAAGAAGCATACTCTGGGTGTGTCAACATTACTTACTTTATATATTAGCTTGGCATCCCTGCTTGCGAGTCCTCTCACCTGATCATCACGGACCCATGGTTCCTAGATCAGTACTTATCCCATTTGGTTTCAGATAAACGTCCTTAAAATAACCGCCGATGATCCCTTGCCGTGATGGGCGTTTATCTGAGCGATACTCCGATAGTCATATAATAAATAGTAAATTACAGTTTTAGTGAATAAATGCCCGTATCAGTATTGCCTTGATTATGTGACAAACTATGTCTACCTAAGGTTTACATAACAGATACGTTAAAATTCATGAAATAATCATTACCTGTCAAACTTCAAATTGGTGGTGGGTTAAAGGTAGAGCGTTCGCTTTGTAAGCGACAGGACTTGGGTTTAATTCCCATGTACGACAAACTTACTTTCCAAAAATGTAATTTTATCTTCTTTTATTTATTACCCGTTAAAATAAATTAAAAAAAAATAATAGTTTTATCCAATGTCAATTTGGTTTGATTTAATAGTAAGTTATATTACGACTATTTATACAATTGTATAATGAGTTTTTTGGATGATAGATTTTTTAAATTATTTTCATTTTAACACTAACATTAACACAAAATAAATTTTTAAATTTGGTATATAGTTTCTAAAAATTGTTAAAAATAATCGTGTACATAAACACCTTAATTTTTAATATTATGTCATTGATACAGTATAGTACTTTACTCGTAGGTTAAGGTTAATTACGCCCTCGCAACGTTATCGCACTCCACATCGCCTTGTGCTTACAATTTTGTCGCTCGTGCGTAATTGACTCCTTAACCGACGCCTTACGTAATATACTATTAAACTACATTATTATTTTCTACTATAAAAAGTCACAAAATTTACTAAAAAACTTTTTATTGTTACAGGTACTACAACTTCGCACTGAATACTGGATAAGCTCGTAAGACAATATTATCATATTTTTTTATGTCATTAATTATTGTCGATACAGGTTATTCTATGTATGATACGTTCAATATTTTATTATGTAAAAAAAAATTAAAATGCATCAGTTTTTATCAATGAAACAACAAAAAAACCCAAAGAGGATGTACTTCCTTTTTCTTGACTTACACATGGATACTCATTACAGGATTCAATAACATTATTTCAGAGACGGACTGACGAATATTTGTTACTTTATAACAAAATATAATTTTAATCTAAAACAATCCAAATCACTCTAAAAATATATTAACATCATTGCATTATATTTAAAGAAAATTTTTAAATACTATACTACAGGTGTAGTTTACTGTTAGTAGGCTATTTGACAAAGCATCAATAAGCTGTCAATTACTGTCATTAGTATAAAATAATATTTTAGAATCGATTATTTGTTAAAAAGTTAAAAATAATAATTCATTTATTTAAAATCCGAAAATGAAAATGCATTATTAAAAGTGTTTTTCACCTGGCATAAAATGCTCCTGATTGGTCAAATTTTTTATGACATCACTTGCTTGTAGCATTTAAATAGCTTTGTTCTATTTCCCCTGGCTGGTTTTTAGACCGTCCAAAGCATGCGCACTAAGAAATTCTGTGTTCGGACTTCCTTGTGAGCAGGTTTCTGATATTTTGAGGATAGTTTGAAAACGATAACTGACAAGATTGTAGGTTATAATATTTGTACTATTCGACATATTATTAGGATCCCTCCGAGAAAGTTGCAACTACTTTCAACGCACTTTTACATTCTTCGGAACACAAATAATTTTTCCGGAGTTTTTACAGACGTATTTGTACATTTAGTTTTTTATTTGAAAAAAATATATGTGGGTAATATGTGTCACAAATAAGAATGCAAGCTAGTAACATTGTGTTTTGGCATGCTATTTGAATATTGCATTTTTAATTTAATATTAAATTAATATTAAATTAAATTAATTAAAGGTGCACGTCATCAAAGTGAACAAATCGCTCTGTTTGTTTGACTTCCTTTGTTCGTTTGCTACTGTCAATCACAATCTTTCACTGTAAATTTGGTAAATACTGAAATTCGTAGGCCGCAAGTTATTACAAAAAATAAAAAAATGCTTTAAGAAAGGTTTCGTAATTAATTTTATATCAAATAAAACTCGTGGGTTTATAAAATATAAACTTCAAATGAACATAACTCATGCTTAAATATTTTATATGTTGGCAAAAGTGCGCTATGTTGCCGCGTTCTAATATGGCGTGATTGGCGAAAACGAGCAAAGGGTGCGCCCTCTATATGAACTACTAGAATTAGGAAAACAAATCCATTCTCCATTTGTTTGCATGCTATTTGTGAGCAGTGTTTTAGAATAAGTTAAATATCACACGTACCATATTTCACTAAAGATCTTTACCACACAAATTCAAAATAGAAAAGGTTAAATTAACATTGAGTCAAATAACTGATGTTATTGTTTTCCCCATTTCACTGACAGTTACTGCAGCGCCAACTATCGGAAACATTTTTGCGAATAGTGTAGTAAAACAAAAAAAAAATGTTAGAGAAACTTCGTTTGATATTTACTAGATGCTAATACTATTTTAACTGCTTGGCAACATAGTCTCGGTCTGACAGCTGTGACGTGCATCATATTTATACTGGACAAGATATAGCCTATTATATAAATCGATTATTGTCACATCCTTGAACGAAAAATATTAATTTAATAATTGTACTTTTCTTCGTATTGTATAATAAAAAATGGAACTTTCATTAGTATAATTTATTAAACACATATTTTATGATTTACAAAATTTTCAAATAAATAATATTGAAAAATTATTACATTAAAATATCCTCTAAACAATAGTCACACCCCATGCTTTAAATATTAAAAACCAAATAAAAAACCCAAAGTCAATGTCATTCTTACTGCGTCTGTTCATGTATTTCTTGGTCCTCCTCCTTTATTTGCTACCCTTGCCTCCCTTACCTGTTTACCTTGTTTTAGAGAAAGATCAAAATCTTTATTAGCACTAAGGCCCACTTTGCTTCCTCCAGAGCCTTGTAACTCTATAACACCCTTAAGGCAGAGTCTCTTAAGGAGTGATTCTGCTCCAAGTTTCACTATTGGTTAGGTTTGTGGTTATAAGAGTTTATGAGTGCCACCATCTTTTTTATTCATTACGGAAAAACAAAACATGCAAATAAAAATAAATATAAACAAAAAGAAACTAGGTTTAAAAAGATAGAAACATCTTGTAAAATTGGAAAATAAGTATAATTGATTGCATTTGTCATTAAATATTAAAGTTAACTAACTGAGTATTTAAACCGAACACGATACACCCTATACAGCTCTTACAGCCAAGTGGGTTTTTTAAATAAAACTGACAAAAAAATTACCAGAATTTGTTTAATTTATCTGGCAGGTTAGCAGTGAAGGATGAACAAGTCCCCATCAGGTTTCTTGAGGTTCCAAAGGGTTTAAAGTGATTTGTGGTGTACTTAGGGCTATTGAACTTCTTTTCTTAAGGTTCCAAAGGGCCTTGATTGGTTCGTTGTGTCTTTAGGGCTCTTGAATTTCTTTGTCTATTGTTAATTAGCTGTATATTTAATTTAGCCCAACTTTGCTGGCTGTATCTTGACTTTATCCTAGCTTTGGTGGCTTTATCCTAACTGGCTGTATCTTTCACCAGCCAAAGGAATACGATAAATTACTAAGAACAATAAATAACTGAACGGTTAAACTAAACTTCCACTATTTATTCGAAAAATTCGCTTTAAAATTCAATTACAGATGTTTCGCTATAACTAGCATCGTCAGATTGACATATTGAAATTATATTTTGTTTGTTTGTAACTAGGTACTTGATGTTGATAAGTAGTTAAGGCTAGACCAAGTAAGGAAGTAATAAGACATAACAATATTAAAGCCTAGATGTTATTAGTCCTAAGGGATTATCCTTTATGTATTTCCCTCTAAGATCAGTATAACTGTGCAATGATATAGAAAAACCAGAAAAAAACTATATCATGCTGATCTTTACAATAACTTAAGATATTTATGTTACAATAATGTCTTATCTATGTATAAAATGAAGACTCAATCAAAGTAAACAGTTTAATAGTGGAGAACTTCCAAGATTTATTTGTTCCTTAACTACTTTAAACTGTTGATTTGCTAGATGTCTTTTAATTTCAAGTTCTTCGAGGAAATCTAAATTTTGTTTTTTATCACAAATGTGTAGTATATGAATGTCATTGGTTTGTATAAGTGAGTTTGGATGTTCCAGATCTCTAACAGAAATATACAGCTTAAGATCATTAGCAAAAGATAAAAATTTGACATATTTGTCGTATAAATCATTAACAAATAAGTTGAACAACAAAGGTCCCAAATGGAACCCTTGTGGAACACCGGATGTAACTTTAATGCCATTAGAGAAGAAATTCTTGATTCGTACCATCTGTGATCGGTTACAAAAGGTAATTTTCCAACCACGACACTAAATATGGAGAAAATCCGAAGCTGCCAAGTTTAGAAATTAACAAATCGTGATTAACCCTGTCAAATGCTTTAGAAAAACCTAAATATATCGCATCCACTTGGCAACCTCGTTCAAGGGCATTTATGATGTCAGCTTCATAGATTAGTAAATTAATGAAAGTTGACTAACCAGCCATAAAGCCGTGTTTGCGGTTATTGATAAATTGTTTACAATACCAGGACAAATAATGCTCAAGCAACTTTTCAAACTACTTGGGTATGGCCGACAAAATTGAAACTGGTCTGTAATTTATAACGTTATCCTTACTACCACTTTTATGTAGGGGTTAATTTTAAGGTTCGTAAAGACGGTAATCTAAAGTTTGTCACCCAACCTAATTAGTTGAAGTATCACTATCATCTATTGTCTATTCTAGATTTAAATTACCTTTCTTACATTTCCATTAATTTCATTACTTTTTTTTTATCTTATTAATTTTATCTGTATAATACAATACTGTCTAAACAGTCACATATCCAACCACATTAACTTCCTACAAACTTTTCGTTGTTCGGTATGGAGAGCTCATATAGAATTTCTTTACTAGTGTTAAATTACTTCGTAATAAAGTAATTCTATGCTGTCAGCTAGAAATCTATTTCATCTGACAGTAAAGAAGTGGCGGTTGATTTAAAAGATTTATTTTTGAATATTAATGGTTTGGATTACATAATGGTTATCTAAATATTTTCTTAATAACTAGAGTTACAAAGACTTTAAAATTATCTTGATTTTGTGCTTCCCTTAGTAGTATATTATTGTTATAAATTTAATTTGCATAAAATCACTAATAAAATATTTAACATCGCCAATGTAATTGCTTTAACAATACCCATTAATGAGAGGCCTGGTTAGAGACAAAAGGGGACTTACCTTTGGAATATATTTCGACCCTTCAGGGTTTATATTTTTTCTAAAGAGGGGTCTGGTGTGGTTTAAAACACAGATTTTATACAGGGATCTATACAGGGTGATTTTAAAATTATTTACAATCCTGATTATTTTTCTATTAAAAATATTAGTCAGTTTATATTTATTATGACATTTCTCTTATTTTGGTTTTCAATTCTTCATTTTTTGATCATTTTGTTAATCTTTTTATATTTATTATTAATTCATTTTAATACAGGCTGATTATTTTTGATTTCTATGTTTTGTAAGTTGGCGAGATATACAGAAAAATAAGTTTTATTCAGAACAATAAACAACTAAAAGGTTGAATTAACTTTCACTATTTATTCTATAAATACTTTAAATGCAATGACAGCCGTTTCGCTATCGAAATAGCATCGTCAGATTGACATATTGAAGTTACATTTTGTTTGTTTGTAACTAGGTACTTGATGTTGATAGGTAGTTAAGGCTAGACCAAGTAAGGAAGTAATAAGACATAACAATATTAAAGCCTAGATGTTATTAGCCCTAAGGGATTATCCTGGATGTATTTCCCTCTAAGATCAGTATAACTGTGCAATGATATAGAAAAACCAGGAAAAAACTATATCGTGCTGATCTTTACAATAACTTAATATATTTGTGTTATAATTACGTCTTATCTATGTATAAAATGAAGACTCCATCAAAGCAAACACTTTAAAAGTGGTGAACTTCCAAGATTTATTTGTTCATTAACTACTTTATATTGTTGATCTGCTAGATGTCTTTTGATTTCAAGTTCTTCGAGAAAATCTAAATTTTTTATTACAAGTGTGTAGTATTTGGATGTCATTGATGTGTAAGAGTGAGGTTGGATGTTCAAGAACGTGTTTGGCATAGTTTGACTTATCTGGTTGTTGTAACCTATATGCTCTTAAATGTTCATTGAATCTTATTTCAAAATTTCTTTGTGTTTGACCTATATTGTTACGGTTGCATTAGAAGTAGTATACAAATGAGCATGTTTATTTATAAATATTATGAAAAAGATACTGAATTGGTGTACAACATTGGGGGGAAACAATAATTAAAAATCATTATAAGTCTTTGTTCGATTTTTTTTATGCAACTAAATTAATAGAAAGAAAGATAATAGCAAAACTACAAGTTGAGTTTAATTTATTCCAGATAATTATTCCATAAATTTTATAAATTTCTTAAATTGTACCTTGAAAATAATTGATTAGTTTTAATTTCTAGATGTTAAGGACAAATTTGTGATCACTCCCAAAATCAGTAGGAATAATTTTAGAATTCCAAATCTCACTAAAATAAAATCACCCTGTACAACAAGGTTCCAATAAACATCATTTGAGCTTACCAGTCACCAACATAAAAAACTGATATTTTTTAGTAACTTTGCTTTCATTGCCAACATAAATTTATTTATTTTGTTCAAAAGGAAAGCTGGGAAAACAAAAGAATTTTCGGTAACCATGGTTCTGTTGAATCTAAAATCTCTCTCTTGTTTTTTGTTCCTGAAAGCGAAAGGAGGGTAAGAAATTTGTCCTGATAAAATTAGAATTTTTATAAGTAAAATTAAACAATTAACGCAAAATAATGCAAGATAGATACTTAAAACGATAAAGTGTGATATAAAAGTGTATTTCCATAAAAAATTTAACATACCTGACAAGAAATTGGGGCCAAAGTGTATTGGCATCCAATACCAGCAGTTCCAGGAGAGCAAGCAAGTTATTTAAGCCTTAAGGAACATATTCCTGTCCATTTGAAGGTGACAGCAGTTATAAGGATTCTACATTTGAGTTATTTGGGGCCAATTTTGCTCCAACACATATTTAGCAAGAATTAAGTACCAGGACTCCGCAACATCCACGTATGGACCAAATTCTGAACATTTTTAAGGTGATATCAATTATTATTGTTCTATTATAATACTTGACATTTTCGATAAACTCTAGAATTACAACAATTATTATTGATCTATTTTAATGTTTAACATTTTCGATGAACTTTAGAATTTCATACTAATTTGTTTAATCACTAATTCATTTGTACAAGATCTATATTTATTGTCAAAATTTATTCGTATTATAAAGGTTTTATTTAAATTAGCACGTGCTACAACTTTGATGTAGTTTGTTCTTGGAAGAGAAAACAGGATATTCAGGAATTTTCACATCCATACATTTCAATTAAAGAATACGGTTTTATAACTAAGAACACACTATATTTTCATTTAAGGTACATTTCATAGGAATAAAAGTATAAATTGTACTCACCTGTAACACCAATTCATTTTGGAATCTTTCTAATACATTTTCTTTTAGCGACATTGAACAATAAATATCTCTTTTGAATTTCTGTTTATTTCAAACATAAATTAATCTGAAAAATTTATTTAACGAGAACGACCACTTCTTAATTTGCTTCAATCAGCTGTAACGTCTCAGAACTTTAACCTCACAAAACACAGAATTTGACTAGAGGGAATAATCGCAGAACTTGAACCTACACCAGTAACCTGAGCGGGTGACGTCATACAGTGACCGGAGGAACTACTTAAGTATCTTTTTCGTTATTTGTTTTTAATCATAAAAATTTTTAAGAGTCTCATTGCTTTGAGCAGCTTGGTTTAATTTAATTTCATTGGCGTCATATTTTTTTTTGAAAATATTGTGGGAGATCATATTGTTGTCGTAGGCGTACCGCTATAGGCAACACGTTTCACACAAATACTTTAAGAAAATATAATTTTATAGATTTAACAAAATTAAACCCCACAATATTAATGGCGCCCAACGTGGGGCGTTATAAAATTAATATAAATTTCATCTCTAAAGATTTATTGTATTAAATATTATTGTTTACATAAAATAAAAACAAGAGTAATAATTCTAGATTGTTCCAGACTACTCAGAGACAATTAGAAGTTTAGTAAACAAATGCTCAGTTGTATTTTTCATGAATCATATTAACATTGCTTGAGAAAAATAATTCTAAGATTTTCTTTGAAAAATTTTATATTTAACTATATACAAAAACTCAGTACAATTCCTGAAATAGGGAAACATCATTGTTATTGGGTGTAATATCTAGGTCTAATTACTTAAATTAAAACTTAAAACTGATTTCAAAACTCTATTTCAACTTAATCTAACAAAATGGAACAAAACAAGTCCTGTAAGACTATAGGCCAGTTGAGAGTAAGGGAATTGAAAGAAGAATTGGAAAAAAGAAATTTAAGCAGTGAAGGGATTAAATTAACTCTTTTCAATAGACTTAAGACAGCTCTTATTGAGGAGGAAAAGGATCCAGAAACCTTCCAATTTCTTTTGGAGGAAAGAACCACAAACCAAGAGATGGACCATGAAAAAGATGATGTCTCGGAAACAGGGGAAGAGACAGAAAATCAGACAATGAGAACCTTAGGGGATCATGTCTCGGACAACGCAGCAGAAGAGGTAGACAGACTCGCAGGTGGAGAAGCCACACCGGGAGCAACTAATCAAGACCAAAATTGGATGATGATGAATTTCTTCAGAGAGATGAAAGAAGACATGAAGAAGATGGGTGAGAAGATGGATGAACAAAAAGAAGACATGAAGAAGATGAATAAGAAGATGGATGAACAAAAAGAAGATATTGGTAAGAAGATGGATGAACAAAAAGAAGACATGAAGAAGATGAATAAGAAGATGGATGAACAAAAAGAAGATATTGGTAAGAAGATGGATGAACAGAAAGAAGAAATGAAGAAGGACAAGATAGAGTTAAAAAAAGATCTTGTTAAGAAGCTGGATGAACAGAAAGAAGAAATGAAGAAGGACAAGATAGATTTAAAAAAAGATCTTGTCGAGATGAAGGCAGAAATTACAAATGACATTGGAAGGAAAATCCAGGAGATAGAAGAAAAACTAAGAAAAAACGTGGAAGATTTAAGTGGGAGACAGGACATTTTGGAAGTGGAGATGGAAAAGCAGAAGGAAAAGATACATTTCATCCAAGAAAACATACAGGGAGAATTCTTAAAGAATGCAGAGGTACTTGTGAAGAAGGCTCAAGAAAAAATTGGTTGCGAGACAGAAAAGGATATTAAATCTTTAACAAGGATCACACAACAAAACATAAGGGAGATCAAGGAGTTGGAGACAGGAGTAAGAAAGGAGATGAGCGAAGACAGAGAAGAGACAGAGAGGAAAATTTTGAGAGTACGAAAAGAACTTGAGAGGAATATTAAGGAGTTGAAAGAAGGACAGGACGAAAATTTGGTACAAATAGGAGTAAACGTAGCTAATAACAAAGAAGAACTAGAGGAAAAGATTATGAAAATTGGACAGGAATTCAACAGGATAAGAAGAGGTGGTAGTCATGGAGGTGTCAACATAGAAGAGAGAGAAAAATACAAGAAAATCGAAGAAGAAGTTGAAGACCTACGAAGGCAGATGGGAACGAGACCTATCTACCCTTATCCAGCTATCCTTGATGAGAGCATAAAATTTGAGGGAGATTGCAATAAAATCCACCCGAAGACATTCATAAAAATTCTTAAAAATCGAGTTAGAGGTCTTAATAATTTTGAAGACGTAAAAGAAATTATTAGGAAAAATTTAGGAAAGGAACCTCAGCTATGGTACAACAGTAAAGAGGGGGAATTTCAAGATTTTGAAGATTTCGAGAGATCTTTCCTTCGAGTGTATTGGGGTGAGATCGTACAAGATGAAGTCCGTAAGAGACTATTCCATGGACAATACAATGAGCAGGGGAGGAACTCCATGTACAATCACTCATTGCAACTTTTTTCACAAGCTAGACACTTGGAACCTGAAATGCGTGAAGAGGAGATTGTAAGCTACCTCGCACGTCAGTTCAGACCCCAGATATCCGAAACAATAGCGATTCAGAACATAAAGAGTTTTGAACAGTTGACCTCATACTTGATGAGGGTTGAAAGAAATTTAGTACGAAATAACAACAATAAAACTATCAATAATAACCAGGGAACCAAAATTTGAATAATAATCATGGTGATAGGCGACAAAGCTATAATCAATTAGTAAATGAAAATAATAATAGATATAATTACAACTACAATAGAAATAGTCCCATGACCAACTATCCAAATTTTGCTTCAAACCAAAATCGCTTTAACAATAATACTAGGGGTAGTAACCCAAATTATCACAACTCTAACTACAATAGAAACAATAATCTTAATAACCAACGTTTTCAACAGAATGGTAATAACCAAAATTTTACAAATAATCAGTCGCATAATCGACAATCTGACACTAATAGTGGTTCTAGAAATCGAACCAATAACAATGATGTATCCAGGGGTTTCATAAGAAGCAGCTCTGATGTTAATCTGAGTCGAGGTTATAGAAACGACTCAGATAGTAACAGAGACAATTTTTCAAAATAGACACGTCAATTTTCAGACGTGTGACAGGAGTGTTGAAAGGGGAACTCCTCCAGAGCGGTAATTTCTAATGGTAGTGGTGGACATCCTGAAGGTGATGCCACGGATACAAATTTTACTGTGATTGACACAAATCACTCACAAAATCCGAGTTTTCATTAGAGGGTGTCATGACTAGCAGTCTGTACGGTTATGTACATCCCAGGGAATTCCTCAAATCAGTAGACTGCCCTGAAAAAGAGGAAAATTTATTAGTCACTATAAAAGGTATTGTTGCAAATAAAAAAATTGATATTCTTATAGACTCAGGATCAGAGGTGTCTCTAATCAATGAATCACTCATAAATAAACTGAATTTAGGAGCTCAACTTATTAAAGTACCAAAGGTGAGCTTAATTGGGATCAATGCAAGGAAGTTTGGTGATGTCAACAGGGCGGTAATTTTGGAAGTGGATCTAACAGGGAAGAAATTACAACTACAATGTCTAGTAGTCCCTAACATGGAGTACGAAATTTTAATGGGAGCTGACGAATTGCACAGGAATGGAGCTGATATCAACTACAAGACCAAAAAAGTAATCATTAGAGAAATTGAGGTAGATTTCAATGAAGTTAAGAAGAGCGAAAATGAATCAAATTTAAATGAAGTTCACCATGAGGAGGTGAAGATTAATAATGTTAATAATTCTAACTATGATGTTCAAATAGAAGGACAAGTTTTAGAAGAAGAAGATGAAAATATGGAAGATTTTGAGGGAGAGATGGAATTAAACAATGATCATGATGAAAGTGACATGTGGAAAAGAGTGAAATTGGATTGTAGCAGGAATAAGAAAAGAGAGGTAGAAGAGTTGCTAAAATTATATGAAAATCTTTTTAACGAGGAATCTAGAGTTGCTAAGGATTATGTACACACATTAAAGGTAAAAGATATGGACAGTTTCCGAGTCAAAAGTTACCCCATTCCATACAAGTATCGGGACGACATGCAAAAGGCACTGGACAAGCTCCTGAAGGATAAGATTATTGAGTATAGCACCACTCCCTACATTAACCCCATAGTGATAGTTAAGAAGAAGGACGGAGACATAAGAATATGTCTGGATGCGCGAAATCTAAATCAAAAGAGCATACCAGAATATGAAGCACCCCTCACCATAGAGGCAATTTTAGGAAGAATATCCAAAGCCAAAGTGTTTACCAAGTTGGATCTGAAGCATAGCTTCTGGCTAATACCTTTGGCCGAGGAAAGTAGAGATTACACAGGTTTCATAGTCGATGGAGTAGTGTACCGTTTTAGAGTAGTACCTTTTGGCACCCAGTCAGCGACATCGGCGTTACTCAAAGCTCTTCACAAAATTTTAAACAAATACGAATTATTTGTAGTACATTACATAGACGACATCCTCATTTTCTCCGAAAATGACACATTACACCTTGAACACCTAGGGACTGTTTTGAAAGCTTTGGATGAAGCTGGATTAAAGCTAAACATAAAAAAATGTCAATTTTTTAAGGAAGAAGTCATCTACTTAGGATATAAGTTAGATAAGGAAGGGGTCAGTATGGATCAAGAAAGGATCAAAGTTATCAAGGAATACAAAAGGCCAACAAATCTCAAAACCTTGAGAGGATTTTTGGGTATTTTGCACTACTTCAAACGGTTAGTACCAAATCTAACCGAAAAGGAACTACCACTTCTCGAACTACTCAGAAAGAATGTCAAATGGGTATGGACTAGAGAGAGAGAACAGGCATTTATTGAAATTAAAGAACAGTTTACAGAAAATGTCAAGATTTTCCATCCAGATTATAACAAACCATTCATACTGAGGACTGACGCTTCAAAGAACAGATTTGCTGGGACCTTGATACAAAAACATGAAGGAGGAGAAATACCAATCTCTTTGTGTCGCGCATCACAAAGAAGTCTGAGAAAAACTACAGTGTGAGCGAGTTAGAACTTGCGAGTATTTTATTCTGTGTGGGAAAGCTAAGATTTTTTTTACTTGGGTCCAAATTTATAATCGAAACTGATAATCAAGGTTTAACTACCATTTTAAAGAATAAATTTGGTAATGCAAGAATACATCGGTGGGCGTTACTTCTGCAAGAGTACACTTTTGATATCCAGTACATACCTGGTGTTAAGAACACAGTACCAGATGCGATATCGAGAATGGATGGAGAAAAAGCCAAGACCAGAAGGGAAAGGATGGTAGGAATCAATATAATGAAATCAGAAAGGGGAATTTTCTCTCTACAAGAAATAGTGGAAGACCAGAAAAATCTGGAGGAGAAAGAAAAACAAAAATGTGAAAAGAAGAACAACATCTACTACAAAACGGTAAAAGGATCGGAACTGTATGTTATTACAGAAAAGTTAGCAAGTAAAATCATCAGGGCGCTTCATGGTATCTATAATCATACTGGAGTCAGAAAAATACATAAAATACTTAGAGAGAATTACATAACAAAAAAGGATCTATCATTAGTCAAAAGGGAGCTCAGAAAATGTGAAGTATGCCAGTTTGCAAAGGAAAAGAATATGGTAAACGAAAATTTGGCAAAATCGATAGTAACTACACATCCTCTAAACATGATAGCGGTAGATTTTATTTCAAATCTTATACCTAGTGAAGAAGGTAATTCTAACATCTTTGTAATTTTAGACCTATTTTCTAAGTTTTTAACAGCCTATCCATGCAGAAGAACCAACAAACGAACAGTCAAGCAACTTATGACGAAATACTTTTTAGAAGTGGGAATTCCAAGGAAGATTTTAATGGATAATGCATCTTATTTTAATAATAACAATTTTAAACTATGGTTAGAGAAGTCTAATGTTTTACCTGTGTATACTAGCATCCGACATCCTTGTGCCAATCCGGCAGAAAGGGCTATTAAGGAACTGACAAAATGTATAAGGATATTGGTTCATGACCAACAACCAAAATGGGAGAAAAATTTGGTAAGGATACAAAATTGTTATAATGACATACCTCATGACATCACGGGAAGAGCACCTATAGTCATCATGAAGAATGAGGCTCCGGATAGACCATGGCTTTCAGTAATAGATTTAGAATACCAGCAGATAATACAGGAGACCTACAACAAAATTAAAAGAAATGCTGAAAAATACACAGAAAAAAGAAATAAGAAGATTAAGAAGCATATTACTTTTAACAAGGGCGAATTGGTACTTCTTAAGGCGTTAAGGGTTCCAAACCGTAGTAAGAATGTATGTGCGAAATTACAGTTGCTTTACGAAGGCCCCTATTTGATTGATACAGAAAACGGTGTTAACAGCTATCACTTAGTACACCCTGTATCTGGGAAATCTAGAGGAATTTTCCATGTTACACAGCTGTACAGATATGTGAGTCCTTCTGATGAAAATTCGGTGTGTTTACCTAAAACATAAAATTTATTAATGGTTATTTAGTTATGTTACAATTACAATTATGTTAATTACTCTGTTTAAAATTATTTTTAAGGGAATTTCTGTTTTCTTTCATAATTTAAAATGATACGGGTGTCATGACTGGTGAAATGTGGGAACGTTCTATTCTAATGAACTTAAAGAGATAAAGAGATTTTCAAAGTATTTGTCATTAAGGACATATTTTGAGATTTATAAATGTTGAGGAAGTACCTCAAATAAAATGAAGTAAATGTGATTTCACTATATTTGTCAAAGGCATATGGTGAGCTAAGGAAAAATTGTTTCTCTGAGAGAAAAGATCTCAGGAAAATTTTCAAGATATGAGAATAATAATATAATTTAAATATTGTCACGTTTGTGTGTGGACACATAACGAAATATTAATGAGAAAAGGAATCGTATGTAACGATTCTATTATGAATATTGATAGATAAATAAGTTTTAATGTAAAATGTTCAATAAAAAAAAAAAAAAGTAATACCCAGTCAAAGTGTACCAAAAATCATGAACAGTACGGAAATTCTCATGTTAAAGAAGGAAAACTAATTTGTTTTATTTAAAAAAAAAAAAAAAATGTTTTAGGTAAAGCAATGTTAATAATGTCTATTAATTTGTTTGGTCTGTGAGAAAAACACACATTAATTAATTTTTGTTAACTTGATTTAATTTAAAATAAATTTAGGTTTGAATTTTCCTGAATTATTCTAGATTGACAAAGCCAATTATAATAATTACAAGAAAATTCAGGGAAATTGTTACGGTTGCATTAGAAGTAGTATACAAATGAGCATGTTTATTTATAAATATTATGAAAAAGATACTGAATTGGTGTACAACATTCGGGGGGAAACAATAATTAAAAATCATTATAAGTCTTTGTTCGATTTTTTTTATGCAACTAAATTAATAGAAAGAAAGATAATAGCAAAACTACAAGTTGAGTTTAATTTATTCCAGATAATTATTCCATAAATTTTATAAATTTCTTAAATTGTACCTTGAAAATAATTGATTAGTTTTAATTTCTAGATGTTAAGGACAAATTTGTGATCACTCCCAAAATCAGTAGGAATAATTTTAGAATTCCAAATCTCACTAAAATAAAATCACCCTGTACAACAAGGTTCCAATAAACATCATTTGAGCTTACCAGTCACCAACATAAAAAACTGATATTTTTTTAGTAACTTTGCTTTCATTGCCAACATAAATTTATTTATTTTGTTCAAAAGGAAAGCTGGGAAAACAAAAGAATTTTCGGTAACCATGGTTCTGTTGAATCTAAAATCTCTCTCTTGTTTTTTGTTCCTGAAAGCGAAAGGAGGGTAAGAAATTTGTCCTGATAAAATTAGAATTTTTATAAGTAAAATTAAACAATTAACGCAAAATAATGCAAGATAGATACTTAAAACGATAAAGTGTGATATAAAAGTGTATTTCCTTAAAAATTTAACATACCTGACAAGAAATTGGGGCCAAAGTGTATTGGCATCCAATACCAGCAGTTCCAGGAGAGCAAGCAAGTTATTTAAGCCTTAAGGAACATATTCCTGTCCATTTGAAGGTGACAGCAGTTATAAGGATTCTACATTTGAGGTATTTGGGGCCAATTTTGCTCCAACACATATTTAGCAAGAATTAAGTACCAGGACTCCGCAACATCCACGTATGGACCAAATTCTGAACATTTTTAAGGTGATATCAATTATTATTGTTCTATTATAATACTTGACATTTTCGATAAACTCTAGAATTACAACAATTATTATTGATCTATTTTAATGTTTAACATTTTCGATGAACTTTAGAATTTCATACTAATTTGTTTAATCACTAATTCATTTGTACAAGATCTATATTTATTGTCAAAATTTATTCGTATTATAAAGGTTTTATTTAAATTAGCACGTGCTACAACTTTGATGTAGTTTGTTCTTGGAAGAGAAAACAGGATATTCAGGAATTTTCACATCCATACATTTCAATTAAAGAATACGGTTTTATAACTAAGAACACACTATATTTTCATTTAAGGTACATTTCATAGGAATAAAAGTATAAATTGTACTCACCTGTAACACCAATTCATTTTGGAATCTTTCTAATACATTTTCTTTTAGCGACATTGAACAATAAATATCTCTTTTGAATTTCTGTTTATTTCAAACATAAATTAATCTGAAAAATTTATTTAACGAGAACGACCACTTCTTAATTTGCTTCAATCAGCTGTAACGTCTCAGAACTTTAACCTCACAAAACACAGAATTTGACTAGAGGGAATAATCGCAGAACTTGAACCTACACCAGTAACCTGAGCGGGTGACGTCATACAGTGACCGGAGGAACTACTTAAGTATCTTTTTCGTTATTTGTTTTTAATCATAAAAATTTTTAAGAGTCTCATTGCTTTGAGCAGCTTGGTTTAATTTAATTTCATTGGCGTCATATTTTTTTTTTGAAAATATTGTGGGAGATCATATTGTTGTCGTAGGCGTACCGCTATAGGCAACACGTTTCACACAAATACTTTAAGAAAATATAATTTTATAGATTTAACAAAATTAAACCCCACAATATACACAGCATTACATTTTGGACAATTAATTTTGTAAACACCAGATTTTTTTAATTCAACCTTTTAGTTGTTTATTGTTCTGAATAAGATGAACTTTCACACAGTAAGGGTAAGTACCATAAATTTAAATAAGTTTTACTTTATACAATATAAAATATTATTTGGTTCAGCTATTTTGCAAGAAGGTTGATTTTATTAAAAACATTATCTACATGTAGGGACTATTTTAGTTTTATGAACTAGGTAATGTTCAACAAATAACAAATATGTGCAGCATTTACCTTTTTTATTTTTATTTGCTGCTTAATAATCATTTATATTATTGTTTAATTATGGTTGATTTGGTAGTGTAGCCTTGCAACAAATATTAGGGATGTCATGTTGTTTGGTTAAAATATTTGTTGAGTAACTACCTCGTATATAGTTGCACATCAGCTGGTTTGCCTAGAGGTGTTTGATTTATGTATTTGTTACTTTCATGTGTTACTTTATAAACGGATTATAATTTTATCGATTTGATGTTTGACGTATAAAGGGAGGCCAGCTGGAAAGTGAATAATGTAACAAATATTACATAGGGGAGTTTTTTATTTGATACTTCTTTTAATCGTCTGGATGTGCAATATTTTTTGATGTGGTTAGAATAGGGTGTAACTGGTTTGTTTTGTTTTCGTTGTGTGCTCAATCAACATGTCAATGAATACTAGACAACAATAAATACATACAGTCATAATATGATTAAAGTTAAAAGCTGTGAGTAACATTTTATGTATTCACTTTAGTTGAAGTTTATATTTAATATTTTTAGAACAATTTCTTTTAAGTATATCTTTTGGATGATATAATATAATGTAATATATTTTATTTTATTTATGAATAACTATACAACAATGTGTATAATACAAATTGTTGATCTTATTAAATATATAAACCCTATTAAATATTAAAATTGAACGAAAATAAGTAGATCGAAATAATTACAAAATCAGGCAAGTATAAATCAACTGTTTTGTAAAAATATTATAACTAAAATATAATATGATTTCTAAATAGAAAGTAATGTTAAAATAAATGGATCCAACAATTTAATCTAATGAAGTAAAAGAAAATTTAAACAATTCAAATTAAGTATCTATTTAATTAAAATAAAAAAAAATGTATAATATAAAATTTTAAATTATTATCTCTTTATCATCTAAATATCAGAGACCATTTTTTCAAATAATGAAAATACGTTTTTAGATAAGAGTTTTTTTTAATTTAACTTAACGTGCATATGACAACTATGGCCATTAGCACGAGTTACAATTTACAATAAACAATTTATACAGAACAATATATATGAGCTATTTTAAAAATACAAAAAAGAAAAGGTTAGATAAAAATACATTATATTTTGTTCAGAAGCTGTTCTTTCTCCAGAAACTTGATAACTTTATATAGTTGGTCGGCGTGGCTGAGGATCTCTTTATAGTTGGTTTTTATTCCATTTTGCTGTCGAAAATTGTTGAAATATGGGCATTCAGTTAGGATATGTTTGATGCTATAGTGTCTTGCGTTGCAATACAGGTAGTTTGTTTGTGGGGATGCAGTCATCAGGTAGCCGTGGGTAAGTCTAGTATGACCAATGCGAAGTCTTCGTACGATAGCCTTTTTTCTCCTGGATAATCCAGGACAAGTAAATTGTTTTATTATCGGTTGGATTTCGTGAAGTGCATTATTAACTACATTCCAGTGATTTTGCCAGGAGTTATGGATGGCAAGCTTTAGGTTCGCTTTTAAGTCGTTACCGATTTGGATGTTTATTGTCGTGGAAGATGTGGTAGCTACTTTAGCAAGGCAACCGGCTTTTTCGTTGCCAGTGATTCCAACGTGAGAGGGAACCCATATGAGTGTGACTACTGTATGTAGAGCTATAAGTAGCTGGTGTATATAATGTATATTATGGACAATAGGATGGCTGGTGAATGTATAGATAAGGGTTTAAAATATTGAATACCTCCCAAATTTACTAATAATAAAAAAGAAATCTTGATATAGTTTTGAGAACTAATTTAAATAATTATATTTATGAAAATATGCAAATAGTAAATCTTATTAGAGACATAAAACCAAAAGTTAAAGTCAAATTAATAAAAATGAAATTTTAGCTTTAAAATCATTTAAAAATAAAGTAGATCAAAATAAATTAATCATTACAAAATCAGATAAAGGTAACTCAACAGAAATTAAAAAAAAAGTTATAAATCTAAAGTGAATGATTTTATACGGTAAAGTAATATCAAAAATCTGATGAACGATCCCACTCAAAAATTTTCTAACCAAATAAGGGAACATGTAAATGATTCTAATTGTCTTTTAAATGACTGTGATAAAAATATCTAGTAAATAAAAATTCTCAATGTCGAGAATTATATGGAACTATTAAATTACATAAAGAGTCATAACCGATTAGACCTGTCGTTTCGTATGTTACACTAAGTTAGCTAAAGAATTAAATACTATTCTAAATAATTACGGTTACACATCTAAACATTCAGTAAAATATTCATTAGATTTAATAAAGAAATTAAATAAATATAAATTACAAAATAATACTAAATTAGTATTATTTAATGTAACTACTATGTTCTCAAAAATACCTCCTAAAGAATATAGTATAGTTCTAGTTAAAAAGTTTTAGATGAAAAAAATATTCATCCAGGTATAATATCAGATATAATTGACCTATTTAATGTATGCTTTAATGAAAATTATTTTATTTTTGATAACAAAGTATATGAAATTGATTGTGTTAACCTCTACTTTTTGAAAGTTCATCTTACTAAGAACAATAAATAACTGCACAGTTAAACTAAACTTCCACTATTTATTCGAAAAATTCGCTTTAAAATTCAATTACAGCTGTTTCGCTATAACTAGCGAATTTTTCGAATAAATAGTGGAAGTTTAGTTTAACTGCGCAGTTATTTATTGTTCTTAACAAAGTATATATTCAAAATGAGAGTCTTCCTATGGGGGAAGTCCCATTTCTCCAATTTTAGCAAATATTTTTATTGATAATTTAAAAAATATAATCTTTAATAATAGTTATAAAAATAATATTGTATTTTGATGTGTTAGCAGGTTTTGTAGGTAGCGAACGACAGTTAGTTTATTTTTTAATTATATTAATACCTTGCATTTACTTTAGAAGTTGAAGAAAGTAATTTAATTAATTTTATAGATTTAAAAATAAAAACGCTATATTTTACTTAATTATTCAATATACAGGAAACCAACACAAACAGATGTAACCATACCGTATAATTCACATCATCCTATAACACATATATTAGCAGCTTATAATTCATTGATACATAGGGCATTTTGAAATCCAATAAATAAAATTAACTTTAATAAAGAAATTGATATCATAAAACAAATAGCTACATCTAATGGCTACCCAAATTATTTGATAAATACATTAATTAATAAGAAAGAACAGAAAGTGTCACTAAACCTAATGTTTCCTAAACAAACTAAAGAAATTAAAAGTTATAAAAGTATTACATATTGTGGAAGTATTTCCAATAAAATTTCAAAAACAATAACTTGGGCAACATCAGCATTAATATCATTTAAAACACAAAATAATATTGGTACAAAATTGTTAAATGTAAAAACAACACTACCCAAATTAAAAAATCTGGTATTTACAAAATTAATTGTCCAAAATGTAATGCTGTAGATGTAAGTCTAACAAAAAGAAATCTTGAAGTTAGATTCAATGAACATTTAAGAGCATATAGATTAAAACAACCAGACTTGCAAAACACCTACTTGAACATCCAACCTCACTCCTACACAACAACGACATCCAAATACTACACACTTGTAACAAAAAAACAAGATTTATATTTCCTTGAAGAACTTAAAATAAAAAAAACTTTTAGCGGATCCACAATTATTTAAAGTTGTAAATAAACAAATAAATCTTGGAAGTTTTCCACTATTAAACTGTATGCTTTGATTGAGTTTTTATTTTATACATAGATAAGACGTAATTGTAACACAAATGGATTAAGTTATAGTAAAGATCAGCATAAGATAGTTTTTTCCTGGTTTTTTTATATCATTGCACAGTTATACTGATCTTAGATGGAAGTACATCCAGGATAATCCCTTAGGGCTAATAACATCTAGGATTTAATATTGTTATATCTTATTATTTCCATACTTGGCCTAGCCTTTATATTACCTAATCAACATCAGGTATACTCGGAATTTTACAGTCGTGTAATGACGTCATTTTCGTGGGAAAAAACGGATGTCCTATTAAATTTATTTGTTGCTAAGTAACTGACTACTGGTGTCTAATTACCTGTATGACTTTCGTTGCTTGTGCAGTTCGCTGTATAACATTGTTGATGTCTAGTGGTACGCCATTCCGAAATTGTTCCTGTTCAATTTGAAAGAAAGCCAACACATTTAGAATTATTAACTGTGTTTGTTCGTTAAATCGATGAGGGTTTTTGGCGGCATGTTTTGACGCTTTGGCGTTTTCAAAACTTTAAAACTGACAATCACTTGACAAGCATTTCAGGTAAAATTTAGCCACGACAACAACATTTCGGCAAAAATTTTTGTCACTGTCATTTTACATTAGTTAAACAAGGATAGACAAAAATGACGTCATTACAAGACTGTAAAATTCCGAGTATAACTAGCTACAAACAAACAAAATTTAACTTCAATATGTTAATCTGACGATGCTAATTCTACCTAAACGGCTGTCATTGTGATTAGAAACCTAATTTTTTATTAAACGTGGAAGTTGCGTTCAAACGAAGAGTTTTTTATTATTCTTACTACTATTTTTTAAGTTTTATTTGTTGTTTCATATTTTTCTTACCAAAAGGTTTTAAAATGTCAAAGGATCTTTCTTCAGAAACATATGTATAACGGTTTTAGTTTATTTTATAGTGATTTTTAATTAAGTTTAACAGAGTGTAAAATATATTCCTCAAAATTTTGCGGTAAAACATTATTAAAAACAAGAACAGTCTAAAAATTACCCCTGAAACTAACAATAACATAGTCCTATAATGGTATTCATATACTTAGTATTCGATTATAAACAAACAATAATTTTCATACAACTACAATCAGTCGTTTTAACCTAAACAGTAAATTAAATTGTTTATTCTGAATAAATCCAACTGCCTGATGTTATTTGTACAATTCAGTACAATGGACTAGATCTGTGCATACTTGTATATACGTTTGAATAATGCATACTAAAAACTGAAATGTTCATTGTATACATAAACTACATATACATACAACATAAATAATTGAGGAGAGTATTGAGGTAACATAGCACGTTTATTTTAGGGCTTTATTTACGGAGAGGGTCTAAATTATGGAGTAAATTCATTTTGTTAAGAAAAGACAAATTTATAAACAGATCATACCAAGGTCGACTTTTTTCTTAAATATTTATTTTTCTAATATACATGGTGTTCCAATCATACGACAAAGTTCGGTATATGGGTTGCTTTAGGAGATTTCATAAAATGTTACTAACAAAAATAGTAGATGTCTTTGGGGTACATATTTTTAAATTACACTTTACAGAGTGTTGTAAGGCTCCGTTGCAAACCAAACATGATTTTTTAAATGGAAACCCCTGTATATTATACCGAATTCGAACTGCTCACATTTTTTTAAGATTTTGTTATAAGTGTCCACACTTTCAGAAGGTATGGACACATTTATGTAAAAATCGTAGGTAAATCACCACTCTGTATCTTATTGTACGTTGAAGAAAAAAAATGTATTTTACCTAACAGTTTCGTAGTATGATACAATATCACCGTATTCCATTAAATATTAATTATTTTTCCTTTTGTATACAGGGTCAAATGGAACAATCTGTATTTTGTATCATAAATAGAATATTCGGTTATGTAACTTTAATTTTTGTTAAGCATTTCCTATACCCAAAGTTTATGAAAACAGAGTTATTTTGTAATATTTATTGTCAACCATAATAATTAACCTATTAAGTAAAAGGAATAAACGTTGAATGTAACAAACAATCCTTAAAAATTATAAATTTTAATAAATAGTTTATTCTAAATAAAACAAGTTACCAAAAGTATAATTCTAACCATAATATTAAACTAAATGTTTACTTATACTGGAATGAATCAAGTTTAGCACAAAGACCCAGAGTTCTTGTGTTGTAACATGATATGTTAACTAAAAGCGTAGTATTTTTAAATTAATTATATGGCTAACACTAACACCATCTATTGTATAGAGTTCTTAACATGTTAATTATTATAAACGATTCCTGTCAGTAATTCCAACTTTATACACGATTTTTAATGTGGCTTAGTCCAATACCTTAAACCACGATTCTTTTTTTATTGTCATTGGTGTTATACACAGCATTGGAATATACAATACCAAAGACGTTACAAAAGTTAAAAGACGTTACAAAAGTTAAAAGACGTTACAAATTTCAAGTTAAAAGAAGTTACAAATTTCGAGTCAAAAGACGTTACAAATTTCAATTTAAAAGACACTACAAATTCCAAAGATACTACAAATTTCAAAGACATTACACTGATTGGTTCTACATTGGTGGACGGTTCATCAGACCAACCCTTCACTGGACCAGCCCTCTCCTGGATCAACCAACGGATCCTATGTAAAAAAAGATAAGTCGACCAACGTAAATGCATTTATAATATTATACAGCTGTCTCGTTTTTCTTTATTTCTTAAACGTAATATAAAAATCATTTTATTATCGTCAACTGTATTAGAATAAGTTTTTGAAAAGAACTGTTTGCGGACTATTTTTTTGTAACGTATTCTCAATTATATTTATTTAAGCACCAAGGAAATCTATTTATCTTTTCATTCACTTTTTTTTTTCTTCAGAGACAGTTTTTTCTGACATCTTTCTGTCATCTTATGATACTTATTTAAATAACAGCATAAAACAACTTTCTTCAGTAGTATCATAAAAAATAAAAAGATTTCAGTGGCGCCCTTATAATTTCTTAAAGAAACAAATATTGTACTATAGTCAGAGCTAATGAACTTACTCACCCCTAGCCGAGGTATTTAACTATCATAATTTTTGCTGTGATAAACATTTATAAATTTTGTTAATTATTGAAGTATCTTTTACAACTAATTAAAGACGAAATTAAGATTAATGGTTGTTTTATTGTAAATTACATTTTTTTTCTTTTGGTATATTGTTATTTTTTCAAAAAAAGTTAACTAAATATTTTTATAAATTCACTATCAACAGGTAAATCATATTACAAATTAACGTCCAACGTAATAATATGGTTACAAATTGTCGCCCAACGACCAACTAATATTACAGTGTATAAGGCAGCCATGCCACTTGAGGTGGTATTCTTCTATTGTATATATAACGAATGTTGCTGAGGTTCTACTGGCACCTAATACTGATAGACATTTAAACTAATTTTCTTACAGCGTTTTCTTTTGAGATTAGTAGAAAGTGAACTGAGTGCGCCCTCGGTGCGCACTGAAATTGCTCCTGCACTACCCCAGTTTTTACTGTGCACTGGCGACAACGGACGTTTTCAGGGCGAACTGCGTGTTTTTGACATTTAAAAAGAATGCATTTTATATAGTGCACTCTTTTGGTTATTATTAGTACTTGAACATTTTTTCTGAAATTACCGAAGACGAATACAAGTTGAAAGAGAACTTAAGGTATAGAGCGGTTTTGATTCTCTCTTTTCTTCATATTCTTCTGAAGATGAATATGAGATTACAGGCGTACGTATACATTTTGCACAAAGACCTATTTACCTCCTCCATAGTTACCAATTTCAACTTGAACTTGACCGTTAAACGCTTGAACCTAACCTATTCGTATTGTCCTGTCCTGTAAATTTGTTGTACCATGGTATTGCACTAAGTCGAATAGTCAGAGCAGTGACAGATTGCTCTCCCTAATGACATTTCAATAGAACACACAACTCGCTCTCAGCGTGCACTCAGTGCGTTGCTCTGGTCTGAAAAGAAAACGCTATTACATATGTTTAGATATTAACATAGTTGGTTTCACTTATTCATAATAAAGTATTTTTGTAGAATTTTCTTAGTGGAATAGGATAGGCAATATTGCATTTTATTACTTACTTTTTTCTAGTAAAATGAACATCCAAATGAACTTTCTTAGCTTTATGGTGATAATGCGTTGCATCCATAATAGTTTCATATTCTAGACTTTTAACAAACGGTATTATTGTACATATAGCATAGGGCAGGGGTTCCCTAAGTGTGCGCCGCGGCGCCCTGGTGCGCCGTAGAAAGCAAAGAGGGGCGCCGTGAGTCGATCCTCTTGTTATTGGACACCACAAATATTGGCGCCAAAAAGTGCCTACATTCTTGAAATCCGTTGATACCATACCCCTCCCACGACTTTACCCGCCCGCGTTCGCTTGCTTGCATCGCTATGCCCGTTTATTTGCCATCGAATGGTTTTCGAAGTATTTTGCAGATTATGATGTTGAAAAATTTGCGTGGATCCAAGAACCTTTCCATGCACAAAGTCCACAAGGATTTACATCACAAGATGAAGAGAGTCTCATTGAACTCTTTTGCGACAGCAGCCTTAGAACTAGATTCGCGCTTGTGGATTTGGTGGAGTTTTGGTTATCGATTCAAAATGAATATACAAATTTAACTTTCAAATCATCTATTAAACCTTGTAATGGGTTTTTAGTTCGTCTGCCTTGGATGACTACATTTTCTTTTTATTTCTGATACATCGATTATTAAGAAGCGGAAATTTTGTTGTTGCTATGTCTAGTTTTTAAATATTTAGAAGGGTTTTTAGTAGGATTTACGTGTATCTTACTAAAGGTTAATTTGATTGGCTATGATAATATCGAAGTACTGTTGTAGAAAGTATTAAAAGTGGTAGTAGCTAAGAAGAAGTAGCTGCAGTGAACGATTTCCATAATAAGCTTTTGTCCTTACTTTTGCAAATTCATATGTATGTGAAGCTGGGTTTTCAGCTGCAGCTGTGATAAAGAAGAAATATCGCTCAAAGATTAATGTAGAGCAAGAAATGGGAGTAGCAGTGTTAAGTCTTATTTCCCGCTTTAAAAACTGTGTGGAGATCACCAAGCTCACTGACTGATTAAATATCTTATTTAATTTTTGTTTTTCTTGTTGTTTTCCTTTTAAATTCTTTTATAATCAAAAAAATCAATTTTGTATTGTGGTGTTTTAATTTTCGTTACGATCAATCTAACCTAACTACCTATTTCTTTCGACAATTTCCTCAAATAGTTAACTAGGAGAGGGCGCCATGAAAAAATATTAAACTTGTAACTGCGCCGCGCGTTACAAAATATTCAGAACCCCTGGCATAGGGTATTTTTTTTTGTTGTACTGCAATTTCATTTATGGTCAAGCCTACTTGTTTTCTTCTTCTATAAATTTCTCTACCATTTGGGTTAATATGTCTCTTATTTCTGCTATTATTAATAAATCATCGGCGTAAGCTACAATTTACCCCCTTTGTTTCTGAGTGTTCCTTTGTTCATGTTTCTAGTTAATTAGGTATATTAAAAATTATTGTTAATAGACTCTCTCCCTGTCCCTTTATTTGTTTCAAACTCCTATGTTTCCCCTGTTTGTGTTTTAACACTCAATTTTGTATGGTCTAATTTTGTCCATTTTTGTGAATCTTCTTCATTTAGATGGTACTTCCAATTTTTTTTAATATTTTAAATAATTGGTGCCTTTTGATGAAGTCAAAAGCTTGTTTATAATCAGCGAACAGTAATTCTATATTTATTTTATATTCGTTTGCTGTTTCCATTATTTGCTTTACTATGTGTATTGCATCTGTTGTAGATTTGCCTTTTCTAAACCCACACAACACACAAGTAATTTTTTTAAAAGCTGTAGTAACAGCTTTGTTGTTTTATCATTAATTTATTATTTAATTAAATAAATGCTACCAAAATTCGATAGAAACTTTCTATTCTGCGTATTATCTGAAAATTTATTTCATTTATTCCAATAACATAAACAACGTGAATTACGTTGAATAGGTTTACAACATATTTATATTTAATTAGTTATGTTTATATTAAATGCCAGGTCCCTTTTAATAATTTGACCAGATTTCCAGTCCCTTAAAAAGTCTTACACAAACGTAAATAATTTACATTAACAAAACTGAACAGAGTTATTTGTTTTAATGTATTCTCGAAAGATAATGGAATTTAAAATTTAGGATTGCTCGAATGAAAACGGAAGTTCCAACCAAAGGTATTTGATGTTTTCTTTAATTTTAAACAAAAATTTCCTCGCATCAACCCTTGCTTTTTTAGTCACTTGTTTCGATTGAATTATAAATTGTATGTCCAAAATACCTTGCCGACGTAGCGAAAACGTATTTCCGTTACCGGTTTTAGGTACCTTCAGCATTTCTATATTTAATTTTCTCATTAATTATATAATATGGCTGGAGGCTTAACAAATATTGTTCGTTAAATATAGACATTTTGGAAGTAGGCCCCAATTTTGTTATTTTGGTATTGCACGTTGAATAATTAAAAGCTATTACACAGTTGTCCTACTTAATGTTACAGTGAAATAAATCTAAAGAAAAATCAATTATTATTTGTCTAAATATTAGTAGAATCTATTAAATAACAAAAACCAGTAAAAAAATAATTTATTTTTATTTTTTTTATACCCAAAGGTAAACCTTTCTCCCTATTCGAACCACGGCACTGATTATTAGGAAACCGTCAAAATATTTTCATTATTTTTTAGAAATAATTTGTGTATTAAGTTTACGGTAAGTATTATATTTTACACTACCGCCAACTAATCTAAGTTATCGATTAACTCGGTTTCAAATTTCCTTAGGATCAGTTTTGCCAGAGGCGAACCATAATAGATACTTAGATGAGCAATCAAGTGCACAAAATAGAAAGCCTTCTATTCTCAGTTTCAAATTTCGTCTGCTTTGTCATTGGATACTTTTTTAACGTATGAAACTTTCAAAAACACTTAATTTGTCATACTAGGTGTGGTTATGTATTTTTTTATTTTATTTTTAACAGAGCAGCTGTTATAGTTCATTGGTTTAGAGTTGGCAGCACAGTAAATTTATTACAATTGCAAATTTTTTACAGCCCAAGCATGAAAAATAACTAAAAGTAGTATTCATTTCTATTGAAACATATTCATAGTTGTTATTTTTCAAAGAGTCCACCCTGTAATTAAGGAATTTATTGTACAAACCCTTACTACGTGAAAGTTCATCTTATCAAGAACAGTAAACAACTAAAATTGTAGATGTTATCCATAACTCAAATGTGGATAGTACGAATAGTAGCAATAAAACTCAAAGTCAAAGAGAACACAACATTGTGTTCTTCTCTTAGAGCCTGAAGATGGACTTGTGACCGAAACATGTCGCTGTTGTAATATGTTCATTAAATTACATACTGTGGGTTGACTTTGAGTTTTATTGCTACTAAACAACTAAAAGGTTGAATTAACCAAACAAAATTTAACTTCAATATGTCAATCTGACGATGCTAGTTGTATAGCGAAGCGGCCGCCATTATTACATTTAAAGTATTTTACGAATAAATAGTGAAAGTTAATTCAACCTTATAGTTGTTTACTGTTCTGTAATTAGGGATTAACTAACTCAAACACAATAGAAACTCTAGATAATATTGTCACAACAAGTAGCTGAATAGATCCCATGACCGTTAAACCGAAGTTTTTTAAAGCATAATTCAAATTAAAAAATTAAAATAAAATAAAAATATGCTACATATTAAAAAGTAAGAATTAAATATATATTAATGCAAAAAGCACTTGCTCCTTTAATTTTCGGCTTCCATTTTGTCCTATTCATCCGACGATAAGTGAGATTCGTTGCCTGGTCCGATAGGAACTACAATGGGTTTGAACAGTTCTTCAATATTGATATCAACATTCCACAATCTTTCTTCTTCCTTCTTCACAAGGTTTATGGCATTGGTCCAATTTTCCCATGTTACGTCACATTAAAAGTTGTCATTCAATTTAAAAGTGGTATTGTTTCTTACCACCTTTACCTGTGCGCGTATTAATTCTCTAGGGTTTAATTAACTGTGACAAGGTGGCAAACGTAATACACTTATTCCTTTTTCCTTCCCCATTTCGTCAATTACATATCTTTTATATTGTAATTTGTGGTGCTCTGCAATTTGTAGTGATTCTTTTTTTAGCATGGAGCCTCTCTTTAATAACTCCTTTTTTCATGATGTTGTTGGTAACTTTTCTACCAGTTATGAATGATAACTAATGCAGCACTTGACAAAAAGTCGAATAGCTGGGAAAAATAATTTTCAAAAACATCAGAGGTAATATTCTCGTGTTAATCTTAGGTTGACTTTGACGCAAAGTCTACTAACCCATTTTCTACAAAACCATGTTCACTGCCAATGTGTGCGATTATTAGTCTGCGACCTTTTCCTCGAAGAGCATTTAATCCTGTTGAATATCGCTCCAAATATGCCTGACGGGAATTTAAAAAATTGGTTAAATTTATGGTGTTAATCCATGCTTTAGAAACAGTGTGTCCTTCATTTAACCGTGTTTTATCTAAATAAAAGATAGTTCTTTCCTCACTCCGAAGCTTTTTAATACTTCTTAAGTATTGTATTCTCCAGCAAATAATTTCTTCTGTCTCATTCAGAAATTTTCGTTTTTTGTGTGACTCATACTTAAAACAAATTTCTTTTAGGAGTTTCCAAAACGTATTTTATTCAAATTTAGGAATTGTATCTGCTATAACAGTCATTACTTTGTCCAAAGTGGTAATCTCTTTATATTTAAGCAGAAAGAATGGACTTGTGTTCTAATGATATCTCTATTAATGTTATTGACCATAATAGACTTTTTTCCTACAGGTTTTTTTGGTTCACTAATATTTCCCTGTTTTCTTTTACTAAAAATCGATAGATACTTCGTTCACTAAAACTGGTCATATTGGATCACCTAGTCACAACATCACGAACAGTTACTGAATCATCTTGATGTATTAGTGAATCATGATCGTTTAAAACAATAGTATTTTCTCTTTGAGAAAACGCACTTTGTTTTAAATGAGCCACTTGTAATGGAAAAAAACTCGAACTTAACGCCATTTTCACTACCGAAAATGTTCTTGGAGTAAAATAATAAAAATATAGATCACACTATAAACCACCAACACTAACGGATACCTATATTCTTATGTATTAGGATATAAACAAATCCTCAATTTATAGACTAACTTTGACAAACTTTGCTTTTCAAGTATATGGGTGTCAAATCTTGCAAATGGTGGCCATTCCAAAGTTTCTCTTCGTCCTATCCACCTATCTAGAAAAACAGCATTTAAGTAGGTCCGTACATCAAATGCGTAATGTCGGGGTGCACCATACTGTCGAAACCACAAATCACATGTATTAAGAAATAGTTGATGTAATTGTAGCAATAGAATATCCTAAAGAAATTGAAGATATCGAGGACCGAGACAGATGAAGAATTGCACCATATATTCAAACTTATAACATCTAACAGTGGACCAAAAAAGCTAAAACCAAAATGCTAAAAGTTACCCGTCAACAATGTAATGAAAAATTATCAACCAAAGCTAAAATAACCAGTACTTTTCCATCTAAAACAATTATAAGAATAAAAGAATTTATTAAAGAGAATATAAAAAACAGTACAGTGTGCTCCCTTAAGTTTGCACCTTGTGGAAAACCTTTTTTATCCTATATACTATGAAAAAGATTTATTTATTATGAAAATTTCTGCAACTACCATGATATACAAAGTATGATCCAAAATATAAATTTTACTGAAAGGCCATTTTCATTTTATATAACACCAAAATATGTTAACAGGAAAATTTATTTAACATTGTTAAAGTTACAAGAGGAGTTTTAAAAGGTGACTCACTGAGCCCACTTTTTTTCTCAATATTTGTTTCAGATATTGATAAATATTTTATAAACCATAATGCTAAAGGTGTTATACTTGACAGCAAAACTAACATTAACATGTTAATGTATGCTGACGACCTTGTCCTCTTTGCAGAATCACAAGTTGAAATGTCCTGTAATTTAAGAATTTTAGAGTCCTATTGCCATAAATTTAAACTGGAAGTTAACCCTTTAAAAACAAAAATGGTTGTTTTCCGTAGATCAGTCAACATAAGCAAACAGCCCCAAATAGCCCCAAACAGCCTCTAAAGTAGAACTAGTAAACTCTTTTGAGTACCTAGGGGTAAAATTCACATTAAACGTACTTTTTTTAAATAATTTTAAATACCGCGAACAAAAAGCAAGACTATCACAGGGACTAGTTCTAAAAATAATAAACTCTTCTCATATAGCAGACTTAAGTGCAATCAAAACCTTATATAATAACGTTGTTATACCCACATTTACTTATGCAAGCAGTGTTTGGGCCCTTCGATACTTGGACCAAATTAAAAAAATTCAAAGCAGTTTTTGGAAAAACCTATTATTTATACAAAAACGCATAGCTGCATATATAATTTGAACAGAAGTTAATATCTGTAAATTAGGTTATTTTATTATAAAGCAAGCGCTGGAACTTTTGAGCAGAATAGCAATGCATGAAAACACCAGGTACACCTATAAAGCACTTTTGCGTTTAATTAATTTATATAAAGATGTTAATTTAAAATACAATTGGATACACCAACTACAAACCTGCTTACAAAAATAGTGCCAGATTGATCTAATTACTACCAATATTGATTTGAATAATAAATAGCAAATTCTGTCTAGATATCTGAACCTTAGTTATGAAGAAAATATGAACAAAATTTTGCTCAGTACTTACCATCCCCAATATAAATTTTTTCTAAGAGAATACTCACCCTTTACATTAAATAATTATTTAAATCACAAAATCCTCCTCTAAATTAAAAGATTAATTGCACAATTACGCACTACTAATGCCGAAACTCTGTACATATATGTAAATAATAACTCGTACCTGATTAAAACAAAATCAATATGCACAATTTGTAACCAACAAACATCTGAATCCCTTGAGCACATCATCCTGACTTGTCCGATCTATAGTGGTTTACGAGACTCGTTAGTAAAATTTGAGAGATATTCAGATGACCTTGACGTCTTATTAACTTCAAACGACGTTAGGATAATGCAAAAGCTTCACAGGTTTATAAGCAAAGCAATGAAACTTAGAGCAATAAAATTATTTATTTATTTTATTTATTTATAACATGTAACAGTGGACCAAAAAAGCTAAAACCAAAATGCTAAAAGTTACCTTTCAATAATGTAATGAAGAAGTATCAACTAAAACTAAAATAACTAGTACTTTTCCATCTAAAACAATAAAGAGAATAAAAGAATTTATTAAGGAGAAGATAAAAAACAGTACAGTGTACCCCCTTAAGTTTGCACATTGTGGAAAACCTTTTTTATCGTAGATACTATAAAAAAGATTTATTTATTATGAAAATTTCTGCAACTACCATGATATACGAAGTATGATCCAAAATATAAACTAAAAGGCCATTTTCATTTTATATAACACCAAAAATGTTAACAGGAAAATTTATTTAATACTGTAAAAGATCTAATAAAAATTGATTAGAATTTTTATAAAAACATGGATATCCTTTTAGTTATCCAACTTCTTAGAGCATTTTGTTGATATGTTTCAATCATTTATCGTTACACATAACAACTATTTATCTGACAAAGGTACGAACTGAGAAAGCAATAATCTTTTAACGACCAAAAAAAGAAATTTACTCCTATTTTATACATATAATTTTTCCGCCTCGGAAAAGTCCTAATTTATTTATAAAAACTACAGGAACAAAATCAAGAAAAGTATGGTAGTAATGTTATACTATGGAATGTTAAACGTGCAGTTTTAATGAGTAGTTATTTGAATATCTATCTAACAAATTTGAGAGTTGAATCAGTTAAGCTGTCATAAATTCAAAATTCAATTTAAATTAAAAATTTACCGATTTCCACCATTTTGCAAAATGCAATCAATGTGGTGTGTTAGGTACCTAGATTATTTGATGGTTGTGTTTTAATCAAAAATATTGGATCAGAAAAACAACACGCGTTTTGACAAGAATAAAGTACTCTAGCAAACTAATAAGATATATTAATTATATCGGAACGGTAATCCATAGGAGATAACTGACATTCTGTTATGCTCGTATTGAATGTGGTGTGGATGCCAGAACTTAATTATAAACTGATAACTAAAGATATTGGACTATTATCACTTATTAATTCTTAACATCAAGACCGAAAATGTTTTTTCTAAATTGTACATACTTCGGAAAAAAGGAAACTCGAGTTTATCAAAGTTTAAATGTTAATAAACCTAAAACTATTTTATTGAAAAAATAAACTTTTTAGTTGACAGCAGATTGACCAAACGAAGTTACATTTTTTTAAAACCATTTGATTTTGAATTAGTACTAGGTCGACTAGAACAGATACTGAAATAATAAGACATAATAATATTACAGTGTAGATAGTATTAGCCTTAAAGAATTTTCCTGAACATATTTCCTAAGACCGGTATACCTGTATAATGAATTGGAAAAATCAGGAAAAACTGTATTATTCTGATATTTACAGTATCTAATGTCTTTGTGGTACATTTGCATTATCTATATAAAATAAAGACTCAATCAAAGTAAACAGTTTAAATCTTTAATATTTAGCTCTTAATAAAAATCTTATTCCCATTATTTTATAATATAAAACATCATAAGGCTATAATGCTACTAAGAACATTGAAAAAGAAAACTTTTTAAACAAAAATTAAATAAAAATGCTTTTTTATGATGACAGCTAAAAACTCTATCATCGTTAGTTTGACGTAGCTATAGTATTTTTCACAGTAAATGGTATTGGCTTATTAACTGCAATAAACTACCCGATTTAATCTCATTGTGTAGAAAATCATCAGGTAAAAGATGCAAATGTGCTACAGGGTCGAACTTAAGAAATTTGAATTTTGCATAATATAGGAGATATACAAGTAATTTATTTAAATGTTACAATTCTATTCTATATTTAGTTCAGTGTCGCTATCGCTATCCTCATCTAAATTAATTATAATTGGCGCAATTGATTTTACAGAAAGGTACGAGTTTTCAACATTTATAACATGACTAAGAGAACTTTTCCAACTCTCGGTAGGAAAGGCTTAAGAGATGGGATGAAACCAAAGGATGCAGTTTTGCCAGGATTACCCTGGGCGACCCTGAGAAGCTGGATACGAATAAATATTTGGCGATGACCAGGAAGAACCTACGTTTAACAGTGGGATTTCTGACTGGACACTGTCAACTAAGGAAACACCTCCATATTATGGGGCTAGTGGACATACCTCTATGCAGGAGGTGTGAACAGGAAGATGAAACTGTCAGGCATGTCTTATGTGAATGTCCGGAGCTATCGTCGATAAGAGAGTGTGTGTTCGGTGAGTCTTGGCCTACACCTGCCGACATTAAGGAGATGTCCCCTGGTGACCTGTCTTTCTTCCTGGATAAGGCAGGATGGACAATGTCCTAGGTGGGTGACTCCTTGGGAGGATGTACAATGGACCATATTGTGGCCCAAGTGCTGTGGATCTATATTCACCCTTCCTACTCTACAGACAGAGACAAAACGTGACTAAGAGAACTTTTCCAACTCTCGGTAGGAATGGCATTCATACAGTTCCTTATTAATTCTACCACACTACCACTTAAAGTAGGGAAGTATTTTTTCGGCGCACACTCGATTTAAGTTGGTGCCACCTAAGCTCTATGGGATTGAACACGCAGTAGTGGGGAGGTAGTCGTAACACTGTATGTCCAAATTCTTCTGAAAATGTATCACAAATATATGTTTTTTTTAAATGACTGCAGCACTCGTAAAAGTCCTTTTTTTGTATAATTTTCCTTAAAATATATGTCATTTGCAGCCATGAAGTTTTGAATCTCCAGTTTCGTATTCTTTGAGCTAGGAATTTTTTGCAATTGTCGACTATGATAGCTTGCGTTATCCATTACTATAACACTGTTTGGCGGAATGTTGGGTAACAGACAATTTTTAAACCAATCTTCAAAGAGCTCTGCTGTCGTATCTTCGTGATAATCAACACAAGATTCCTTAATATTTTTGGCAGAAAGCCACATAGCGTTTGGGATCCAAACATTTTCTGATCCTGCGTGTAATATTGTGATTCTCTTCCCTTTATTTGATGGTGCTTTTGTTTTACACTTATCAGAGGAATCAGACCATCCTTTGGGAGGGGTGTCATGCGTGTCAAACCACGTCTCGTCGAATCAGGTCCTTTTACATTTATCATGTGCATCTCGGATTTTATAACTTAAGGGTCTAATTGGTTTTATTATAATCCTTTAGTCAATACCATTTATTGTGAAAACTACTATACCTGATATTGTTTAAGTAGTGTTTAGAATATACCAAGTATGGAAGTAATAAGACATAACAATATTAAAGCCTAGATGTTACACAGTATAACTGTGCAATTATATAGAAAACCAGAAAAAAACTATATCATGCTAATTTTTAAAATAACTTAATGTATTTGTGTTACATTTATGCCTTATCTATGTATAAATGGTAAAAGTTTTGTTTAAAAACTATATTTTTAATGTTTTTAGTAATATGAACTTCCACAAAGTAAAGTTTACTACTTTCAATTTCAGAGTATATGTTATCAGTACTTTTGTGCAATACTTATGTATGTATGTATAAGTTAGGGGTGATAATTACACTGCGACCTATAGGATCTATTGTGTTCCCCCTTACTTGCCATGTTCTGATATTTTCTCAGACTTATAGCAGCTCTTCGAGTCCTATTTTCCTGAGGAAGTTTAGGACATCGTCGGGCTTCAAGTCAGGTAGATCCCCTTCCTCTATTCCATGTGCTCCTAGTTACCTAGCCCTAGAATTTTGCAAGGCAGGGCATTCTGCGAGTATGTGTATTGAGGTTTCATCCTCTTCCTCACAGAATCTGCACTTTGCTTCATCTGCTAACCCTAGTTTCTTCATGTGGCTTCTTAACCGGCAATGCCCGGTTAATATTCCCGTTAAAATTCGGAGCCTTTTTTTACTGAGGTTGAGGCAGCTAAGAGATCTCTTCTGGTCATAGTTCCCCAGTAGTATCTTAGATTGCCTCAGTCCTTCCAGCTGATTCCAGTACTTGGATTTTTCTTTCTCCATTTCTTCCCTTAGTTTTTAGTTCTTCCCTTCTTTTACTCTACTGCTGATCCCACAAGATGGTTATGGTCCCAAATGTGGGGTTTCAGCTCCTTTTTTTGCCAGCTTATCTGCTGTTTCGTTCCCCTCTATTCCTATGTGTCCCGGGATCCATAGGAGGGTGACAGTGTTCTTCTGGCCCAGTTCATTTGGTTTGCCTAGGCATTCCCAAACCATCTTCGAACTGATTATATTTGAACTCAGCGCTTTGATGGCTGCTTGACTATCCGACATGATCACAATCTCTTGTCTGCGGTAGTTTCTTCCAATATTGAATTCCACACATCTTTCGATGGCGCGGACTTCTGCTTGAAAGATGCTCGGGTATGTGCCCAAGCTTTCTGAGTATTTGGCTCTCGGTCCAAAAACTCCTATCCCAGTTCCCTCGTCTAGCTTGGAACCGTCCGTATACCACTTTATGGTATTCTGATTTAAATTCTGTATGGTGTCTTCGTCCCATTTAGATTTATTACTCAACCTTGTGATGAATTTTCTCACAAAGTTGAATTTCTTTTTCATATCATCTTGGGGCATTTCCCAAGTTTGATCAAAATGAAGTGATCGGGGTTTTTCCCTGATAATTCCTTCCTTGATCATTCTATATATCGTTTTCTTCCTTACACTTCCTAACGGAATGTGCAGTGGGGTCAAGTTTAAAATCACATCCATTGCAGCAGTGGGGCAAGTTCCCATTGCTCCAGTGATACATGAACAGGCTAGTCTCTGAATCTTCGAGAGATTTTTCCTCGTCGTACTCAGATTAGCCCTTGCTCCCCAAGCCACTAAGTGCAATACTTAAGACAGGCAATACATAATAAAAAAAAGTTTCATATGTTTTTCTTATTCTCAATGCATTAAAAAAAATTAAAAAACTAATTTAAAAGCGTTACCTTAACAATAAATTTTATTTCTTCATGTTTACTCCAATTATATGAAGTAATTAATAAACAAATGTAGTTAGTAAGTTAAAGTAATTTAAAATAATCATTTAAAAAAAATATTGCTCAAGTACAAGATGTTCTACTTTTTAATAACATTTTTATTACCTAAGCAAAAAAATTAATTTGTGGCTAGTAACGCTAATAAAAAACCTATAAAATTTTGTATCAGTAGTTTTTGTAATATATTTAATATAACGATATGTTTAAGCCTATATCGTCCCTTACAACAACAGCAGAACAAAGAAAATAGGTGTTTAGTTATTAGCTTCAAACTAAGTAAAACAGTAAGAACAATAAATTTCCACTATTTATTCGCAAAATACGTTTTTAAATGCAATGACGTCCGTTTTGCTATACAATTAGCATCGTCAGACATATTGAAGTTACATTTTGTTTGTTTGTAAGTAGGTACCTGATGTTGATAAGTAGTTAAGGCTAGACCAAGTAAGGAAGACATAACAAAATTAAAACCTCGATTTTATTAGCCCTAGGTGATTATCTTGGATGTATTTCCCTCAATGATATTGAAAAACCAGGAAAAAACTATATCATGCTGATTTTTACAATAACTTAATACATTTGTGTTACAATTACGTATTATCTATCTATAAAACGAAGACTCAATCAAAGTAAACGGTTTAATAGTGGAGAACTTCCAAAATATATTTGTTCATTAACAACTTTAAATTGTGAATGTCTTTTAATTTCAAGTTCTTATAGAAAATCTAAATTTTGTTTATCACAAATGTGTAGTATTTGAATGTCATTGGTGTGTATTAGTGAATTTAAATGTTCAAGTAGGTGTTTTGCATAGTTTGACTTATCTGGTTGTTGTAATCTATATGCTTTTGAGTTAATTAAATCTTACTTTAAAATATCTTTTTGTTCTACGTATACATACCGTATTACATTTTGGACAATTAATTTTGTAAACACCAGATTTTTTAATTTAATTAATTTGTTTTCACATTTAACAATTTTATTCCGACATTATTTTGTGTTTTAAATGATATTAATCCTGATGTTGCCGAGATATTATTTTTAAAATTGCATTGGAAATATTTCCACAATACGTAATATTTTTTAAGCATTTAATTTCTTTAGTTTGTTTTGGAAATATTAGTTCTAGTGACATTTTTTGTCTTATTAATTAATTTATTCAAATGTATTGGATAGCCATTAGATGTAGCTATTAGTTTTATGAGCTCAATTTCTTTAGTAAAATAATTTTTGTTCATTGGAATTGAAAATGCTCTATGTATCATGGAATTATAAGCTGCTAATTTATGTGATACACTATGATTTGAATTATATGGTATGGTTACATCTGTTTGTTGTATTATTAACTTTTTCAATTCTCTAATCTAGAAAATTATTTGAATTACTTTCTTTAACTTTCATAAAGTAAAGGTTACCACAATCAATTTGTTTTAAGTAAAATAGACCTACATTTATGGTGAAACAGTAAGATATATAAATTATAAAATATTGTCACCAGAAATGTTGTAGTTATCTTGGTGTAGCCCAATTCCTCTTAAACAAATGTATTTAATGTAACCCTGGGATAAGACAAATATCCTACTGTTTCTCTTTTTGTTTTGGCAGTTTAAGAACAAATAGTAATGCAACACCAAGATATATAATATGAAACAAATGAAAGGAATACATTAATTAAAAGAGAATTGAAAGGTTTGTCGAAAAAACGCTAGGGCAGGTCATTTTGTTTACTAAAAGCGCAATTTTTCTTGGGTAGTGACGTCATTGACCATTTTTTTAAATAGTAGCCCCAATTTATTTTTCTCCTAAATTTTGATACATATTATTTCCAACATCTTACATAACAATTTTTTTCATTAAAAGTTATTTAGAAATCAGACACATACATTTTATTTTATTTTGTAACCCAACAAATAAATGAAAAATAATTATTAATAAGTAGATATGTCAAGTACAAAATTTTGGAAAACGATCAAGAAGAGATCGCTGCACGTCTTTGTATTATTGCAAGAATTTAAGCAATTTTTAAATTACTTTGCGCTGTGAAATTGTTAATTTTTTTATTATTCATCATTAAACAAAACTGACCTTTTCGATTAAATTAAATTTTAAACAATGTAACTATTCTACTTTTTCCAGATATCAGGATTGTTATACGTTTTGCAACTTTTTTAAACTTTTTATATTTATATGTAGAAAATTAAACTAATACATACATTCCACGTGTAATTTAATTGATGCAGTAATTCATTCAATCTCCTACTTTTCCGATCTTTGACTTTTAATAAATGGGCGAATAGATACGTTCAAAAACAAATTTCAAAAGATATTTCAACTCAATTTGGGATTACTAAATGGATATCTCTTAATAAATTTAAACCTAATCCTCTATCAGTCCAAACTATAAAAATTACATTCAAGTGCAATTTATGAAAACTATAAATCTTCATTCCACATCTAATATCACTTCCTTCCAATAGTTATAAAGGTTTTGCTTCGATAACCGCTGAAAATAAATTTCACTTACACACCATCCGCCAAAAGTCGTCCATTACCGATGTGTAACTTTTCCGTAAAATCGGCAGTAAATTAAAATTTATGGACCAGAAGCGACAGTATTTATATAAACAGTCTTAAAGTACTCGAATTTAGTTTGAAAGGTGTGCTATTCGAACTTAAAATTTTATTCAAATATAATAACACTTACTTTTATTAGGTTATAAAATATAAAGTTATATTGCCTGACATTTCTGTATTATTGCGGTCTTTAAGTTTCACCAAATATCCTTTTTCCTTACAACTTTAAGAATAAATTAATGAAACCCATTTTCTGTTTGCTAAAATTATATACTTATAATTTTTTTTTTATTTGTAAGAAGTTGCATTTTTGACTAATAATAATGCCTTATAGAGATTTCAAATTAAACGAAGGTATTCTTTCAATTTATTAATTAATTAAAGCAACTAACTTTTTTCAACAATCAATCAAATCATTAGAACAGTGGTCCGAGACAACGGGACTAGAATTCTCTACCACCAACACCAAAATAATGGTGTTTTTCACGAAAACAACAAAATTTTGCAAATCTTTTACTCATAAAATTGTACAGTAAAAATCTACAGTATGTTGAAGAATTTCGTTTCCTTGGGATGATTTTTTATTCTAGACTGACTTGGAACAGTCACATCCAACAACTTAAAAATACAATCACCCAGAATATTAATATTCCCAGAGTCCTAGCCAATTGTAACTGGGTCGCGGACACCAAACAGCTCCTTAATATCTACAAATCACTGATCCGGTCCAAAATAGACCTCGGTTTCATCGTGTATTCATCGGCAAAAAATAATCTCATAAAACAACCCGACACCTTACAAAACTCAGCATTGAGACTTGCATTGGGTGCCTACAGAACAAGCCCTGCTGACGGTCTTTATGCCAAAGCTAACGAACCACCATCTCTATTAGAAGACACCAACTAAGCTTAAGATATACAGCCAGAGTAGCGGCTAACCCGAATAATCCAGCATACACCTATACCGTTTCTACAATCTATTCGTAGCAAATCCAAATCCGCCATCATTTAGTAATAGATTCAGCGGTTTCAGTAAACGTCTTACAAGTGTTACACATAATTATTTCAGCTACCCAACCCCGTGGACCATAAAAATTCCACAATGTAACCTAGAGCTTCTGAAATACCCCCATCAATATAGTTATCTCAAATACAGTTTCTCAAATCACTACATTGCTTATACAGATACATCATAGTCTCCCCCCAGGCGAAGCTATGGGGATAGTTGTTGTTACCGAAACATCAACCTCGAAATACCAATTACAGCAAGATAACTCAATATTTTCTGGTGAACTTTGTTGTATCTCCAAGGCCCTACAAGAATTTCAAAATCAAAACCAGTCCAAAGCAGTAATTTTTACTGATTCATTAAGTGCAGTCCATAAAATTTAAAAATTATACCCAACTCATCCAGTCTCAGCAAAAATACAAAACAATCTTGGTATTTTATACAATAGCAATAAAGTTTGGATACCATCCCATCTATGAATTGTAGGAAACGAGAAAGCTAATCGGATGGCCAAAGAAGGAAGCACAATAAATGAAGCAGCTGAAACAACTTCGGAAATACCTTACAACGACCTTTCATACAACATAAAACAACATTCAAAGCAGTTGTGGATAGAACGATGGCAAAAGCAGAGTGATAGCAAATTAAAACACCTTCAGGTCGATGCAACCAAGTAATCTTCCACGGTCTGAGAATAGGTTATACCAAATTAACGCAAAGAACTGCTATGCCTGTGACACTCTAATGACATTGAACATGCTGTTATCGAATGCCCAATGTTTTACCTTCAATGGACAGAAAATAAACTTCCATGTGACTTAAAGTACGCGTTGGATATAAAAAATGTTGTCAGACTTTAAATTTAAAAGCAAACGTATTTAATAATATTTTATTGAAATTTTTTTCTGGAATATGTATTTATATGTATTTAATATTGTACCACCGCTAATAACCTGTCATGGTTGACGCGGGTTTGTCTAATTAAAAAAAAATAATTATAAATTTTTCTGTAACTTTGTAAATATGTGTCAAGAAAACAAAGTATTAAAAAAATAAAATATAATATTATGTGGAGTGCCAAGTGTCAATAACTATATTAAATTATACATAGATAAAATTAATTGGTAAATATTGGTGAATATTTTTTGAAGAAAATTTATACAATATAAAAAAATAGTAATAATGTGGTTAAAGAATTTGGTTTTTAATTTTGATTTTTGATTTTTAATTGTACTTTCACGTTTTAGTATTACAGCAAATATAAATAAGGCTCATTAATTTATTTTCTTGTTTTGTTGTGTTTAATAAAATCTAAGATTAAATTCAATAATAGTTCTTTATAATATAATAATAAAAAGTGCCGACTATATACAGTACAAAAAATACATAAGCTGTATATTTAAAACATCTAGAGCTGGATACTCCAAAAATCCAGAAATTAATACGTTAAATATAACTTTTTGTAGAGGCCGACGAAGAAAAATTGTTGAAGAATCTTTCTTCAAATTTGATAAAATATATTCACCATATCCAGTACAAAAAATACATAAGCTGTATATTTAAAACATCTAGAGCTGGATACTCCAGAAATCCAGAAATTAATAAGTTAAATATAACTTTTTGTAGAGGCCGACGAAGACAAATTATTGAAGAATCTTTCTTCAAATTTGATGAAATATTTTTAATCATTATTTATTAATTTAGGAAAATGTATATTGTAAATAATTGTGTTAATAAAATTTAAATTAACCATTTTTATTATTTTTTTTTTCTAGACTTACCGATTTGTTTATTTGAAAGCCGCACATTTTTAGCATGCATAATAAGCAAACTTGTTCTATTTTCTATTACTTATTTTTCTCAAAAGTGTGATTATTAGCAATCTCATCTTTAGATTGTCATATTTGTTACTTAGAAAATCACACTCAACAACACAACAAAGCCACCGTATAGTAAATATAATAAGTGAATCAATAGAAAACCAACAATACTGCACATCTGCTTTCTTGTACATAAGCCAAGCTTTCGATAAGGTGTGGCACGTAGGTCTACCTTACAAAATAAAAACAGTTCTCCCATATAACTACTTTAACCTGCTGAAGTTATACCTACACGAACGCAAATTCGAAGTGAAAGTCAACGAAGAACACTCCAACCGTCTACCAATACTATCAGGTGTACCACAGGGAAGCATACTAGGACCATTTTTATACCTACTTTACACAAACGATCTACATACCACAGCTGCAACAACTACGGGAACATTTGCTGACGATACTGCCATCTTTGCAATTCACGAAAATCCAGTAACAGCTTCTACAAATCTACAACATCACTTGAACCTACTAGAAACTTGGGCTAGTAAGTGGAAGATCAAAGTATCTGAATCCAAATCTACACACATAACTTTCACCTTACGAAAAGGAACCTGCCCACCAGTGAAAATGAAACAAAATAATATTCCCCAGAGCGATAGTGTTAAATACTTAGGACTCACATTTGACAGCAAATTAAATTGGAAGAAGCACATAAAAAAGAAAAGAACACAATTAGACATGAAAATCAAAGAACCAAATTGACTTATTGGCAGAAAATCCTATCTATCCCTAGAAAACAAACTATTAATATACAAAGCAGTTTTAAAGCCGATTTGGACTTATGGAATTGAGTTAAGGGGCTGCGCCAGCAAATCCAATACAGCTACAATACAAAGAGCACAGTCGAAAATTCTTCGAGCTATAACTAACGCACCTTGGTATATATCAAACTATACCTTGCACACTGACCTCAAAATCCCCTACATAAACGAAGTCATACGAGAAAACGCTAACAAACACTACAACAAACTGGAGGACCATCCCAATCCACTCCTGCAGCCACTACTACAACCATTTGACAACAGAAGACTCAAAAGAAGTTGGCCAATAGACCTAAAAGAAAACTGAGGTAACATCATTGGATGTTAACCTCTCCAAGTCATTAAATGTACATACTATTACCGTTGCTATGTACAAGTCATCATTTTGGCTCATAGATTGTATTATATTTATTCTGATTGCCAATAAAGGGAAAATAATATTTGTTACTGTTACTACTATCGATTTTGTACTTCAATAGATTTTCATTTTGAACATTGAATGGTTACTAAATAAATATGTTCTAACTAAAAATAATATTTATTAAACTAATTTATTGTTTTACATTTAAGTACAAGCATAAAGAGAACCCCAAAAGAAAAACTCATCAGCCACATTCCAGGTATGGAAATAATTTTATTCCATAAGTGGTTTCCACATTGTGTATTCATTTACTCTCGCCTTGTTTGATTTTGTAGTTTATCCAAAATTCGGGTACATATTATTATTTTTAACTGGACTCACTAAGAAAAAAGGAACCAGTAGATAATTTAAACTAATAAATAAGTTTAATTTAATTTTTTTGGGACAATAATAGGCGTCGTTAAAACACCAAAAAACGAAACTGTCGAACAAGATCATAAATAGCGACATTAATTCCGCTCATACATATCTCGTTAGTTTATTAGATTGAGTCCGTTTCCGGTTCGCTTCAATTTTTCGAACAGACCTGAACGGGATTAAAAAGGGTTATTGTAGAATACAGATTGATCCATTTGCCCTTTTTTAATGTACTCTAACATACACTATATAATGCAGTTAATAATTGTGTACAACATGGCAGCCGTGAAGAAGTATAATAATATTATCGTAACAATGGACTATTGAAGGGTTCTTGTTACGATGTGTCAAATATTAATCTAGTTTTTATTCGAGGTGATAAAAAGGGTAGAAATAAACCAACTCAGTTAATTTAATACGATTTAAAAATATACTGAGTGACATAAAAATCCGAACACCCAGTTTAAATGATTTTATTTTAATAAAATTGGGTAAATCAAATTTATTGTACTAACTCTAACTCTAACTTTTTGGAAGTCCATCTTATTAGGAATAATGAAAAACTCTTCGTTTCAACGTAACTTCCAAGTTTATTTGAAAAATATGTTTTAAATCACATTGACGGCCGTTTCGCTATGAAGCATCGTCAGATTGACATTTAAGTTACATTTTGTTTGTTTGCAGCTAGGTACCTGATGTTTAGGTAGTATTAAGGCTAGACCAAGTAAGGAAGTTATAAGACATAACAATATTAAAGCCTAAATGTTATTAGCCCTCAGGGATTATCCTGGATGTATTTCCCTCTAAGATCAGTATAACTGTGCAATGATATAGAAAAACCAGGAAAAAACTATATCATGCAAATCTTTACAATAACTTAATATATTTATGTTACAATAATATCTTATCTATGTATAAAATAAAGACTCAATCAAAGTAAACAGTTTAATAGTGGAGAACTTCCAAGATTTATTTGTTCATTAACTACTTTAAACTGTTGATCTGCTAGATGTATTTTAATTTCAAGTTCTTCTAGAAAATCTAAATTTGGTTTTTTATCACAAATGTGTAGTATATGAATGTCATTGGTGTGTATAAGTGAATTTGTAACCTTGTGTTTGCGTGCTACCAGACTCAAGGAAATAATAACCACGTAATTAAAAAAAATAAAAATGTTTATTCCTATAAAATGTATATACAAAGAAAAAAAATAAAATATGAACTTCTACGTCCGATCGGCGTCCGTCAAGACTTCAATACATTAGCAGAGTTACAAGATTTAGCCCAAGAATTCGAGATAATAGAAGACGAAAAGCGCCAGTCAACCACCAACACACTAAGAACCAACTACAGCATGCAGTTCGACTCCAGAAACACATGCTTCAGATGCAAAACTTCTGGACACTTCCGGAAAGACTGCAGAAACCCCGTCAAGAAGTTTTGCTCCAGATGCGGAAAAGACGGAGTTTGGAGCACAGACTGTTGCGTAAAACAGGGAAACGCCAGACCGGCTGGGGCCAGGAGGGGTCTCCCCAGCCAGTAACCGTAACCCCGTACCAGAACCTAGCAAACTCCGCGGACAAAACATTCGAAGATAACCGAATTTTTCTCACTCTGAAAATAGGACAATTACAATTCCGAGCGTTAATAGACACCGGGACTAACGCGAGCTACGTTGGGACAAAAATAGCAAACATCTTCGAAAAATCACTGCAACCCCATTCCGGCGCAATTCGAGTTGCAAATGGTTCCATCGTCGAAATCTCTCATAAATTCACAACCGACTGCGAAATCGGAAATTCACGCCATACAGAAACATTTATAGTAATGCCAGGCTTATCAGAAGATGTAATTCTAGGAGTAAATTTCTTAAGAAGAAATAACATAACATTACAATTTGGAATAACATCGACCATCCTAGACGATTGTATTATAGCATCACCTACATTCGAAGAGAACGACTTAAATAAATTCCTGCAGACAGAACTAGAAAAATTCAAACTCACTTTTAGTGCAGGGGCCACACTAGTGAGGACTGTTGCACGGAAGTGTATAGAGAATTTCTTTTCAAAACTTAGTTTCTATATGCCTAAGGATATGTTTTAGCTTGGGTACGCATTTCTGTTAAGGGGAGGTTTCTCCCAATATGGCGCCCAAGGTGGCGCATATGTAAATTTATTAGAAAACGTCTTATATCTCGGAAACTATTGCTGGTAGCTCAAAATTGAAAAGGACTAAAATTGATAAGTAGATAATTTTACATTAGATGCTTTAAGATTTATGAAAACAACATCATATATATTGAAATTTATTTAATTTTTTTTAAGGGTCATAAAATGTCTAATTTTAAAAGTCTAATTTTAATTATTGTGTGTTTTGTTTCAGAATTATAGAAAACTATTTGACAGACAAAAAACATGGAGGGAGTGCAACTAGTACCACCATCAACGAAATGGAAGAAAACCAATTTATCCGAAATTTTTGTTGTATGTGAAAAGGGAAATACTGGTAAAAAAATATATGGGACTGTAAATGGACGAGAGAAATTAATTGATGCCTCTAACTGCAGTGATGATGTCGATTTAAAGAAAAGATTAGAAGATAGAGAAGTGTATTATCATCTTGACTGTTACAAAAAATATTGTCTACGCTCACAAAGAATAAAAAGAACCCGAAATTCTGACAGTTCTACTTCCATAAATGACACCAAAGACACTGGAAATAGGCAAAGAAGCACTGCCATAGGCAGCAATGTGATGAAGTTAAACTTTGCATCATATGTGGAAGCAAAAAGTATAAAGGTGATGTTAAATTATATCGGGTCTGTGAAAAGGAAAGGGCAGAAAAATTTTTGTTAGCAACACGATACTTTCAAGATGAAGTATTTTCAAGGACAAGCACACTGGATGATGTTAATAGTGTATTTGCAGCAGATGTTTTCTACCACTCTTCCTGTATGAGTAGTTACTTATTAAAATATTCAAGAAACGCTGAGAATTTTGAAACTCTGTCTACCAACAGCACAATTACAGAAGGATTCCAAAAAGTAATTGATGCGCTAGACTTTTCCAAAAATGGTTATGAACTGTCTGAAATTACTGGTTTCATGAATTCGAAATGTCAGCTGGAAAATAGAATTTCAAATAGACAGATGAAAATTCTTCTTATCAGACATTTTGGGGAAGAAGTAACATTTGCATATCCGAAAGAACGGTCAAAGTCCCAGCTCGTATTCTCCTCTAAGATAAGTACGAAAAAAGTTGTTCAGAAATTGTTTGCTTCTAACAGTTTAAAAGATACCGTAGAACAATTAGCCAATGAGCTTAAACAGTATGAATTTGATCTTGACAATAAATTCTGTGATGAACAAGACATTGAAAAGAGCCTCCTAAGCTTTCAACATAATAGACCTACGCTTTGGGATACGTTTTTCAACCAAATGATGGGATTATCTTCAGACAAAGAAGGTCTGATACGCTGTTTCAGTTACTGTACTTTATCTTTCACAACGGCATGAAAAAAACTCCTTTTCACGTCTCAAGCGGGCATATTTACAGGCTAACCAGTGGTGTGGTCTATTAGAAGATCTTGGTATACCTTATCCCGGTGACTATGGATACGAGCAGATGGAAACAGGATGGATTCCTCAAATTATCACCGAGCAACTTCCTCCTGATTTCCCTCACATTTGTTCATGTAAGACTTGTGCACGTCCAAACATCTGTATCTGTAGGAAGAATGAAGTTGGCTGCTCCAGGTTCTGTGCTTGTGAACTTCCAAAGTGCCATAATGATTGGAATTAACTTTTAATCACCTTTTAATACTATTTGTTACTAATAGTAGCTTAATTTTCTAATAATTTTTAATAATGTTGCAAATTTAATAATGTAGTGTTTGTATTAATAAAATTATTTTTTTTTAATTCAAATTTTTTATGGTTTAAAAACACGTAAAATAATGCCCTTACAAATTTTAATACCTTGTGATTTTACGCTACGAGCTCTGGTTCCCGAGATATAGATCATTTTCTGGGAAAAGTATATATGGACAAAGCGGCCATCTTAGTGGCCATATTGGGAGAAACCTCCCCTCACCAGAAACGCGTACCCAAACAAAAACTTATCCTTAGACATCTAAGAACTGAGTTTTGAAGAGAAATTCTCTATACACCTCTCTGCAACAGTTGCCACTAGTGTGGCCCCTAGACTATTTAGGTTTTTGCATAGTTCGACTTAAGTTTATTTTAACTGTTCAGTTATTTATTGTTCTTAGTAAGATGAACTTCCAAAAAGTAGAGGTTAACACAATCAATTTCATTTTTTCTCTCATTACTTCCATACTTGGTCTAGTTTTAACACTATGTAATCATCAAGCAGCTACCTAGATAAAACAAAATGTAGCTTCAATTTATCAGTCTACAATAAAATCTTAAAAAATATTTCCGTTATAATTCGTTCTTCAGGATAATTACCGTGGTACTCAACACTGTTTATGTAATGGAAAGTTCCTTTGATATCTTGCTTTATAATGCGTAGTTTAAAATGACAAATAAAGTAAAACAAAAATAACCGACGACGTTAAAGTTCAGTGTGAAAACTCTCTAATGCCGAAATCGATTTACCCCTATAATTTATATTATCATCCGATATATATCATCTAGATAGCGTTAAAAAGAAAAATTTTGTTTATTTTCGGTTTTGCCGTCGTAACGTAAAAGTTCCATCATCGCATAGAGCAGCTTATGCAAATCTCTTTACAAAGAAAATAAAATTCTTTAAAATAAAAATTTAAAATTTCCTAAAATTGAAAATAATTCAATATACAAATCGTTCTTCTGGACCAACTCCACAAATATGGAGGCTTACATATTTTGTTGACTTTTATATCAGAGAATGTGCTTAAATATTTTTATGATAAAAGTTTATTTCTATCGAATAAAAAACTATTATTATGGTATGTTTATGCTTATTATTTATAAAACCAACGCAACTTTAGAAGGTTTACTTTATTTTAAGAAACAAATTATCCAATTACTTTCGTACACTTTTATAATTATACTAAACTTCCAGTAAATTCCCCTTTATGGTGGTGTGTTTTCACCGAATTAAAATAACCGTTTTTGTCGCCTCGATTAAAATTGCAATTCCTCGCTTCTTTCAATTTAATTTCCTTTCAATGGAATCCCAAGAACAATAGTTTTTAGGAACAAAGAAAACAAGTGCAGCGGAGAATAAGAAGGAACCATCATCTCGTGTTATTATTAGAACGAAAGAATTAAAGATATCGCGCCCGAATGATTCCACCTCGCATAAATCGAGAAACTTTATCTTTTTAAATTATTAGGTTTTTAAATATGGGAAATGACATTTTTATTTTAAAATTTATATTAATACTCTATTATGAATGGGTCTAAGGTCACATATTCTTTTTATACAGAAATATAAATAAATTTCTTAGTAAACATTTGGTTTAAACCAAAATTTAAAACTTTTACTTTTGTAATAATTATTTTTTTTCTTCAAGCGTATAATAAAAACTGTATTATGTTCTTCAACACAAACAGTAGAAATAGCCTATTCTTTTACTAGTACAATAATGAACTCATTATTATACTAGTAACAAAATAATAAGAAACGGTAGTAACGTCTTATGGGTGTTATAATCGAGAAGGGAGGAACTGTCAATTTCCTTATTTAATTTTGATGTTTTGTTAGTTTTGAAAAGTGCGTCAGACTCTGAAAGTGTTCCTACCTAATTCAAACTGCAAAAATGTCTCAAGACTTACAATGTACGCCTCCGGAATTAGTTGAAATAGCTAATTCCAGTATTGAAACTCTAATTCCAACGAAGTCGCGTAAACTGTATGATTTTGCATACGAAAAATTTCTAAAATGGTGCAATGAATATAATGTACAGCAATACACGGAAAACGCTTTGCTTGCATATCAGAAAGTTTAAAAGCTCTACTCTATGGGCACAGTATTCAATGATTAAAAGTCAATTAAACATTAAACATAATGTTAAAAAAGAAAAATATAGCAAATTAATTGCATATATAAAGCGCCAAGGGGAAAATTATACACCGAAAAAATCAAAAGTATTAACAAAAGATCAATTTGATAAATTTCTCAAGCATGCACCGAATAATGTTTATTTAGCAACAAAAGTAGGTACTTTCTTATTTCTTTTTAATCATTATTACGTTTATTAAACCGTTGACAGTGATATACACTCGCAGATTAATATTTAACTTGACAGCAAATATTACCTCATTTCCTACTTATAACATTTAATGACGGTAGTTCAGTGGCAGAGCTTTTGTCTTCGGTCGCGAAGGTCAGCGGTTCTAATCCCAGTGCTACCAGATTTTTTTTTATTTATTTCAACGTTTGTTTTAGGTTATATTAATATTTGGAGCCACAGGAGCCCTTAGATGCGATGAACTTGTTAATTTAAACTCTAGCGAAATCCAAGATTTGGGAAATTTAATTTTGGTTAAAATCATAAACACAAAAAACAAAAAACAACGGTCGTTTACTATAATTGGCGATTTTTATTTGAATTTGGTAAGACAGTATACGGCTCTTCATCCGGATGATATTGGCTTGCAGCGATTTTTTATTAAATACCAGAATGGTAAATGTCACCGTGTGGTAATGGGTATCCACAAAATATCAAACGTACCAAAAGACGTTGCTACGTTTTTGAAATTAACAAATTCTCATGAATATACAGGACATTGCCTTCGGAGGAATTCCGCAACTATTTTAGTTGACAACGGAGGTGATATTACCGCTTTAAAGCGGCATGGTGGATGGAAATCCACCAGTGTTGCTGAAGGGTACTTAGATGATTCCATTTCCAGTAAAACACAAACTGCACAAAAAATACTTAATTGGCAAAAACAACCAAGTAATAGTTCTGGAATCGCTGACACAATAAGCGACAATCAACTTACTAATAATATGATGTATACCAATGACAAAATTGTAAATGCCGAAGCTGAAAACGGCGACAGTGGCTTAAATTTAAACAACTGCAGTATACAAAACTGCACATTTAATATTACTGTTAATAAATAGGTAACACTTTATGTAATTTTTCGTTTGTATTAATTAAATAGTTGAGATATAAACAAAGCCTTCTATATTTTTTATAAAATGCATATTATTATTACGATTAAAGAAAAAATAGTATATGTTACTCGGAGCAGAAGGCCCATTATATGTTTCGCCCAGTTTGCACAGCCTCGTCTAGCGCCTCGGCAGTGCAAGAACCTGGGCTCAACAATAATGTTGGCCTTCTACTCCTAGTAACATAATATACTATTTTACAAACGTGTTAAAAATGCCATTTTTAGTACTCCATAGAAGCCTTAGAAATGTCACTTTAAGGCACTGAGTGCCTTAAATGTTTATGGCACTGCTGTCAAAATTGAATTGTCAGATTTTGAAAGCAAACGTTAAAATATTTAGATTTTATTTATTAACACTTATATTAACAGTATAATTTGTGCAATTTGACAAATTGGGAAGAATGATGCGTAGAAATAATTGAATTTCCAGTCGAAGTTGAGGCCACAATTTCTTCGGATGTTTGTTATTGGATTGATGTTGTTGGTAATGTTCGCTGCACCGTCAGCAGTTTTTGGGCAATCAAATTCTTATTTTCCAAAAATTTCTTTTTTGTTTGTATTCTTTTTTGCAGTATATTTTCTACTTTTAAGAGGTTTCCTTTTTTTAACCAGTACATTGCAGCTCTCTTCTTAACTTCCAAGTGCAAGGGCTGGACACCTACTAACGTTGTAAGCGCCTGCGTTAAAGTTGTACTAAACGCACCTGTCATTCTGATCAGGAAACCTCTTTGTACCCTAACAATCTTTTGTCTATTTTTTATGTAAGTTAACCTGTAGTCCCATATGCTTGCACTGTAGCCTGCTATCGAAGCAAGTACCGTATTGAGATATAGTCTCACCTGCCCCAATGGGAGCTTGTATTCTCTTTGCGCTAGACTAGTTATTTTATGCATCGCAGATGTTGCTCTTGTACAGGCGTTCGTGATATGTTTGTTGAAGGATCCTAATTCATCAATTTGAATCCCCAGGTACTTCTTATCTGCTTTTCGTCGGATTAATTATTGTCCATCAATGCTGATCTGAGGATCTCTAGACAAACCTCCTCCTACTAAACAGTACGTTGTTTTGCTCCTCGATACATCTAGTTTTACTTTCTTGTACCATTGCGGTACAATACTCATAACACTATTGGCATTACTCTCAACATATCTTCTATTGTTTGCGCCTACTACTAGTAACATATCATCTGGGTATGCTACTTGTCCTAATATTTGCTCAGTTGTTGTGAGCGTGTCCAACAGTTCTTCCAACATGAAATCCCAAAATATGGGGCCACATACAGATCCCTGTGGACATCCCTTTGTAATTTTCTTAGTGATTTTTCCATTCGGCAGCCCTTGATCATTTCAATTCTCTTAACCTAGCAAAGAATGCTGGGCACCAGAGATTATCAAAAGCTCCTGAGATATCTATAAATATCATTATGGTATATTTCATTAAGCTTTCATTGCAAATGCTTATGGCTTTGTTAATTGCATCTTTAGTTGACCTACCTGACCTGTATCCATACTGATCAGGGTGAATTCCTTTACTTTCCCCGTGTCCATTTAATTTTTTGCAATGGAGTTTGTCATGTAGTCAATAAACAAATCTGTCTATAAGATTTTGGATCCATAGGATCCTTATCTTTACCCTTGTTTACAATCGTCACATTGGCTTGCTTGAAAACATTTGGGAATTTGCCCTGTCTTAGGTATTCATTATAGAAAGTACACAGTATCGGCAACAATTTTGTTTGTAACGCAATTGTTACCTCAACATGTATGTATTCCGCAATCTCTGATTCCGTGTATGGTATTTCATGTACCTCTGGTAGCTCTCGATACTCTTGTAACATGGTCCTTCTGAGTTGTTTTGCTCAGCTGTTTCGTTCATCGTCTGGAGGCAGCAACACATCTAAAAGTACCTCTGCTGACTCTTTCCGGTCTGATGTGATTTCACCGATCTCTTTTCTTATCAAGGAGAGCATGGTAAGACTTCTAAGTTTGCTTGTTACAATTTGATACGGTACTCCCCATGCATCTATTTTTAGATTCTTTTCTTGAAATTCTTCCCAGATTTTTATTTTGTACTGCCTTTTCATTGCTCGGTATTCATTCAGAAGTCTTTGTCGTTCTTCATGAATACCACATATTTGGTAATGTTTTGTAGCACGTCTTACTTCACTTCTCAGTCTTGTGAGGCCTGGTTTCCATGCCTTGTTTGTAAATTTTTTCCTTTGTATCTTTAATGGAATAGCTCTGTTCATTATTATCTATATGTTTTTTATAACCTCCTTTGCATCCTCTCCCTCCTGCACTATACGCAGTTTCCCGAATTCTGTTTGTGGCATTTCCCAATTAGCCTTCTTTAACACGTTCACGACGACGTGCTCCACCGGTGGTACACAGATATACTTCCAAATAACCGACGTGCGCCACCCGTGGTACACACATATAAATATGCTATTTCTACAGCTGTAAACCCAATATTACAGGCAGTTACAGGTTTCACTAAAGACGGTTCGATTTGACAAAGTATAGAATCAGAATAAAGCACGACGGCCTCTCCGATATATGCCCGTGTACCACCGGTAGAGCACGTCGTGCAAAAGTAATATATTAAAATATAACTTTCGGCCATGGGTGAGATGTACCTTATACAGCGTCGTCGCGAACGTGTTAAATTGTATTCCCTTGTTACAATGTTGTTTCTTTCAAATTTATGGTACTAACCCTTACTGTGTGAAAGTTCATCTTATTCAGAACAATAAACAAATAAAAGGTTGAATTAACTTCCACTATTTATTCTATAAATACGATGCTATTTCGATAGCGAAACGGCTGTCATTGCATTTAAAGTATTTATAGAATAAATAGTGGAAGTTAATTCAACCTTTTAGTTGTTTATTGTTTCTTTCACGTTCATTTTTCATTCCAGTACCAAAGGTAATAAGATTGTGCTCATTTGGTCAACCGCTTCTGGTACAGGAAAGATGATTGTTGTTCCCCTTGGATGCAGTTGTCGCACTATTTGCCTTAGTGCTGCAATCAGTATGGATGACTCCTCGAGTCTCGAAAGTCTCATTGCGTTTTCTAGGTTGTCATACAATGATGTTTCTACAATTGCCTCTTTATTAGCGGCAATACTTGGTACTGGTTCTTTTGGTAGGTCTTTTTACTTTCAACGAAAGATTAGTGCTCTAAGTCTATCTTTTAGTTTTTTAGAAGGTGTTTTGTATTGTCCCTGTGAGGGTTTCGTTTGGGACTGTTGGACTGTGAACCGGGCAATGTAGGTACAATAGGCACATGAGTGTTTTAAACCAGATAGATATGGACATGTGGCTAAAAGCGTAGGAAATCGCAATTTACGTCCTATGCCACTGTGAAGTCTTGACAAGACTGCGGTTACTAGAAGTTGGAGAGGAAAAACCCAAATCAATAGATTATATTAAATGGCCACTCTCGAGTCTGATGAGCTTTTTCAGCTAATTGTATTACTCTTCATCAAAAAATAAACACTTAATTATTATAATTATTAAGTATATACAAGTATATACAAGTATTAACCAGATCAGCTACAAAACTATTAATAAAGTACCTGTCAGAAAACAACTTCCGGTTGTAGTAAAATGCTAACACTGCAAGAAATGACTTCACTTACAAAGCTGGCTGCATGTAGCATGACAGGCTGCATGTAGCATGACAATATGTCATAGAAAGAAAGACTAAGAAGAAGAAGAAGAACATGATCTGTATTATGTAATGGGATTAACGTTACTTTTTCACAAATCGAGTGTTTAAGCTATTCTATTTATTTTATAATTTGTATGTATCGAGTAACTTAATATACGAGTATTATTATTAATATGGAATAACGAAACTAACTTCATCGATACACTCATAGTAGGGGATTGTCTGAAAAGTCTAAAACATAGGCAACCCATTGTTTATATCATACAACATCCCCACTTTTTTATTTGCATATTAGCTTCAACCCAAACATAAATCACTGTCTATATGTAATTGTATACTCGAAGTTACTACTCGTACTTCAGATTTGTTTATAAAAATCAAAAATAAGTTATACTCAATGAATGAATGAATGTAGCGGGCGGAGTGGCTGATGCTTGGCAAATAGGCCCTTCGGGCCCTTTTTGCCATACCCCAGGATCTACTTCCTCGATTCTTTGCACCCCAAAGATGTCTTGTCTGAGTTGTGCGTACACCTCACAGGTGCCCAAGAAGTGGTAAGAAGTTTCCTCCCCGCCACAGTTTGGGCAGTCTGGATCTTCGACTACGCCCAAAAGGTTTAGATGTCTTCTAAGTCCACAGTAAGGACTCCGACAAGCAGGCGTAGCTGTGATCTGGATTTATCCAGTAACCACTTTGTCCTAGCTTTGTCAGGGGCGCTATTCTGTACATTATTCTCGACCAATATCGTATCAGCAAATCGAAGCTATCGATGACAGCTCGAAATTACTATTCTGTACTTTTAATTACCAACCGTTATCGAGATGTGTGGCCGATAATTGTCGGCCGATGACTTCACATGTCGTAGTTACGTCAAACGTCTAGTATCGTAAAATATTATTAGATTATAACTAGCACAAACAAACTGTTTAAGACATTTTTCAAAACAAATAATAATTTAAAGTTAATAAAAATATATATTAATTAGTGATTTTGGTGTTGTGAGGTATTGTTAGTTAGGTTTTTAGTATATTTTAAAACTATACCTATAAAACCTAACTAAACATAGTACAAACAAACTAAATACCTAAATATTATTTTGAAAAGCACAAAGCCTTTCCAAAAGGGCAATCTTTTTTTTTTGTTTTCTGCCTGAAGCAGAGCAGTCTTGACTTGTGAAGTGACAGCTTCTGATAATGCCTGTAAGGATTGGGGAAGCAGCTAGAAAAAAAAACATTAACTTGATTAATTTAAAAGTAATTAACCAAGAAAAGTAATGTAAGTAATAACCTCCATGGATTTGGCTTGACTTGAAGCAATTTCTTGAAAGTTCTGCCTTGCCTCCTGAAGTTGAGTACCAATTCTTACTCTGCTCGTTTGTTTAAGCTCTAAATGCAAATAATGTACTTATATTTCTTATGTAATGAATTTAAAGAAAATACATACGACGTGTCTCACTCATTTTCTTACTTGCCTTGAACTTGAGGTCTCTCCATACCTGTTTGTTGTAAAATAATTAAAAAGATTTACCTACATAGCATACCATACCCTCAATGTAGGTAGTTAAATAATTTAAAACCTACCGTATTCCACTGAGTACTGTCTTTTTGGGCAGGTCCTAAAGAATTTAAAATTGCTGCAAGTTCTTCCCACATTGGTTTGTATTTATTTCTACCGGTGCTTCCAATAAATTTGCCTGCGGCAAAGAGTCTGTAATCCTCCATGTCCTCCAAGTGTCTCCTTTTGGGCCTTATTGTAACGAAGAGTTTTTATAAAAAACGAATATGTATGCTACATACCAAGAAAAGGTTTATGTAACTAAAATTAATTTATAACATTACTTACACAGATTTGATTATAGTTCCGTTCATTGTTATAATTGTTAAAGGAAACTCACTACATTTAAAATGCACTTGTCTTTAAATCACCACTAAAATTATTAACACAAATGCAAATATAAATACACACTGATAAATTAAACTATTTACATATACATTCCCTCAAATTCTTTTTACCGCGCTTAAGTTGATTGGTTGAATGTTTTGCGAGTCTTCGCTGATTGGTTGAATTATACAGGGTGTTTCAAAAAAAGGTAACACCGTCTCTAGGATAGGTAAAAAACAGAAAAATAATTGGGGTTGGCTTAGTGAAATTTTTTTCTAACGCCATCCGTTTTCAAGATAAAGGGCGTTGAAGAAAATGAAAAATTACACATTTCTTACGATTTTGCCGAAACTACTGGCACCATTGCAATGAAATTTTATACGAATATGTTTTGGAAACTGATATATCCCATGAATTTGTTTTTATAATTAACTCTCATAGAGGGCTCTAGTTACACGATTCATACAACGTATTATTCAACATAACTTTTTTTAGGGTAGAATTATTAGTCAAAACTCCAAGTGAACATAAACATCGTTTAATTCTACACCAAAAAGGTACTATTGGTAAAACTCGATATTATGTATCGTTTTCGGAATATTTTGATTTGAAAATTATGAAGTAATAATCGCTCCTGGTATAAACTAATGATAAAGTTCGCTTTTCTCTGTAAAATTTATCTTGAAAACGGATGGCGTTAGAAAAAAATTTTACTAAGCAAACCCCAATTATTTTTCAGTTTTTTACCTATCCTAGAGACGGTGTTACCTTTTTTTGAAACACCCTGTACAACCTGAGCGTCGTACTCATAGACATGCCTGTTATTTCAATAACGAGAAAAGCTGTCGTTTGCCATTCCGACAATCGTTAATTCTTGTGTACAAAATAGCACGCATTTTTTTATCAGTTTAACAACTGATGATTGTCGAATTGTTACGATGATATCTATCGAGAAAAATGTACAAAGTAGCATCCCAGGATAGGTGATTGTTTGTTTCGCCTGCATGAGGCCACTGCAGTTGATCCATTGTTCTTCTAATCCTCTCTCCGCCCATTCCATGAGAAGAGTTGAGGCTTGTGCTCTGCTTAACCCTATTATTGGCTCAGGTGCGTAGCAAAGTTTGTTGACTACCCAGTCGTACCCAAACTTAAGCATCAGCGGCCTCTTAAAATACCAATATTATTAAATAAACCGTTTTAAACTGATGCTTTTTACTTATATAAATTAATTAATATAGTTTAAAGCTATATTCTTTTGTTCAACTTCATATTTCCATCCTTTGCTCGCGATGTATATTGATTTCTCCCATAATTAGTTTGGATAAACACTTATGCAGTAGATATGAATATAGTAGGAAAACATGCGTGTTCTAAAGTTATTGATTATTTAAGAATACCCAAAAAATTCCAGGGTTGATGCAATAATTTTGATTTAAGACAAAGAAAAATCAAAGTCAATGTCACACATTTTTTTATTTAAATTATTGACAGCTACTAGTTTCGGCCTATCTATAGGCCATCATTAGGCTAAAAATAAATACAGGATAAGAAGAAATACAGATATACAATAATGATACATACCTTAAAAAACTTACAAAGTAATACAAGAAAAATTATAAATTTCACCATGCTTGCATTAAATTAGAAAATAGTGTCATTAAAAAACTTAAGAAACTAAATAATGGGACTAAACTAATACTAAGTAAGTAAATAATAAAATTGAGATTGAAATATTGATATTAAGTGGTTATGAAAAAGAAAGGGAATAATGAAGAAAGGATCCGCAAAAACTTGGTAGATCATGGTAAGCATGGTAAGTTTATCAAAGAAATAAAAGGAGGTACTAGAAGTATTAAGGTCATGTCCAGTGTAGATGCTAAGAAATTTTTAACGGTGGTTAAAAAGTAGAAATTACTTAGTATCCACGTATAAGAAAAAGTTCTGCTTTGCAGCATTTGATTTATTATTGAAGGTAAATATCATAGAAAAATAAAGCAAAAAAGAGCTTCTTAAAATTCAGAGCCTTGTCACTATTTGTTCTAATCTATGTTTTTACACGAATAATTTTGTTTGAGTAAATTTTTAGTGCTTATTAAATTTCTTCTGTTGTTTTTACCTTAAAGTGGCTGACAAAAACGAAATTATTTAAATCAGTTAAGAAATATTTTAATTTCAAATCATTTAATTAGCGAGTTAATTTAGGTGGAATTTTGTTGGTCAATCCGACAAGGACACTAAGTAAATTTCGTTAAGACTGTACGCACTCAAAATCTCTCAATTGGTGTGAAGAGAAATAGCGAGAGTAGAGAGAATAAGTGCCTCTGAAAGATTTTCCCAGCTTAACCAACGGGTGCCGTTTTCTCTGTGTATATATCGATTCGCGTCCTTCAGAAACCACTCGAAAATTAGGCCACGAGGCAGCGATAATATAACAAACCGTGCGGGAAATGGAAAACACCAACAAGCCAAAATGCTCTTTCATTCTCTATTGTAAAAAAAGTTCTTTTTCTTAATGCCTCTTACAGTTTTTTATCCAACATTTTTAATATTACACGACTCATTCAGTTAAAGTCATTATTTGTCCAAAGAAGTGTTTAAAAATAATTAGTTTAATTAATTTAAATTATATATATTTTCGTTAAACTTATCACATCTTTGATATGCTAAATGATTCATACTGAATCCTATTTAAGAATCACCCTCAGCATCCAACACAATCCCATCACCAGTATGATGGTTATTACCCATATGGCCGTAACGTACTAGATCGTTATCAGTGTTATCATCAATTGACAAAATAGAAATGCCCTTTTACTCTCTTCAATGATACGAATCGGTGAGCCTACATTTACCAGAACACCCCATATAATACAATGACGTAATGGATGTGGTCTAAAATTGCATTGTATACAGGATATTTTAGCGCTCGACGAATTTGACCTTCGCTGACTGTCGCGCAGTATTGCAACCCCTGTAAGTGATTTACGGAGTTTCGAGGGGTAGATATTTGTGTGGCAAATGTGGCTGTCGAAAAATATCACACAAAGTTTTTGCTTTAACATTTATTTATTAAAATTTTATACATAGTGAAATAATATGAAATAATATTAATTTGCTCTTAGTTTGCAGAATTATTAAAATCGTTTATTTTCAATTATACGGTATGTGAAATAGAACACGAACATACAGGGTGAATTAGTTTAGCAAAACCCTTGTCATTTTATTCATTGGAAGTCTCTTTATCAAATTATATTTTTAAAAAGATACCTTATAAACAAAATTCACTTATTCATGACACACACGGTTTAAATGGGGTACTGACGTACTGAACACTCACTTAAAAAAGTAATTTAAACATAATTTGTTAATAGCTATGTGAATTTTAGACTGTAATCAAATATAATTATTATTTTGGGGTCAATAATAATAAAAATATTATATTTTAAAATGTAAGTACAATTTAAACAAAAAAATATGGCGCCAATAGATGACTCATATGGTGGACACCAAAGTAAAATTTAATTTTAATTCAAAATAAAATAAAGATTGCAATAAAAAAATAAAATCATTTTATTTGTTCCTGAAGTAAAATTATTTTTTATTTTAAATTATTTTAATATGTTTTGGGTATTTGCATTTTAAAAGATAACTAAATTTTTGGTGACATGATGTTGGTATGACATGACTGTCACTATGACGCATTTAGGTACGATGCAATACGTTCGTGACATACTAAAAACATGTACCTACATTTCTTAATCTTTATTGGCGTTAATTCGCTGATTAAAATTCTTGTTCGTCAATATTGACAATAATTAAATTTGAATACATGTCAACCATCTGTCAATACCTTAGACCATATACAAATAGACTGGCTGTGACGTCATTTTTCTGAACAACATACTGAAGCCAATATTATCTTTCTTTGTCGCATGAAGTTCGTGGAGCTACGGAATGAGGTGTGTGGGCGGTACTGTTTACAAACAACAAATACCAGCGGCGCAAATGTATTTGAATAGGTACCTAACAAGGTTTTAACTCTAATCAAAATTCTTAAATCATAACTTTAACCCAAAATTAATACAACGAAAACAATACCACAATTAGTTTATGAACAGGGTAAGATTAATGTTTACATATGATTCGCAATGTTCCATGCTATAAGAGACAGTGCAGTCGAAGATATACGAAAACAACCGAAGAAGTTTTATTCAAACGTGGATTTGTTTGTAAACATATAGTTATAGAACACAACATAAAGTTATTTTGGCTTCACAACAAGGACAGAAAATTGACGTCTATTTGTATATGGTCTAAGGTCAATACCAATACTAAAAGATTAAGCGTTGCCAACGTTCAAATACAAATTTACCTAATCTTTACTGATCTTTACACGGTATAAGTCATCATCATTTGGCCTATTAGATGGCGCTGTAAAATTTTTAAAATTTAATAATTTAAATTTGGATCATATTTAAGACACAAAAACTCATTATTCTTTCATCCTTCCACCTTTACTTTCTATATGAACATTAAAAAAAAGTGTTCAGGACCCCATTGTCTAAAGCCATTAAAGTGTTTTTTGAAAACTATTAAAACCTGGTTTTTAATAAACTCTTCTCGTTTTAATGCAAAACGATCCAGTCCTCAGAAAAAATTAAAATATAATATTAGTAAGAATAATGAAAAACTCTTCGTTTTACCAAAACTTCCAATATTTATTTAAAAAATTGCTTTATTAACTTTAATGACAGCCGTTTCGCTAGACTTAGCATCGTCAGATTGACATATTGAAGTTACATTTTGTTTGTTTGTAGCTAGGTACCTGATGTTTATTAGGTAGTTATAAGGCTAGACCAAGTATGAAAGTAATAAGACATAACAATATTAAAGCCTAGATGTTATGAGCCCTAAGGGACTATCCTGGATGTACTTCCCTCTAAGATCAGTATAACTGTGCAATGATATAGAAAAACCAGGAAAAAACTATATCAGTAAGGGTTAGTACAATCAATTTAATATAATATTAGGTTTTATTATCTGTAAAATCTGTTAATTGTCACATAGTGAGTGGATATTTTCTATTTAAATATTAATAAAATACTTATTTAAGACCTATCGGATTTTAATAATGATCGGTAGAACAAGCTAAATTTAATCAGAATTAACTATTCTCAGTTGGCAAATATAATCACAAGGTACTGTATCTAAAATCCATGGACAGTTCAGAATACTTGGACGTGTAAAATTTTTTTTAAAAAGAAAACCATATTGAATATCAATAATAACCGCAGATTAGTAGTTATTGGTCAGCAGAGAATCTTTAGTAAATGTGAAAAAGTCATAGTCAAAGTTCTTAGGTAACTAAATTATTAATTGAAACAAATCATCCATTTCCAAATGTGATTCTTCTTAAGTGAAGAAAGGAAAAACACAGTCAATGTCACACTTTTATTATAAAGGTGAAAGTATAAAGCTACTAGTTTCAGCCCACAATTTACACCATCATCAGGCTACAATAGAAATAATACATTACAAGCTAATAAAAAGGTACACAAATACAAATCCTTACCTAAGGGAGTTACAATTAGCTAGGGGTTAAATAAGTTCCGAAATGATTGCAAAAATGTATTTGAATTTTATGAATAAATTTAAAATTAATATAACATATATAACATAGTTAAACTAGTGGTAAAAACACCAAGTTAAAGAACATTGTTGTTCAGGGAGACTAGTGGTGAAGGTATCACTTAGTAATTATAATGTGGACATTGAACAAACAAATGAATTTTTGAAGACAAATGAAAGCTGGATCAAAAGGAGAAACCTTAAGCTCAACAAGTTACTCATAAGTATTTCATAGAAAGAAAAGTTGGGGAGTTGATGTAACGTGGAGAAAAACCTACCCAATAAGGCAGGAACCATATGTAAAATGGTTAAGAATGAATTATTATGAATGGGGTTCTAGAAGCATTTAAAGTAAGTACCCAAAACCATAAAGAATCCTACTGAATTCTTTAAAAATTATATTAACGAGAACTCAAAGTAGGGAGAAAAATGGTTAGTCTAAGAAAATATGAAAAAAAAACATTTCAACGAATGGTAATAAACCAAATCAAATTATGGAACATATTCAACAAAAGAATATATAACATAGGCATTATTAAGGAATCAGGACAAACTATCAGAAACAGTCCTTAAAAATTGGATAAACTATTCACAATATAATTTATCCAATTGTTTATCCAGTAATTAAATTTATTGTACTCACACTTTTTGGAAGTACCTTATAATTCAAATAATCATATAATGCATAAATTAGCAGCTTATAATTCTATGATACATAGAGCATTTTCAATTCCAATGAACAAAATTAACTTTGATAAAGAAATTATTATCATAAAACTGATGGCTATCCAATTCATTTAATAAATAAATTAATTAATAAGAAATAACAAAAAGTGTCACTAAAACTAATATTTCCTGAAAAAACTAAAGAAATAGAAAGTTATAAAAATATTACATATTGTGGAAATATTTTCAATACAATTTCAAAAATAATGTTCTTGGCAACATCACCATCAATATCATTTAAAACTCAAAATATTATTGGTACAAAATTGTTAAATGTAAAAACAAAATAACCCAAATTAAAAAATCTGGTGTTTACAAAATTAATTGTCCAAAATGTAATGCTGTATATATAGGTCAAACACAAAGAAATTTTGAAGTAAGATTCAATGAACACTTAAGAGCATATAGATTAAAACAACCAGATAAGTCAAATTATGCAAAAAACCTACTTGAACATCCAACCTCACTCTTACATACCAATGACATCCAAATACTACACACTGATAAAAAACAAAAACAAAAAAAATATACATAAATAAGACGTAATTGTAAAACATAAATATATTATTGTAAAGATCAGCATGATATAGTTTTTTTTCTGGTTTTTCTATATCATTGCACAGTTGCACAGATGATGTCAATCTGACGATGCTTTTTTGTGAAATGGCCGTCATTGTAATTTAAAATCTAATTTTTGTTAATAAACTTGGAAGTTACGTTCAAACGAAGAATTTTTTACTATTCTTAATTAGTTTATCCAATAGTTTTATTTTCTAGATTTGGAACAAGTTCTTTAAAGTTAAGTTTTTTAATTTTTTTTTAGGATTTTCATAATTTTTTACTTTAGTTTTAGACACAGTTATTGGGCAGTTTCTTTTATTATGGTTTAAGTTTATTCACATTTATTTAAAATTATATTATATCAGTAGTAGTGCTTCTTCGTTTTTTTCTTACTTCACCATCTTTGTGTGCTATTTGACTTTATAAGTTTTAATAATTTGCTTGTATCTCGTGTTTTTTTTACTGGCAGTTGTTTGTTTTCTTGATTGAGTTTTGTCTTTTAAAAACTATGATCACTAATTATCTGATTTTGCTTATATCTTGACGTCCACTAAATAATTATGGCAGGTAGAAGTAAGGAGGACCAACTTGTGACAACTGTCCAGCCATAAGCAGCAAATAGTAGATGGCGTGAGAGTAGCAAAAGGGTAGACAACGTGAAGTAACCTAGGTTATAAACAGAGTAGAGTTAGTTGGGTTTAAAAATTTATTTTTCATGACTTGGTATATTTATTGGTATAAAAGATAGATCAGAGTAAAAAGTGTATACTTTTTGTACGTAGCTTGTGTTATTAGTAAATATAACTAATAAAACTTTTAACTTCGATGGTAATTTGATTTATATAAACATTTTATAACACATTTTTGTTATATTAATAATTTTATTGTTGTTAAAACAAGTAGAGAACTAATCTAAACAATGGAAAAGCTTTGTTTTATAAAAATTTGTCAATTTGTAACCTCTTGTGACAATTACTCTTGCTACTATGGCGCCACCTTAGTTTTTTCCCTTTCGATGGACACTTTTAAATACATTGAGATGGTTCTTCTACCCCCCCTGCTAGTAATAGAGAATATTATTTTTTCCGTTATCTAGTTTGCTATACAGATTTGTTATTTCTTCCCCTTATTTCTGTACTAGTATTTTTGTTCACTTTTATTCACATTTTGTACTTGTCCGTAGGTTTTTCCCTAAATATATTTTTAATAGTTTATCCAGAATAATGACTTGTTTTAAATTAAGATGGTTTTAAATGCTATTCACTCCAGTTTTCTTAAAAATCCACTTTAAACCTATTGTATATTGAAATATATTGTATATTTTAAAAGAGGGTTTCTACCTATCACCCTTTTTTTTAATAAAGCTAATGCAGCTTTTAAACGAAGTTTTAAAACCTATTTTGCATGCGTGTATAGACAGGAGATAAAAGAGACGATATTTTCGAAGGGGATTTCATTTTACACCGGAGGAGATGTTGTTACACAAAGTTTTTGCCAAATAATTGGATTGGATTGCCATTTTTGTTTATTAAAAATCCTACATACAACATTTTTTTTATTTAACGAGAAAATATAGAAGGGTGGCTTAATGAAATCTAGAAGGCTTTTATATTAGATTTGTACAGTGGATTGCCTAAAAACTTATTAAGTAAAATTGGTATTTTATGATATGGAACAAACATAAATTCTTTTGGCATTTGGCAGCGTAGGGATCACTACATAGAAACATTAACACTAGGGAACTAACATGAAACTTTAAATAGGCTAATTATAATTTAAAATATAAGAACACGTATAGATGAATTGTAAATTTGAGGAGAAGATAGTAATTATGCGCCAATGTAGAAAAGTGAGTTATTATTGTTCGAAAAAATAATATACTTTCGTACCGTGGCTCATATAGAAAAGTTTTCAGTACTGGCAGTCTATTTTTTTAAATAATAGTTTTTAAATTTAATAAAAATTTTGGACGGTTCACTAGTCGGTTCCTTATCACATGACATAACAGTGACAAGGCGACCAAAAACATATTCAAAATTTTTTGTTCTGATTTGATAATAAGTATTGTGGTATTAAAATCGCTCTGTAATAACATGGACAAGTTAATAAATTTTCATTTTTGAATAAGTAGGTGGACTATTAAATGAGTAATGAAACAGTGTATTGTAAAACAAGTGCCGCAAAGGTTGATTTTGTAGTACGAGTGCAATTTGCGAAATGAACCACGAAGTGGTGAGTTACCCCATTTTGACACTAGTTTTACATACTATTTTTTATAAAATTTATTGTACTAACCCTTACTGTGTAAAAGTTCATCTTATTCAGAACAATAAACAACTAAAAGGTTGAATTAACTTTCACTATTTATTCTTTAAATACTTTAAATGTAATGACAGCCGTTTCGCTATCGAAATAGCATCGTCAGATTTACATATTGAAGTTACATTTTGTTTGTTTGTAACTAGGTACTTGATATTGATAAGGAGTTAAGGCTAGACAAAGTAAGGAAGTAATAAGACATAACAATATTAAAGCCTAGATGTTAATAGCCCTAAGGGATTATCCTGGATATATTTCCCTCTAAGATCAGTATAACTGTGCAATGATATAGAAAAACCAGTAAAAAACTATATCATGCTGGTCTTTACAATAACTTAATATATTTATGTTATAATTACGTCTTATCTATGTATAAAATGAACAGCTTAATAGTGGTGAACTTCCAAGATTTATTTGTTCATTAACTACTTTATATTGTTGATCTGCTAGATGTCTTTTGATACTAATTTAGTATTATTTAATTTATGCATTAGTCAAAATTATTTTACTTTTGATAAGAAAGTGTATATTCAATATTTTGTTCCTGAAAATTCCACACCAAACACACCAAACGCTAACAGTTTTTCTTCCTGATTTTTTTATTTGTTTTACCAATCTTTTTCAGTCCATAATATTTAATTAAAAAAATCGGGATCTCTATCCAAATTTTGAATCATCTGGCGGCAAAAGTCAAGCCTTTTCCTTTTATTAGCCTCTGTTAAAACTTGTACGGGTAAAATTTTATATGGTCTTTAGTTGTTATTTTTTAACGTACGTTGGATTTTGGAATAACTTTTACCTAATTGATCGGCTGCATTATTTATACTGCATAAAGAATTTTCTAAAAAATAATACAACGTTTGAAAAAAGTCTATTCGCGAATACATTTGGATGGGCTTACCTTCGAAATGAAGCAGTATAACATTTCTTCCTGGTTTGCTTGAACTACACGCTTTTTTCTACTAAAACTGGAGGTAAATATTTTTGAACGTAATTTCTGATGGTGTTGGACAATTTGGATACAACACGCTATATGCTGTTTTTGCGGCACGTTTATTTTTGTTATTTTGTATATAACAAGTAAATATTTGGACTTTTTCTTCCTCACTATAAACCATTTTGCTTAATTCATTAAAGAAATGTCACTTATCAAAAATATTAGTTGTAATTTTCATAGCTCACTTTGATAATGTTAACTTTTCCATATTTACAATAAGTAATTTAACTAAGATATTCGACGTTCAATAACTCAAAAACGGTATATGGTAGAGGCATCATATATGGTATATTTTTGAAATTATTAAGAAACGATCCCATTTAAAAAAATTTATTATTTTTTGTATCCCTGAAATCTGCACGCTACTGTACAATCAATAGCATTTTAAGAAAATTCAGTCACAACCACACAACTTTTATTAAAAAAAATTTTTCCTCTGTACAATAAATTCCCACATTTCAAAATATTTTTTTCTTTATTTTAAAAGGATATTTTTATTTAAGGTAGTTAATGCGATTTATTTAGTTTTGAGCATGTTTACTTATTATTTTATTTTGTTTTTATATTCGTTCTACAAAGGTTTACTAAATTAAGGTTAATTGGAAATACACACAAAATAATCTAACAGGAAAAATCTTATAAATAAATAATGAACATTTTTAATAATTTTTTATTAAATCTAATACATTACGAACAGTAAACAACTAAAATATTGAATTAAACTTTCGCTATTTATTCGTAAAATACGTTTTTAAATGCAATGACGGCCGTTTCACTAGAATTAACATCTTCAGATTGACATATTGAAGTTACATTTTGTTGGGTTGTACCTGATGTTGAATAGGTAGTATTAAGGCTGGACCAAGTATGGAAGTAATAAGACTTAACAATATTAAAGCCTACATGTTATTAGCCCTATATACGTTCAAGATCTAGATGCATTTCATGAAATATTCGGTACACCTTGTCTAGTTTGCATCTTATTGCCAATACCAATAATCATTAATATTTTAAATCTACCACTTTTGGTTAAATACATTTTCTAAAAAAAGTTGCAAACGGTAAATAATTTCTCTAAATCGGTAAAAATACAGATTTGATGGTTTCAGACAATTCCATATCGCGGTGGATCAATTATGGTTCAATCTAGAGAAAAATGATAAAAGTGGTTACGAGGCATAAAACTAGAAAGTCAGAAATTGTAATCGGTATGCAGCCATCTACATTTAACTATCTTAATAATGTCAATGTTTTTAGCCTCATTTTTATGCGGTATAATATTATACTAGAAAAAATGGTTTCTTTTAAAAGTGTGTATTTTGTTTCTTTTAAGTTAAAAATATTATATAGTTATTAGTTATACTTCTATTATGGATGTGTCATAAATTTAGGTTTACTCACAAAGGTCAGGAACAATAAAATACCTAGTTACTTTAGTTAAATCATGGCAACATTGAAGAACATCACTACACTATGATGCCGCCAATATTTCTTTTTCTCTCACCTTGGTAAATTTTAACCTTATAGCGTATGATTAAGTAATCTCTAACACATTTATTCAACTTAATTTTTCTGTTTTACTACATGCGTACAAAACACGCGCTAAGTCTACATGCGAGAGAGCAAACGATATATTACCTAAAACTGAAAAAGAAAAAATTGTTTCTTCCTGCACCCCAGGTAAAAAAAACTAAATGGGTTCTATACCAAGCTTGACCGTTTTCTATGAGAAAACAACTACTTCCTGGGCTATATGCCCAAAGGAACATTGAATTACATTCCAATAGAAAACGTGATGGCGACCGACTTCGTCGATATATATCGTCGATACATTATCTGTTTCACCACATCGAAACACCTTTCACTTCTGGAAACTGTCCATATAGAAGTATTAAATATATATCTGAAACCATAAAATCTGCTTTAACTATTCTGACAGTTGTTAAAGTCAAATGTTAAAAAATGCTGTAAAACAATAAAAATGATATAATGGTTCAGTGGCTTGGATTAAAAGTATCTGCTAGATATAGTGTAAGGTGTTTTTAATTCTATAATAATGTAACTTGAAATTTTCGCATTTTTGCTCACCCTATACCAATTTAAAGCAATGCGTTATACATTTTTGGAAAATTAGTAAGGAAAATTGAACGCAAAACTTGGGGTTCGATTATAAAAAGGGTGATGACGTTGTCAAAAGAAGGTGTAACAACGTCACACCTGCGTGTTTGCTTTAGATTACAATTTAAAAGTGACAATAATAATAGTGCGTTAATGACTCTGCTTAATTAACAGCGGTCCTGTTTTTCATATTATTGCTAGCTTAGATATAAATCTTCCCTGTGCTATAGTAATGTTAATATGATAAGATATGGTCCTCGGTGCATTCAGAAAGTGCATCCTTCGTTACCAGCAGTAGAAGTAATAAAATAAAAACTTTACTACAAAACCGGAAGCTGGAAAACCACCGTTAAAAGTACTTTTATGATAATAAAGATAATACACTAAAAAAATTAAAAAATAAAAACTAGTTTCGCTTTATGCGCTTATAAAGCTACACAGAACTGTCTCTCCTAGAATTTAAAGATTCGGTTTTTGGTTACAAACTTTTCTTAGTTCATAAAGATTATCCAAGAGTTTTAGAAATAAAAACAGAGTCGCGACGATTCAGTTAATTTTCTCAAAGTTGTGAAAACGTATTTTGAAAAATCAACAATGCTATTTTCTTTAATCTATTATTTTAATTAAATTACTCTGTGGAAATCCAAGATGATAGGTAAGATGATAGATGCTCTAGCTGGAAGTTATGCTGGGACTACCCCCACTACATATTATTGTGGAAAGGGAAGCACTGGCAGCTGCTTACAGGCTGAAAATAAACAACGAATGGGGCAGGGCGAAAAAAAATCTCGAAAAAGATTGAACACAATAAATTACTAAGCATGCCCTCAGACAGATTACCTATCTGCTACGACCTTACGAATACATATACGGTTCATATTCCGGATGGGGACGAGGCTCGTACCAAGATTAGGAAACAACATGAATCCGTCTGTTACACAGACGGATTCAAAACAAGCACCAGCACTGGGATTGGGATCTACAATGAAAATACAGGGAAAACGTAGTCTTAACCTGGGCTCAGTAGATACTATCCTGGAAACTGAAGTGGTTGCCATCAATACATGCTCGGAAATCATCCTGAACGAGGCAGTCCCTAACAGGACTGTCAGGATCCGAAGTGATAGCCAAGCAGCTCTCAAAGAGAGCGTACACACTGCGTCACAAACAGTGAAGCACTGCCAAGGAACTGTAGCTGAACTGGCACAGCGCCACAAGGTGATCTGTGAATGGGTACCAGGACACACAGGGATCCTTGGAGACGAAAAAGCTGACCTCCTAGCCAAGGAAGCCATAAGAAACTCTGGATGGAACGGGTCCATCCCGGAAGAAAATTACAGAACTACTCAGCCTAAGTAGAACCCAACTAAGAAAGGCAGTGGGACTGCTTACAGGACACTGCCATCTCCTAAAAACACATGAACATAATTGGACTTGCCGAGGACCCATTATGCAGAAAATGTGGTAAAGAAGATGAAATTCCTCTTCACGTAATGTTTGGTATTCAGTTTCCTGAGCCAGAGGGAATCGTGAAAGAGAATGTCAGGGAAATTCTAGAATACATGAAAGAAGCGAACCTGGTATGATCACTTCAGGGGGGTACGATGAGCCTAGAGCTCCAGTACATGCACGAAACGCACCCCAGAAAAATAGAATAGAATAGAATAGACGTTGTCACACCTTCTTTTAACAACGTCATTACCCTTTTTTTTAATGGAACCACAAGTTTTTCGTTCAATTTTCCTTGCTAAGCTGGTTCCAAAATACATAAATTTTCTATTTTGTTTGCGCAATTCTGCATACTATTAATAATAATATTTATTGCTTAAAAAAACAGCAGTTTTTACAGCAAGGTTTAGAGAGCCTAGTGCTGTTTATAAAAAATAAAGAAATATAAATTATTAATATAAGTACAAACGACACAAAAATATTTGATTACATAAAATAAATAAGGTAATGGTAATAATAAATATATATTAAAAAGCTAAAAAAAAACCTTAACTGCTAAAAAAAACTATATATTTCCAGTAGAAAAAGCAAAAGCAATGTGTATTAAGAAACAGTAATCTGAAGAAGAAAAAAAATTATTCGTTTAAAATAAATGCTCTTAATTTTAGAATGCTCCATACATAAAGCGAAATGCTTTTTGCCGTAGCGAAATTAAGGTTTTTCTGCTCAACAATTAGTCTTTCCTTGTTGGATGGAATTAAGTAGTTATTAGGCTTCATAGTTGTGAAAATCGGACAGTCTAGGAGAATATGTTCAATCGTTTCATACTCATGCCGATTACATACTGAGCATATTTCAGTTGGATTAATAATGTACGTAATTCCACTCAATGTAAATTTTAAACCATATCTGAAGAAAGTCTTAATTGAGCTATGGTGCGAGTGACCTGGATAGGAAGTTTTAAGGACAAATAGTTTTTAGGATATTTAGAAAAAGCAAAGTTTGTATATAGGCAGTAAAAACTAGAGCGGACGATAGCTTCACTGTCTGCATCAAAAAGTTTGTCATAAAGGCTTGCCAAGAACTTTTTTTGCATTGTTTTAAAGTATTAAACAAAAGACTTTCCCAGACCTCAGCTCTAAAATAGAACAGGTATCTAACTTGTAAGGCCCAGTTAAATCTTTCGCCACAAGAGACCAATTGTCTTTGTTGCTTAAAACATATTTTGGGAAAACTGTTGCTGTGTTTCTGGGTAGCATAAGTACTCGTTTTAGGAAGTTAGTCTGCACACGCTCCAAAATATCGTGATATCGGAGACCCCAGACTGGTATGCAATTGGATAGCGTGCTTAGAGCAAGCGATTCAAAAATTTTTATTCTCGAGTGCCATGTGTCGACTTAAGCTTTAGCTAAAATTGGCATGATAGCACCTACAGCCTATTTGCCTTTTTCTGTAGTAATAGATGCCATTTCACGAGAAAAACAAGAGGATGTAAAGGTATTTATGGTACTAACCCTTACTATGTGAAAGTTCATCTTATGTCAATCTGACGATGCTATTTCGATAGCGAAACGGCTGTCATTACATTTAAAGTATTTAAAGAATAAATAGTGAAAGTTAATTCAACCTTTTAGTTGTTTATTGTTCTGAATAGGATGTAAAGGTAACACCTAAGTAGACATATTTGCTTACAAAACCAATATGTTCACCTTTAAAATAAAACGTTCTTTTGTCAAAACTTAATCTTCCTCTGAAGTAAGCCATGATTTTGGCTTTATCGGTATTTACCGTTAAATTATTCAGGTTGCAGTATTCTTCAAAAATTTTTAATTTTCTATTATTTTATTCATACTATTAAATAAAGAACTATATTTTCTTTTAAATGCGAATAACAGAAAACTAGAAGTACATTGATATAGACATCTTTTGGTTAGGTTAAGTGGTAGTGTATAAAAAAGATACTTCTAGTCTAGTTATTATTAAATAGAGGTAATACTTAATAAAATTAGAAAGATAAAAATATTTAGCCATATATTTTTTTTAACTTTTTTTCTTTTTGTTTAAATAAGATTAAGGATATTAAAGAAATATTAGAAATTAAATAATAAAAAGAAAGGTTTGTTATATGATATTACAAATACATTAATTCCTTATTTTCATGCTGCTCTGCAACAGCAATGCACAAGTCCCCTCTACATTTTATGGAAACTAAAGTAAACTCTTAAGTAGCTTAAAAGTTTTTATTAAAATTCTGTACTAATTAAATTTCTTTGGAATTTGTCAAAGGCAGTAATCGCCGTTGAAACTTTCTTTATAAAGACTAGAATTAACCAATAAAATTGTAGAACGTCAAGGTGGTATATAGCAGAAAATTTTTGCTAAAAGAAACAGTGTCTTTATTTATTTTTTAAGAAACGAAAATAATCATTAAATTATTGTACTTACCCTTACTCTGTGGAAGTCAATGTTGCTGAGAGAGAAAAATAAACATCGAAACGTTAGAACAAAACTTTCACATTAATTAAAAAAAAACTTTTATATTTTGTACTCATAAAAATCTTCATTATAAAACGTATTGTAATGTAACTTTTACGCACGCAAATTTTTGTTTTGAATGGTTAGGAACATAAGTGAAGTATATAATGACAAGACTATTGACAATGATATTTGTGGCTAATAGCAAGGAAATAACAGCAAGGATTGCTCAAGCGAGAAGTAGCTTTATGAAAATACGGGGGCTGCTCACTGACACACAATACATATCAGTTGACAATTGAGACTGAAACTTGTTAAATGCTATAATATGGTCGGTATTACTCTCTGGCGCGGAAGCTTGGACACTCAAAACATCTAGTATGAATAAAGTGGAGGCCTTTGAGATGTGGGTTTATCGCCGAATTCTAAAAATTCCCTGGACAGCACGAATAACAAATGAAGCAGTCCTGCAAAGGTTGAAAAAGGAAAGAGAACTCCTAACATTAATAAAAACCAGGAAAACCAGTTACTTTGGTCATCTACTAAGACAAGGAAAATATTACATCCCACAATTAATAATAAAAGGTAAAATAGTGGGAAGGCGCGGCATTGGAAGAAAAAAGTTGTCCTGGATGAGAAACATCAGAAGATGGACGGGACTAGGGTTCGAAGAACTCATCAGAACAGCAGAAGATAGAGACAGTTTTGCCATGGTAATCGCTAACCTTCATTGATGGAGATGGCACTCGAAGAAGAAGCAATTTATTAATTTTATATTGTCCTTTAAGAAAATATGTGTGAATGTAAATGTCATATTTTACTTATATAATATATTATTATTGGTGTATTATTAATTTTAAAATATTTTAAAACATTAAAAATAATTGATAATTTAAATTTCAAAATTGTCAAATGTTATAAATTACACAGAGCTACCAATATACTCTTTAGAATCAAAGTTTTCGTAATCTACATACAAATAATAAATTGATTTAAAAAATGATAATTTGACAAAATATAAAAAATAATATAAACAACTTATTTCATGTGGCTGCTGTGACACTCATCGCTTGGCGATTACTTTTTAAAACTTGAATTTTTGTCATTGAAGAAAGCCATATAAATGCGTTGTTTAATATACTATTTTAATTCAATGATTTCGCTGTTTCGATAAACTATCATCGTCAGATTGACATAATATTGATTTAAGAATTTTTTTTGTAAATAAAATTAAATTATATTTGTTTCGTGTTCTTAATATGATTACACAAAGTTAGGGTTAAAACAATAAATTTTTCTACAACCCCCTATGAAAACGGCATCTAACACAAAGTTTTGACACGTTGAAAATTAGTAATATCATACGCATTCTGGAAAATAAGAAAAGAAGAAGCAATTTTACACACGTGATATATTTTTTAAAAACGCACAGAACGTAATAATTTAATCCAGATTAATAAATAAAAAACTATTTATGTTTGTAAATAAATCACTTTGATTTGTTCAATTTGAGCAAAAAATAAAATCCTTTGGTAAAATAAATGTCAAATTAATAGTTTTATAAAAAAAAATTGTATGACGCACCTATTCAACAAAATATCCACGTTGTTATAGTTTTAGCTCCAGGGTATAATCCTTAAATAGCAACAGAATTCACAAAAAATTAAGAATAACAAAACTTACATGTAAATGAAAATTACTAAAACAATACAAATACATAACGTTTCTCAAGTTTCAAGTAATTTCACTAACTGATCCAATAAGAGAAAAGTGGTTATTTGATTTTAAGCAATTATATGTCAAAAACAATAACAATTAAAATAAATTTTATAAACAAAGTATAAACAAAGCTAAGAATTTCATAATTATAAAAAAAGGAAAAATCGTTTACATAACTCGTTGAAAGTTGTATTTCTTGCATTCGTTACGTTTCCCCTAAACTTTTCACTCTAGTTATATATACTTATAAGTGACATAAAAATCCGAACACCCAGTTTAAATTATTTTATTTACATAAAATTTCGCGAATTTATTTATTTCACTGAGATACCCAATTGATAAAATGTTCAGCCTTATCAGTTAAAAATTCCGGTTTTAATACTGCTTTTTTTGAAATTCACTAACACTCCAAAAATGAATATTGTAGCCCTAGTAAAGATCCAAATGTTTCGGATTGTGGTTCTTGACATTCTTTAGGATTGGTTACGATACCTAGGGTACGGAGACCTGTACGATTTCATCATTAGTGAGTTTGATAGGGGTCATATAGTGGAACTTCGGGAAGCTGCATTTGTTTTCGTGAAATTGCAGTTAAAGTGAAAAGAAGTATAGACACCGTGGTTAGATGTTGTCAGACATGGCTTCGAGAAGCTCGTACGCAAAGAGCAAGGGGCTCTGGACGCCCCCGTAGAACAACTGCCTAGGATTATTGGTCTTAGTGGACCGTTTCTTTACTACCAGGTCCATTGCAAATGAATGGTTTGCAGAACAAGGAAGACCTATTGGCATGCGAAGTGTTTACCGACGAATAAGCCGTTTTGGCCTGTTTCCATACCGACCACACTGGGTCCTCCCTTTAACTCCAGAACACCTACGTAATCGCCTTGAGTGGTGCTGAAAACGGTCACTCTCGATTTTATTTAGGCATGCACGATGGTCCAGTGAGATTTAGAAGACGGCGTGATGAAAGGAGAAATCCATGGTTTTTTGTTGAAAGGCATGTTCATCAAACTGTTGGAGTTATAGTTTGGGATGCTATAGCTTATGGTTCGAGATCACCTTTAATCTTCATCAGAGGTAACATGAACGCGCAGCATTATATCCAAAAAGTTTTAGAACCCCATCTTGACACCCTGGCAAATCCAACTTTTCAACAAGATTATTTCCGACCACATATCGCAAGAGTCACAATAGATTTCTTTCAGTTGGTGGTTGCCTGGAATGAGATACCACAGGAGGACATTGACCATCTGATCAGAAGCTTGCCTAGGCGCGTTGGAGAATGCGTAACACATCGGGTTGCATCCACATATTATTAAAGGTAAAAGGGCTTTAAAGCAATGCAATTATTTTGAAATTTTTATCATTTACTTATTATGCTTCATTAAATACTTATACAAAATTTTATAAAAATAAAGTAGTTTAAACTGAGTGGATTTTTTTGTCACTTAGTATATTATTCAAGGTTTTTTCCATTACTAAGTCAAGAATGTTTGGGGGTACGTCAAACTAAGTAAAAAAATAAATACTGTTTCCTTCAAGTATTAGGAGTTGCCACTTTGGATAATCTTTATATTATATTGTATTTATATTGTACAAAATTAGTTAACACACTGTAAATGGGTACGAAATCCATTATTAGCAAATAATCTACTTTGTATCATTCACCTAATTAGAAATCTTTTCGTTTTTCCACAAAGATCGAATATACCCAACGGATAATACGTGCTGGGGGTATAAACCCACCTTCTGAGAGATATAAGATACAAATCTCTAGCAAATTTATTTAATCCTTCGCTAAATGGTTTTCATTCTCTTTTAGAATAACTTTCACATACATTTTGTTACTGTATATGCGTAACGTGTGTCGAATTTTAAACGAATAACAACAATAAACATTCACAGACATAAAATAGAATTGTCTTTCGTTCACAATAGAAGGTTGTCCTAACTCGCCCTTTATTAAGAAGTTCGTTAGGGTTCGAACAGGCAGAAAACATGATTTGGACCCTTCTAATTTAGTTTTACAGTTTGGAAGCTTGAAAAATTAATTTGGGTGTAATGTCGTTATCATCCCTCTTTGTCGATAATATCGTTTCATCTAATTTGACGGGAATCATTTTTGTTCTGGACATAGATCCAAGGTGGATTTTTAAAAGTATAATATTCCAAAGTATTTCATGGGCAATCGTTTGTAGATGTACAGCACAGAACTTTTGAAGGGATTTTTTTTTTATTTTTACTTATACCAATTTAGAATATTATTTTTTTGTGAAACGCATTACGAAAGCTAGTGATATACCGTTACGGTTAAGGCTTGTTGAAAGAAAAGTTTATTGATTCTAAAGGGATTAAATGATGGGAGGGTTAGAAAAAACATCTGCGGTCATCTCGTCCTATATTTGGGCATTCTGGGGACAAAGAAATGATTGAAATTATGTTTAACATTTCCATTGGTATACTTAGTGTTAAAATTTATTGAACCAACTCTTACATTGTAGAATTAAGAATACAAAATAAAAAACAGTTTAACAACCACTAATTACTTATAAAAAATTAACTTTTTTATCAATGACCGCTGTTTCGAATAAATCTGAAGACTAGTAAAATATTATATAAACAATAAACCTTTTACATAGAAGAAAAAGAATTATATTTTTTTAGTTTTTTTAAGAACATTAAAAATACACACGCACTTATACTGATCCTACAGGCAAAAACGTACATCCAGGATAATTCCTTAGGGCTATCTGTATTTGTAAAATAGGAAGGGTGAGTATAGACCCACAGCAACATAGCCCATTGTACATCCTCCCAAGGAGTCGCCCTCCTTGGTCATTGTCCATCCTGCCTTATCCAGGAAGGAGGACAGGTCACCAGGGAACATCTCTTTAATATCGGCAGGTGTAAGCCAAGACTCACTCACTCACTCAAGACTCACAAACCTGTGTTGAATTGCTTCACCGGCTGCCTGTAGCAGAGGCACCGCAGTGAGTGCCTCCTTCCACAGGCCCAGACTCAGTTGACCAATTCCTACCTCGGGGTTTACACCAGCCGCGCGCAATTGTAGCATGGCCATTAGCGCAACCTCCTTGACGTGCAGGTCAAGAGGTGTCAGACCAGTAACTAATACCATTGCCGCGATTGGTGTTGTTCTCATGACTCCTGTGATGTTCAGACAAGCCATTCGCTGTATTTGATATAGTTTTTGGATAGCCGTTAATTGTAGAGTTTTAGGTCCCCATGTAATGACTCCGTACGTTAGCATAGGTCTTATTATTGCAGTGTAGATTCAGGTGACTACCTGGAGCAAGAGACCCCATGTGCGTCCCACTGTCCTCCGACACTGCTCATAAGTCACTTATGCTCTTTTTGCTCTGCTCTGAATGTGCGAGTTCCTTGTTAACTTTCTGTTAAGGTTAATACCAATACTTCCTAGTGAAAAGGACCATCTCTGTCTTCTTGGGATTGATCGACAGTGTTTTCTTTACACCATGATTCTATTTATTTGAGGCCATCCTATGCTCTATCGCACAGTGTGTTCACAAATTTGCAATCTGCAAGATAACTATGTCCTCTGCATATGCAATTGTGTAGAAACCATTATTGTTCAGGTGATTAATCAGGGTATTCAGAACTATGTTCAAAAGAAGGGGTGATAACACCCCACACTGCGAACATCCCCTCATTACCAGTCTTCTTACAGTAATGTCTTCTACATTATACTTATTGCTCTTCTAGAGAGCATCTTGAGTGTCCATTCTCCTACCACCAGGGATGTATTCCTGGAGTTAAATTGCTGGGTTCCTTAGGGCTAATACCATCTAGTTTTTAATATTGTTATGTCTTATTACATCCATACTTGGTCTAGCCTAAATACTACTTAATCAGCAATAGGTAACTACCTAAAAAACAAAATGTAACTTTATTATGTCAATCTGACGATGCTAGTTTTTAGCGAAACAGCTGTAATTAAGTTTAAAAAATAAATAGTGAAAGTTTCGTTATAAATGTATAATTTTAATGTTCTTAGTAAGATGGACATCCATAAAGTAATGGTTACTACAATCAATTTTTCTTTATCTTTATCATTTAGAAAAAAGAGAATTTTGAATAGGCAAATTGTCTTAAAAATGCATGCAAGGCTTCAGTAGATTAAAACAAAGTAACAAAAGTTTCATTCTTAGCAACAAACTTACTTACAAGTTGATTTATTATTAAGAGATATCAGATGTCTCACAATAAAATGTTGCCAAGACGAAACCACATGGCTCGCACCAGCCAGAAATAATCAGATCTCTTATAAAGCAAAGTTTCTAACCCTATATACACAGCCCTAAATCTAAGCCCTAATTATACACTGTTTCCCTAAATTTTTTATTGAATACAAAAATAATTAAGGTTATAATATGAAATCTTTTATTTACTAAACGAAAGGAGATATTTTTTATTCTTCAAGTATTTTTAATTCTTTTTTTAGTTAAGTTTAACGTAACACTGCAACCATGTCCACTGATACGGATACGATACATGTTAAATGTGTCAAACAATTAAATATAAACTATGACACAAAATTAAATTTTGTATAAATATTAGTGACTGTGGAAATATTAGAGAGTGTAGTTTTTCTAATTGCATTTGGGTTTTTTGTCATTTCCTATAGTGTTGGTTTTAGGCGCAGTATATTGTTTGCAATTAACAAAAATGTGGCTAATGGTAATGGCTGTGTATTGCATAGTTGGCTTATTGGAAGGCTTCCTGCAGACATCAGATAACCATGTGCAAGTTTGGTATGGGTAATAAAAATTTCTTTTAATAATCGTTGCTTCTCTCCTGGTTAGATAGTGTAAAGAGAAAAGATAAGTGGTTGTCTGTGGATTAAATGGAACTGCTGAACTGTTACACTGTGTATATTGCCAATTATTTATAAGAGATTTCTTAAAGGCTATTTTAAGATCATTAGAAAGCTGGATCATAGCTGTATTATTAATTTGGAAGGTAATTTCTTTGGCATATAGATCTACGGTTTCATTCCCACCGATTCCAATGTGTGAGGGATTAATATAATATAAGTTTACATCAAAAAGTTTGGAGATAGGGAACGGACATTTTATGACAAAAATATAATACGATTGTAGATATAATATTTAACAAAAATACAGTGTGGAAAACACTTATGGAATAAAATTATTTGTGGGGTTAGTTTAGAAGATTATAAAAAACGCTGGGATCCGTCAACTTTGAAATTCAAATGTGAGCTTTTTAAACATCAATTTAAATGTACAGGGTGGCAATGTCCATGATCTATATTAATAATGAAACCCCCTTTATATTTTTATGACTTTAAAAAGCTTCTTAACAATACGATCTCAACGAATTATACCATGTAGGGTCTATTATGAATTGTACAGGTTGAAATTTTGAAATTATTTATAATTTTGTTCAGGATAGCAAATACATAAAACACTTGACGTAATTGATTTTTTACATTAAAACAAATTAATGCTCAAAATATTCTCCACCTTGTTGTTGGCCACTATTGTACCTTTTCGTCCAATCCATTTATTGGGGAGAATTTAATTCAAGTAATTTCTTACAATTAAAGCATAATGGGGTGTTGTTTCGTCCTGCTGGAACCAGATGTTTTCATCTGGTAGGTTCGCATCTATTACGTTGGGATATTAGTTGGCCAACTCAGTTTAAATATTTTTCGGCTGTCAAATTTCCATCTACGAAAATAGGACCAATAATATGATCACCTATGATGTCCGAACTTTTAACTTTTGAGGATACTGAGTATGTATCTCACGCATAAAATGAGAATTCTCCTCTGACCAATATCTACATTTTTGTCTGTTTATTTCCCCGTTTAATGTGAATGTTGATTCATCGGAAAAAAATTGTACCAACAGCTATTTCATTTCTGTTCAATTTATTCATAATTTTTTCGCATAAATCCACTTTATCATACAATTTATATGGATGAAGTTTTTCTTTGTGGAAACACCTTAGGACAGTTGTGTGACTCATATTATTTTGACGAGAAATTTGACGTGAACTTAACGTTGGATTTTTCACGACACTCAACATAATATTCACTTTCACATCATCTTCAACGAAGTGCGGTTTTCTCTTTAATGGTTTGACATCTCCAAGTTCTCTGAATTGTGCATGAAATTCTGACACAGTACCTTGTGAAATATTAGGCAACTGAGTATACCTCTGATTAAATAAGTTGGTCACTTCAACCAACCAATCATCATTAAAATTTCAATTCGGTGAGTCTCAGTTAAATATTTCATTATTACTTCGCAAGATAGTTTTTGATTAAGAATTGACAACTACGACATTTAAATGTCAAAACATTCACAGACATTCTTTACCGATTTAGTTTAATTATATTGGCAAAGCAGTTATCTATACAGTTTTTACCTATCCGTGACAAAAAATGTTAACAAAACCCAAAATATTGATACTTATTGAAGAAATTTGAGGTCTGTATTCAGCGAATTAAAAATAAAACCATTATTCAAACTGTAAAACATTATTATTTTCACAATTTTATGTATTTACTATTTTGAACAAAATTATGAATAATTTCAAAATTTCACAATTCATAATAGACCCTATATTATGGTACAGTTCGTTGAAATCGTATTATTAAGAAAATAATATGTCGAAGGATATTTTGAAAAATAAATTTCTTAAATATATGTTTGGGAATAATAAGAATCATAAAATAAATAGTACCAAAACCAAAACAAAAATTAATTATAAAAACAAAAATCAGATTTATATTTATGAAGATGTCTACCACCCAATTATTTGGACGATATTTTTTATTAAAATTCTATGTTGATAAAAATAAAGATTTCATGTTAAAGATTTCCTGTTAAATGATGATTTGGGTGATACTAAGAAGGTTTCCGCGTCATTATGTGAACAGTGGTTTAGATTCATTTTATTTTTTGTAATATTGTCAAGTATTTCCGAGTTTTATTAGATTGTCAAAGTATTATGTTGAAAACAATTGTTCTTATAATTTTATACAATAAAATTTTGTAAAGGAACAATCTACCTATTTGGATCCTTAATCCAATCAGAGGTTAGGTAAAAGTAAGAAATGCAATATAAATATTTTTATTGTATTAACTGTATAATCATTAAATTAATATTTAGAGAAAATATTTATAATAATTCTTGCGTGCACTTTAATGATGTTGATGTATCAAAGGGTTTTTATTCCTTATGCCTTCAATATAAACATAAATTATTTTTTTAGGTTACTAACAAAAGTAATTTTGAATTATATTGTAATTATTTAAAATTAATTTACTAATTAATAAATATAATTATTTCTAATTTCCAATTACTTTAGATTATTTGTCACTTTGTATGCTGTATGTTTGATCTCGGCACATTTTAAAAACCGGTACCATTTTGTTTAATTTATTAAAATAAAACTTTTATAATGCAAATGACCTTATTCTATAATACTGCTATTGAGTAAATAATCTTTGTGACCCTGAAAAATATAACAATATCATCTGTGTAAACATAAAAATGATATATATTTTCTGTGGGTAGTTAATAGCGATATTCATTGTACTCTTATGTAATTTACTATGGCATTGAAAGACAAAACCTACTTGGAAAAAATTTCACAGGCGTTTTGTAAATACCGATTGTACTTTAAATAAAAACAATGGTACATTATCCATTGTTCTATACCTGAATGCACCACTATTGCAACTTGTTCTAAATAAAATCGGTGTAAAATTCCTTTGAAGTCTTATTGTAATATTTGTGCTTGGTTTCATGATGACATTTTGTGTCGAGCATCATTTGAAAAGTGGCAAAATATTAAATGGATGTACACAAAAGGTACCGTTTAAGCTTTATAAAACAATCATTGTTAGCATATTTACACACAATGCACAAATACATACTACAAATATGTTAGGTATCGTTAGAATGATATTTAATAATTAGTTTATTTGACAACAGAAATTGGGAATTCTTGTATGGCCCGATCATAAATTTAAGAAAGATATGAAATTAAAATATGACTGACCAGGACCGTACTTTGGTTGTGATCTAATAATTCGATTAGATTGTAGTCTTTTGCACACAAATTGGGTGACGTAGATGTGGAAATATTAATGATTTTAAGCAGAAGGTATAATCACAGGTTAAATTCATACAGATACGGAAGCTTGACAGAGAACCATAAAAAGCGAGAGAGATTAGTGGATAAAGGGGCTGCTTCGCGAAATATTTTAACAAGATTGTCAAATTTGCATAATATTTTCTTCAATTTACGATTATATGTCAAATAAGTACTATTTCTAATAGTGAAAGTTATTTAAATACAAATATTCGACAATTAGGTATTTGTTTTTATTAATTTCATTGACATTAAAAGAAATTTATATTTACAAAAATCATAATGTATTAAAATCATACTATAAATATATACTTTTTTTACAAACTCCAAATAAATTTAATTCATAAATAAAAGTTTTATATTTTCGATATTTATTTTTTATTCTTATATTTTATTTTTATTAAAATAATTTTTTTTTTCAGAAAAACTTGGTACCGCACTGGAAATTGTTATTGTCCCCGGGTTAACATTGCAATTTTCTAAGAGATTTTGATAATAATTCAAATTGGCAACTTCGCGGCCATACTGAGTTAAAGGTCCAAGGTCATTGACAAAGGCTTTTAAAATACTGTGATTTAAAAATTTGATTGAAAATGACATTTCGTAAAGTTCGCTACATAGATACAGTGCTCACAATAATCAATATTATGACAGCAATATAGGCGTTTCTTTTACCGCTGCTTTTTTACTGTCATGACCACGTTAAGTTTAAATAAATAAACGTTGTTTATAGCTTTCTTAGAATCTATTGATAAATTTTTACTGTTTTTCGACTAGGTAATACACCTATCTCTTTATTGAACACTCATGCGCAAATATTTTTGAATTTTCCCCTTCCACTGCTAAAATATAACTACTTCTTAAATAGAACACAACGTATTGCTACCCAGGAATACCACAAATTAAATGAAAAAATCTTTTTGGCTGTCAAAAGCTAGCTTATATTTGCCGTATAGCCCCGGCAGCTCAGGCCATAAACTGACAGAGAAATGGTTCTTATTCTGTGATTTTTGGGGCCTCTGGTATAGTGTGACAGAGATTTTCCCCTTACAAAAATGAACGTAGCTTAGGCTATTGTGTACCGGTGAGTTGTGCCTGTAAGGATCAGATAAGTAGAGGTAATAGCATCCGTCCCTGTGGACAGCTTTTTCATACTTTGCCTTTGACCCTTACATAACATTTCATATCCATCCTTGTTAGTAGACCGGGAATATCCTTGTCCTCTAGGCTGGATAGGATCCTAGGAATGGTAATTCTGAAAAAATCGTTTTCTTTCTTCATCAATACCTCCAAATCAGGCTCTTATATATCCAACGACGAGGAAAAACCTCTCGAAGATTCAGAGACTAGCCTGTTCATGTATCTCTGGAGCAATGGGAACTTGCCCCACTGCTGCAATGGAGGTGATTTTAAACTTGACCCCACTGCACATTCTGCTGTGCAGTGTAAGGAAGAAAACAATATATAGAATGATCAAAGAAGGAATTATCAGGGAAAAACCTCGATCACTTCATTTTGATCAAACTTGGGAAATGCCCCAAGATGATATGCCAAAGAAATTCAACTTTGTGAGAAAATTCATCACAAAGTTGAGTAATAAATCTGAATGGGATGAAGACACCATACAGAATTTAAACCAGAATACCATAAAGTGGTATACGGACGGTTCCAAGCTAGACGAGGGAACTGGGATAGGAGTTTTTGGACCGAGAGCCAAATACTCAGAAAGCTTGGGCACATACCTGAGCATCTTTCAAACAGAAGTCCGCGCCATCGAAAGATATGTGGAATTCAATATTGGAAGAAACTACCGCAGACAAGAGATTGTGATCATGTCGGATAGTCAAGCAGCCATCAAAGCGCTGAGCTCAAATATAATCAGTTCCAAGATGGTTTGGGAATGCCTAGACAAACTAAATGAACTAGGCCAGAAGAACACTGTCACCCTCCTATGGGTCCCGGGACACATAGGAATAGAGGGGAATGAAACAGCAGATAAGCTGGCAAAAAAAGGAGCTGAAACCCCACATTTGGGACCAGAACCATCTTGTGGGATCAGCAGTAGAGTAATCTTAGGAAAACTAAGGGAAGAAATGGAGAATGAAAAATCCAAGTACTGGAATCAGCTGGAAGGACTGAGGCAATCTAAGATACTACTGGGGAACTATGACCAGAAGAGATCTCTTAGCTGCCTCAACCTCAGTAAAAAAAGGCTCCGAATTCTAACAGGAATATTAACCGGGCATTGCCGGTTAAGAAGCCACATAAAGAAACTAGGGTTAGCAGATGAAGCAAAGTGCAGGTTCTGTGAGAAAGAGGATGAAACCTTAATACACATACTCTGAGAATGCCCTGCCTTGCAAAATTCTAGGGCTAGATACCTAGGAGCACATGAAATAGAAGAGGAGGATCTACCTGATTTGAAGCCCGACGATGTCCTAAACTTCCTCCGGAAAATAGGACTCGAAGAGCTGCTATAGGTCTGAGAAAATATCAAAACATGGCAAGTAAGGGGGGACACAATAGATCCTATAGGTCGCAGTGTAATTATCACCCCCAACTCATACATACATACATATCCAACGAACATTCTATACTTCCCACTATAAGGTGGAGGGTTGTATGAGAAGATCTGTTGGGGGTATACGCATGTTGATTAAGATGAAGTGGGTGGGTTGCAATTACTTCGTCTGATATACCCTTCGCATAGTTATTTTCCGTAGAAAATTTGTGAGACTAAATGGTTGGTATGATTTCGGGGTAGTGTAGTCCTTCCTACTACGTTTTGGTAAAAACAGCAAATGGTAATCAGCAAATACTGTTAAGTTTATTAATATAATCTACTTTCCACAATCCCTTTTAATTTTTAAACTAAAATGTATTTAATAAATAATGTTTTTTATTTAATATTATGCTGTTGCATTTATTGTTAAGTATTTTTAATTAAAATCAAAAACGAATGTATTTAGTTTTTAATCTCATTGGGTAACAAATTAAATCCGTTAACATATTTAACGCAATTACTTTATATTTATTTAAATTTACAATAATTACTATAAATATGGGTTTGTTAAATTAATATTTTCGATGGTGTACTTCGATTTTATTTTTTGATTTTTCCATTGCAAACCATTTCAAATATTCTATAATCAATGTAAAAGCGTATCGTGGTTAGAAATATGTTAAAATGAGGTCACTTACCGAATAATCCCAAAACTGCAAATATAAATCAATATTATAAATGTCAATATAACGGAAACATTATTAAAATAATTTTAAAGTTGGTGAACATTTTACTAAAAGGAAATAGTTATTTTTGTGTTAGATTATATTTAATTGAAAACATGTTATATCACAAACAAAATGCTATCACATAGCTTAAATTAACAACCACTTAAAAAAATAAAAAAGCAAATTAACATGTTTTTAACAGAATTTAAAAACGCCAATTTTAAATTTTAACATCAATATATTTATTATCGTCTAATTTTTAATTTATCATACTTTGCCATTCCATATCTTTTCAGAGGCACTACAAAACAGAAAACATTCCGAGTGAAAATAAACATTTGATGTATGTACCCTTTTTAGAAAAGGGCAAAGGACAGAAAGGGCTTGGCAGGCAGGATGTCACCTACTGGTGTTACTAGATTAAAAGCAACTTGTGCTATTGTTCACCACTAACCATCTGTTTAAACTGGGGAGGATCTCATCAAAAGAGATGCAAATAATAATGGTCTTTGGAGGAAATTAAAAGGGTTTTACAGCTTAAAATAAAAAAAGGACAACAAATTAAGATCCTTTGTATCGGTCTAGACATTGCATAAAACGTGCCTTGAGGTTTAACTGTCGTCTAATAACACAATAAAACAAAAGTTGACATTTGAAATATTAATTGGGTTAAAAATGGTTTGATTTAGGTACTAATAAATCGAAGACAGTGTTTAGATGAATATTAAACCCAAATTTCTCTTAATATTTATTTAATTTTAGGCATCATAATAATTGTCAATCAAATATTAGCAAAACATTTATTTTTATGGGTATTTTAGGATAAAACAAAACCAAAATACTCTTTTATAAATATTATTAAATAATATTTGAAATATGAGTTCAACCAATTTCTTAATTAATAAGGACAATCCTGCTGCTGATTATTTAAGCAAAAACAAGGTTTGGTAGTTTGCTTAGTATACTTTTATTTTTTTTATTAATTAAAACTGCTTGTTAAGGTTATAGGAGTAAAGGTATTTATAGGGATTTATAAAAACAAAATAATTAAATTTTTTACATAGCCATTATTGAGGGTAAGAAATATCACATATAACCGCTTTAAATTTGCTGCAACACATTCAACAGTTTTTTCTGCTTTTATGTAATATGTACAGGCAAGATTAATTAACTTACTATCCAGTTAAGTCTAATTGTTTTCATTTGGTATTCTTATTTTTAGCCTGATGATGATCTTTAACTAGACCGAAACTAGTAGCTTTGTAACAGCAGTATAATTTTTTTTATATCAATAAATACTTGTGTGACATTGACATTGGTCTTTCCTTTCTTCATCTACTAAGTCACATTGGAGAAATGGATGATTTACTTCGTTTATGTTTGTTATTGATTAGTTAAAAACTCGTATTTTGGATATACGCTTATTCTTTCGCTAAAATGAATAAACATATTTAAAAGACTGACAATTTTTGTTTCTTTCTACGTATACTCAATTATTTTGTAATAATAGGAAAAGCATTGTAATGGTGTAAAATTTGTACATGATTAATTTTTCTAGCTTGGACACTCATTAATCCGAAAACAATGTTTTTCCAGAAAATATCTATGTGTGTATGTTTTAGCGTAAGTAGCTGGAAATCTTAAGACAAGAAAAAACCCATACCGGCTTGTTAGATTCTAAACCTCCGCCCTCCTCTTGATATCACCCTCAGAAATGCTGTTACGAGGGGTAGTCTAGCTACGAGTAGCTATTTATGTTCGTATTTAAAATATAACATAATAAACATACAAAAATAATTATAGGGAGTGAAGAATTCTATCTAAAATATATAAAAGATATGTCACAAAGCTCTAGGTTCCCACTAAAACCTAATATTATATAAAAACTTTTTTATATATTATTTATATTAAAAAGTAATAAAGGTAAAAACAGTGTGATCCAGACTGAGCAAATAGACCCAACGATAGCAGAAGAAGTAAACAATAGATTAATTATACCGGTTCTTCATATTTGGCAGATTAGCAGTGGTACTGCTGACAGTAACTGCCAGTTAAATGTAATCTTTAATTATATTCCATATTAGAAGACAACACGACTCAGAATTACTGACGGAAGAAGCTATTTAAACAAATTTCTTTGTATTTTCAACAACCCGTTTATATTACTATAGATGGGATTTTTTTTCTTGACTGTAGGGTTAACCATGTAGCTAGAAACTAAGTGAGTAGAATGTATAGAATTGTTGAATGGTTTTAGCCTGGTAGACAAATTTATTAGCATTCCTACTCCTAAACAATCTACAATTTTATTAATAAATACACGACATATTAAACACAAAGGTCACTCTTTTTTTGCATGGGGGTCAATCAGGCCATTTTTTTTTAAAAAATACTGGGTAGACCAAGGTAAGGTAGGTATATAAAAACATAAGGAAAAACATTTACCCAGGCCTGGGTAACAAATGGCATGGCCAATGATGGCGGAGCCAGTCTCAGGCCAAGCTTGGGTAATCATTGGCATTGGATAATCATTGGAATAGCCAGTCGTGGCCCAAGCCTGACTTTCCATTGAATGGCTTGGTTCAAGCATGTCCAAACTGCATTCGGCATACAAACCTTCTGGAGTAATTGTATTTTTTAAACCCGCAACTTTTTCTTACATGGGGTTATAGTAGAGTATATTTGGTGAGTTATTTTAAGCAATATTAGCTATAGATGGAAAACATAAATTATTACTGGTAGAATTTTTGCAAATGTTATAACAGGTGGCATAAAAAATCGTTTTTGAGCGAATTTCATGATTTAAAACTAGCACAATCTATCAAGCTAATGAGGATCTGGATAAGGTTGAAGTCTGGAAAGTAAAAACTCTCGTTTTAACTCATTTCAGTTAAAAACTTATCAATTCCTTTTAGCGGTAACTGCACATTTATATCATGGACTCGTATCAGATATTATTAAGCGGCTTTCAAAAAAATGGGATTTCTACAAGATGTACGGGTTATTAAAGTACTTCTTTAACCATAGAGTAGTGTGGCAGCTGGTCCTTCTTTCTTTTAAAAACCTTGTCGTGCCACTTATAAAGAACTCTGAGATAACCAGCAAGGTTCCAAGGCTCCTGTTTCCAAAAAGGAGCACAGATTATCCTGCAACGTGCGCGAATTTCAAGACATACAAGGCACTTAGCAAGAAACTGTAGACTTGTGCTAGAAAGAAAAACACCCATTATATTTCTTTACCATTACTCTGGAAAGCAGCACTTAGTTTTTAAGTTTACTTTTAAAAAGTGAATTTCCTTACTAAAATTCTCCCTGTGAGTGTTTTCCTCAAAAAAAGTTTAGTGGATATTATGTAAATATTAATATGCAAAAATTTAAGAAAGATCTAGCCTTTTAAATTATTCAATAACTAAAATCACAAAAAGAACGTGGAAGAAATTACAAAGGAAAAGTTAAGTACAAATTACTTCTACTGATGACCTCGACTTTGTTATAAAAAGGATTACAAACGTCCAACGTTAGTATCAATATTCTTTGTAAAAACATTGATTGATTTTGATTAAAAAAGGTCTAGATATCTTAGGTACACGATTCTATTGTCGCTAACAGAACACTACAACGTAATCAAGACAGTAGCGCGCTAACGCTCTAAATAACGATTGAAAAATTATTTTACACAAAATGTTTGTTAATTTATAAATTGTTATTTTAGTTCGTATAGTTACGAAACATTTTTAAGTATTTTGTTTTCTTTACCGATTCTTGTAATAAATTATATTCATCCGGCGGTAAATCTGTTCCTGCAAATAATTGCATACAAAAGCAAACAATAGTAATATTGCACATGTTTCCTATATACGTTTACATCTGTTGAGCATATAACTATTTTAAAAATATTTATGCAAAAAGATCCGAGACAGATACTTCGCATGTTTACATTACTTCATTTTCGTTTTAGGTACGTTGAACTGATTATTTATTGGTAATACTCAGATGAAGATGTGGATGTGGAAAAACCATGCTCATTTTTTAATCAGAGAAATTAGTTGTACAATTAAACGCCCAAAAAATTAATTTTAATGCTAATGCTAATTTCACAAGTAATTTTGCTAAAGAAATTTGGAAAATTAAGTAAAATATTTAAAAAAGTTTACATTTACTAAATAAAAATTTAATTACAAGAATGACTAATAAATAAAATTTTAAAACCAATAGTTAAGATATCCTCTTGAAAAATATAAAAAGTGTGACTATGGTTTCCCATATCCAAACAATAAGATACCTACACAATGAGTAAAGACATGAAAATTAACAAAAAAATCTTTTATTTCGGGTCGTAATTGCCAATTTAGAGGTGTGAAAGCAATTAAGGTTTTTTTGTCAGTTAGCAAAAAACCCATTGATACATTATGAAGTAAATTATATCATTGACAATATACCTCATAAAAATAGAAATGAAATGCGTGTGAAATCGATTTTGTTTTCATGTTAAATGTTAAATTCCATTCTCTTTATATAAATTATTTTTTGTTAGACACCGTTCCTAAATAGCAATTTTGAAGATGAATTATCATGGTTAACAAAAATATTAATGTATAAAAATATATTTCAAGAGATCTATAAAAGATTTTTATATTTTGCACTTATAAAAATCTTCATTATAAAACGCATTTGCGTATCGTAATGTTACTTTTGCGCACGCAAATTTTTGTTTTAAATGGTTGGCGACATGAGTGAAGTATCTAATGACAAGACCATTGACAATGACATTTGTGGCTAATAGCAATTTATTAATTTTATATTGTTCTTTAAGAAAGTATCTGTGAATATGAATATAATATTTTACTTATATAATATATTATTATTGGTATATTATTCATTTTAAAATAATTTACAACATTAACATTTGATAATTTAAATGTCACAACTGTCAAATTTTATAAATTACACAGTGCTGCCGACATAATTTTTAAAATAAAAATTTTCGTAATTACATAAAAATAAAAAATTAATTAAAAAAATGGTAAAAAGGGCAAAATATAAAAAATATTATAAACAACTTATTTCATATGGCTGTTGTGACACTCGTTCTTTAAACTTGAACTCGTGTCATAACAGAATTTCATATGAAATGCGTTGTTTAATATACTATTACAAAATTGTTATTAAAATTAATAGAAATAACAATAAGCAGTCACAGCAAGTAATATATGACTTGTCCAGTATAAATATAATTGCACGTCACAGCTGTCAGAACGGGACTATGCTGCCAAGCATTTAAAATAGTATTAGAATCTAATAAATGTCAAATGAAGTTTGTTTCTCTTATATTCTTCTTTTTATTTTACTACAATACTACACCATTTTTGAATGCGGCAACAGAGCGCAAATTTGCCAACATCTAAAATATTTTAGCACGAGGTATGTTCGTTTGAAGTTTATATTTTCTTAGTCCAGGAGTTGTATTTGATATAAAATTAATTACGTAACCTTTCTTAAAGCATTTATTTATTATTTGTAATAATTTGCGGCCAAAGAATTTAAATATTTAGCAAATTTACAGTAAAAAAAGATACTGATTGACAGTAGCAAACGGACGAAGGAAGTCAAACGAACAGAGCGATTTGTTCACTTTGATGACGTGATGACGTGCTACTGGACAAGCCATAGGTATGTTTGACATTATAACATACGTTTTATCCCCTAATTTAACCCCTAAAATCCCAGTTAATGTGGTGGGGAAATTTTTGTACTAGTAACAGTTGTAATTTATTAGTAGGTGCTATTTTTTAATAAATAATCATTAACAAACTAATTAATACTGTTAACAGTTGTATGCAAACAAAAAGGAAAAAAATGTTATTGCCTTTGGAAATTTACAAGTATTTATCTATTTGTTTTCTCCTGCTGTGCATTTCTCAGTTAGTTTGTCACTTTTGTATTAATTACAAATCTGTTCATGGATCTAGTTCCTTTCGTTTAATTTTTATTAATAGGCAAATACTTTTTTTTTAATGTTTAAATACCTAAATTATTAATCTTTAATTTTCGTGCATCATTTCAAAAATTACAATTTCTTTAGAATATTAATACAATTTAAAAAAATTATTAAGTTATTATTAAAGTGACAAATAAAATAAGCGAAATAAGGTCGGTAGAGAATTGGAAGGTAGAGGAGTAGGGAGAGGCATCAAGGTAAGGAAAGCTTCTGGAGTGGATGGCTTGAAAGGGGATGCAATAAAGATGTTACTGTAGGAGAATGGGGAGTATTTCTGGGAGCTTTTCAACAAGGTACTGAGGGAGGAAGAATTCCCGGAGGTATGGAAGGTAGCCAAAGTGATACTTGAGAAAAAGGCTGGTAGGGATAAAAAGCGGACAGGAGACTAGAGCCCATCAGTCTGCTGTGTGGTATGGGTAAGGTGATGGAAGGAATAATAAAGGTAAGGATTAAGGAAGACGTAAGGGGGTTTTAGGGAAAACCAGCATGGGTCACGAAGGAGAAATCGTGTATCTCTGCGCTAGGTAGAGTGGTGGATTCGGCAGAAAAGCCTAGGGAGGACAGATGGAGAAACAAGAAGCTGGCACTACCAATATTCTGGAATTACTTAATAGCTAATAGCTTTATTGTTTCTGATATTATAAGTTGAAGATAAAAATAAACAGTTTTTAAATATTTATGTATTTTTTATTTAGCATTCCTTTTTTTGGATTGGTAAATACGAACATGCAGTGTATACAGTATTGCCATATAGAACATACCGGAGTAATTTTGTCTTACCGCTTTGGTAAAAAAATTTTACTACTGTAGTAAAACTGCTTGTCTGATAAAATAATTGGTTTGTGGGGAACGCGTTTAATAGTGTCAACAAGGGGGCAGTGTTGAGTGCGTTGTTGATGCTCAGAGTGGGTGATAGTTAATTTAGTGGAGGATTACCTATCGGCTCGGGTTATAATAGATTTAAGGAGAGGAGATATAGAACGGAGGTAGGAGTGTCCCAGGGATCGATACTGGGGCCGACGCTCTGGAATGGTGTGTTTGACGAGGTTTGCGGGATTGTATGCGAAGAGGTATGTGAGATTACTGTGTATGCGGATGATGTGTGCCTGGTGTGTACGCAAAGGGAGAGACGGAGATAGAAAGAAAGGCGGAGAAGATGTGTAGGAAGATTGTTAGGAAGATAGAACAATGCGGATTGGAAGTGTTGGAAGATAAGACGGTGGGATTGCTCGTAAAGGGACGAAGCAAGATGAGGGAAGTTAGGGTGATGTTGAAGGGAAAGAAAATTCGCATGGGGGAGTCGGTGAAGTATCTAGGTTTTTGGTTGAAGAGCCAACTATCCTTCAAGAACCACATTATGTTGAATGCAGCAGACAAGGCGAGAGTACGAGCAGCATGGTTGGGGAGATTGATGTGTAATGTGAGGGTCGGGAGAATGGAAGAGGAGAGTTATTAGTAGGACGATAGAGCAGAGTTTGCTGTACGAAGCGGAAGTGTGGAGAGAAATTGCGGGGATCAATGGGAGCCATAAAGCCACTACTGCAGGTGCAGATGGGGATTTTGTTTAGAGTGGTACAGGGGTACATGACAGTGGGTGCAATAGCAGCAGCTGTGCTGTCATGGGCATACACTTTTGACCTGATGGCTAAGGCAAAAGGATAACGGTAGAAGGGTGCCACAAAAAAGGAAGTTCAGGATTAGATGAAGGAGGAAATGGTGAGAAGGTGGGAGGGTAATGAAGGAGTATTAAAATGGCGATTAGGAGTAGGAGTGAGTGGATGGACCGAGAGTTTGGGGAGGTTAACTACTTATTGATCCAAGTGCTCACTAGGCATGGGTCTGGGGTATCTAAAGAAGATTGGGAAGAGAGAGACTGGAATATACGTGAGATGTGAGGTGGAGTTAAAAATGCTCGTATTCTGTTGCGTTTCCGCTCATTCCATGCTATTATATTTAGAACTAAAATAGTATATTGTGCTATGAGTGCGACAAGTTGTCGATTGCTCACGAAAGCTAAGTTAAAAACACGTGTGAAGCAAAGAAGGTTATTGGCTTGAGTGGGTAATTGACAACGGCGCACGAGGTGCATATTCTACTGATTATCACAAATGCGGCGATTTATGTAGACACAAACAAAATGTTTTAAAATATGAGATGTTTCTAATATCAAGGAGTTACTGATTTGAGTGCGGAAATTGCTCCTTGTCAACCGCATTAGCGTGCTTCAATACACTACTTTTCCACTATGAGTGATACAAATGTCTTTTCTAGCACTGTTCCCTAGTTATTTTGAAACTTTTAGGATTAGTATTGGTTGTTTACCATCTGTATGAATGACAAATGATTTACCTGTAGCATTTCTGTTGGTTATTTCGTTTGCCGTTATAGTTATGAACTACGGCTATATAGCAAATTTAAATTGTTTGGTGTTCCCGCAAGATTAGTTGCTGGTTCAAAAAGAGATCGTTCCAAAGTAAAAAAAAAAACTTTAGCTTTCCATTGCGCTTTCAAATAAAATAACTTCTTTTAACACTTTTTAAATAACCTTGCTTTTACATTATGTTATTTGTTTGATGTTTGATACTCATTTTTATATACGTATTATCCATTATTGTTACTGTATTTAAAATGGATAATTTTCGGATGTTTTCCTAGATGAAAGTTAGTTTCGATAATTTGAAAAGGAATTATTACAAGAGAGCGACAAAAAAAAAAGAGTTATATTGAGGATACGATGCAGCAAACTTTTCAGAACTGTTCCAGGCCAGGGTACTTTTGTCAGGAACCTACTTGGTACATTATTCTGGTCACGCCTGCGCATCAAATATTGTTAATGATATGTTTGAAATTTGCTTTAGGCACAAACCCAATATATCTTGATTAAATAATATGTACAGTATATTTTACAGCAAACTTAATACTGTTTGACGATTATGTAAGAAGCCATATTTGGTACCAGCGTTTCCACTATAAATAATATTTTTTTTTATTACACATATTTTTATTTAAATTGATCTTAACAAAAAAAAAGTTAGCAATAAACCAAATCTTAGGTAATCAAAGTATAATATATATTTTTATTTGTTTCAGTTTGCCCCGGTGTAACAGAAGAACAACGAGGCGGACTACGCGAAAAGTTGGAGAAAGTAGGACAACTCTTTTCTACTAAGTGGACAAGAATCTGTTGCTGAGATTGTGATATTTTTTGTGAATAATTCTAAATATAGTTCTATTGAATTTCAATATTAACGTGTAGAAATATTTATCGCAACAACATTAAATAACTCGACAGTTTTTTGAGATAGAAGCATTTTTAAATAATTAAGATTCACTATAAAAAATTCAAAAATAGCTTTGAACAAAAAATAAACCCAATTCTATAAAGAAAAGAATACTTTTTTCGGTTATTTAACTTTTTATAATATGTCTATTAATAAATAAATGACTTACATATATATGCGTACTGTCAACGTCATTTTGTCAAAATACGAACGTAAATTTGGTGCAATAAATTTTATCCTTACAGTATGTAGAATGTTTTGCACTCTAATATCAACAATACACCTATAAATAATGATTTTTATAGTAAACGGCATTTTTAAAGATTTCAAAAAGTCTTAGTTTTCAGAGACAAATTTGTTGAGAATTTCTTATAAGTTAGTTAGTTACCCATTCTTAAATTATTTCGGAAAATTTTTTTGAGGTCATGAATATTTTTAAAATTATCCCGAGTTGTAAATTGACGAGGGATAATTTTCTTAAAATATTATTCCTGGAAATTTTTTAATTAAAAAAAAATCGTAGAGAAATATAATATATTTTTATTTGTCTGTGGTCTGTATGTTGAGGTTTCAGCGTTCAATCTCGTTCCAGCTGTCAAAAAATCTCCATTTAAATATTGTGGCCCCATGAAAACATTTTCGGAAATTTTTTAAATTACCATGGTAACGAGTCAAAATTAAGACATATTATTGGTTAAAAAGTAAAGGTATGAAATTTTCTTAATTAAAGACTAATATACAGAAATGAATAAATATTAAATTTAATCATCAGCAATTTATATTTTTTAAAAATAAGAACATACTTTGAGTCGAGTTATTTATTGATGTTATAAATAGATTAAATAATGCGTCCTAAAACATTTGTTTTAATTTCAAAACAATTTACATGGTTTATACATATATAAAGTTGTGCAAACAAGCAGAAACACGTTCAAAAGTTAACGTTGTAAATTTTGTATTTGTCAAACTTAATTTTTTTCTTTATATACCAAATTGTTAAGAAGGCGTTTAAGAAGTTTCTTTGAATTATATTGCATTTAATTTTAAAAAACATTTCAAAAATATTTAATATTTGTTTGTTAAAAATATCCAACTGGCACACTTCACTTATAATTTAAAATATATGATACATTGAATTTATAAAGGTTGAATAATTGCTGCATTAACAACCATTAGCTCGGTAATGGTTTTTGTTAAGTGCATTTTTCTCCCACCACAATTCAGACTTATTAAAAATATTCTTACAGCCAATTTATAAGAAAGCTATATAAAGTTTCTTTCTTTTTTCCGAAAAGGTCCTTAGCATCTTTATTATACAGCAAAATTTCACCAAAGCAAGATTTGCTTTATAGAATACTTATTATTACTGTAAGTACTCTTATAAAACCTTTATTGAGAAAATTACCTCAGTTTTGTTAAGTTTTCCGCCATTTACTGTAATCGAGCAAAATTGCTGCCAAGAGGACTAGTTATGAGATAATTTTTGCTTTAGATTATCTGCCTAATAGTATCTTACAATAAATTTACCTCTTTGAAGAGTGCAAGAGTTATAAAGGTACTAAGAAACTTTTACAAAGATTTTTCATTTTAATTTTTTAAGATTTTTAATCTACATTTAAATTCAAACCAATTGCTTTGTGATACTGAATTGGGGTCATCCATGTAACATATAAATGCAAATAAATATATAATTCGATATTTACCACAATATTTTATATTCCTTAAAATATACATCTGAAATAAGTATTGAGAATTTTGTTACAAAAACTGATAATATGAAAATTCTAAACTACTATAGATTTCAATAATAAAAAAGTTTGATTTTAGTATGCTTAATTTTAATTAGATTAAAATTTATAAAAAACTTTAAAATGCTACAGACTTTATCACCAAAAAAATGTTGATTTTAAGATAATTATTGATTTTAAACAATAAAAATTCCACATCAACGAGTTTTTGGAAGTAATATGAAGTGAAAGTGTGTAAAATCATTTATCTGATTATTTTTTGACGTTTCTTAAAACCAATGAAATGCTTTTTTATTTGTCACAAGGGTAGGTTTCAACCAATTATGTCATTATTATTGTCGGGAATAATCATTGTAGCTTTTATTTGCTTAGCCACTGTTAGATCAGTGGCGGCTCGTGACATCTGCTATAGGGTGTGCTGCATGAACCACGGCCAATATAAAATAATAGAAATAGAATAACATACGAAAACAAAAACAATAAAATTAGCTTACTAATTAATAGTAACTAATAACGACAAATTTATTTACACCTAATTTAAATTGAAACTCCATTGTTTTAAACACGCTCGAACAAAACAAATTAAACAAAATTGTAACCTAAGAATTTCTAAACACGGCACAGATGCAACGGTCACGAATAACTGTCGTGAATTGCAGCTCATTTCCGAGGCCGTTAATCAGTGGCCCAGCCGATTGCCGAAGCACATCGGCTAAGATCGCCGTTTGCCTAATAAATGCATTTTACCGCTGCCAGTGTTTCGGTTGTTATCGACGCGGCTTCACTGGAGCAGCAAATACGTAAAAAGATTGCTTCACTGGAGCACCAAATAGGTACGTAAAAAAATTATACGGTTTCACTAGAGGAGTAAATACGTAAAAAAAATAATATTAATCATCGTTGTTGGTGAATTATTATTAACAGTTGATGTTTAATATGATAATATGGCAGATTTGAAATAAAACTATATTAATTATTCTTTAATAATTAAGATTTGCTATGGTTGTTTGGTAGTTCTGCAGCTCAGCAGCACATAAAGAAAAGCCGCCACTGTGTTAGATACTTGTCAAAATAATTACTTAATTGTAAAAATTTGTGAGTCAAAAAATAATCTTGTCAAATATAACTTGAGAGTTCCATAAATTATAAAATAATTTGACAGATTTTGTTCAAACAATCTGTCAAATTATTTTCAATTTACTCTCACTCTCCTGTTATATTATTACTAAGAATATTTTATGTTTTTAACTCGCATGGTTTATAGTGTTTTGTAACTGTTGCTTAAATGATTTCTTTAAGTATATTCGTAACTTATCATGCAGCAAATAAGTCTTGTAAATGCTTCTTGGGGAGCAAAATTGAATTTCATGCTGGTACCAACTATACTTGCCTTTGGCAATGTTCAGATTATTATACCTATTAATAAAATTATAGTATGACTTACTACATCATGTTAATTTCTTTTAAAATTTAATATTATTGTATCAAAAAAGATAATAGAAAAAAAAACAGTGCTGCAGTCTAAATTTTTACCATTTAATTTTCAATAAATTTTAATTAATAAAGCTAATATTTTGCCACAAAATAGTATATACTTTAACAGTAAAATATCCCAGCAAAAAACTACTACTGACTAAAATAAATCGAATATATAGACCCTCCATTAATGAATTGGAGTTTTCATAGTGGAAATAAATTTTATATTATGCAGACACTATGAATAATAAAATAATAACTTGTACAAGCTTGGTAAATTTGGCAAACATTTTAGTCTCAAAATTCACTTATTTTATAAATTTTGCCGTAAAAATATTCTTAAAACCACTATAAATGCATGGTGTGCTAGTTGGGTAACTATTAGGTACAAAACATGTACATTTTGAAAAATAGGTAGGTACTTTTATTATTTACATGAAATTGACAACTTTTTAGTAGTGATTTTTATAAATTTTTATCTAATGTTATTACAGACTTTGTCTTTTTTTATATTTTATTACAACTGGCAGTTAATATTGAAACTTATCACCATATTTCCATTGGAGATTGTGCTCAAAGATGGAACAATCAAACATTATTTTATTATGAAATACACATATAAAAAACCTTTTAAAAATTTACTAATTGCCTTGCAGTAATTTATTTTTACTTTAAGTCCATCCTGACACACCTAGTATAACGCACCGTGCCCTTAATTAAATAAGAAACTGCTAACTCGCACTTTCTTTTAATTAGATAATGAACGTTGCTTGCGTTAAACTGTCAGACTATTTAGGACGCATTAAACAAATTATACTGTAATTGTTAGTTATTAATTATGAAATGAAGGACTGACTAATTTTTAACGAATTTATTATATGTACCACTAAAAAAAATTTATATATTTCATCATGGTATATCAATGTTTCTAAATATCTACCTACTTGCGCTTCATGAGCTTACTACAAATAGGTGTATATTGTAAATATGTGGATTAACTTTATTTTTTGCAAGAATACTAAAGTTAAACCAGACATCCTCAAATGGCTAACGTTTAAATAAGCGATTAAAATATCTGGATGTTACTTCAACGGCCATTTTTCTAACTAATCGAACGAATTAAAAAACATTATACTGAAACTTTTATAATTTAACATATTTATAGTTTTATTAGATAACTATTTGGATACTAATTAACTAGGTATTACTTAAACTATACCAAGTGTGGAAAAAATAAGTAATAACGATATTAAGGTCCAGATAGTTTTAGCTCCAACAGATTATCCTCTAAGATCAGCTTAACAACAACCAGGAAAAAACTATATCTTGCTAATTTTTAGAATAACTTTATGCTATGGTACCGTTTGTGTTATGGTACCGTTTAAAGAATTATTTATAGATCTGGCTACAGTTCACTCTTTCTGAGATCCTTGAAATTTTGATTAGGCTAGTTTTCCCTAAACTGTTGCCTTTTCTCTGATTTGTCTGCTTTAAAGCTACTTTGAATTTTGAAAATTTTGAAAAAGAAAATTTGAAATTTTCCTAAACTACTGGTGGGTTCATGAGAACCAATTTGGATGTTCGTCCAAGTCGTAATTAAGTGCCCTCCTCATTGGTGGGTTAGTATGTCGTGTGAATTCATTAATTTTCTCTTGGTTTATTAGTCAGATTTGGTGGCTAAAGGAGGTCACGTCTGATATTAGCATTATGAAGAAACCAGGGAGCTCCGGTGGTCAGTCTAAAGGCTTTATTCTGCACAGTCTCTAGTTTACGAAAGTGAGTGTTGGCTGTCTGGCCCCAGACTGTTGAAGCGTAAGTCATTTGAGGAAGTATACAAGTCTTGTATAGAGTCAGTTTGTGTGTAGGATTCAGTTTACTGTCTTTTGATATGAAGGGCCAAAGAGCACACTTACTTTTTTTACTATATGTTCAATATATGAGTGCCATGTCAAACATAACATCCGAATATTTAGCTTCATTTTTCCATTGTAAAATCAAAACGTTCATCATCGACATTTGGTCGATCGCGTTTTTTACTAAAATTTATTAATTGCGATTTTTCCGCATTAGTTTTGATCTTCCATTTTTCTGCCCATTCTATTTAGGCATCTATCGTTTTTTAAAGAAACTCTATGCTCCTGGGGAGTTTCCAAGAGCCTGATAAAATCGCGGTATCATCCGCAAATGTAAAGACTTTGGTAACTTCGATACACTCGGGGAAGTCTGCCGGGTACAAATTGTATAGAATCGGAGAGAGAACCGAACCTTGAGGAACTCCAGCATTGATTCTCCTTATTGGTGAAGTGGAAGATCTGCCTCTTACTTGAAAGGTTCGTGATTTGAGGAAAGATATGATTAGTTTTTGCAAACCCGAGTAAAAATTTACTGAATTTAATTTATAAATTAGCCCTTCATGCCAAACTTTGTCAAAGGCGTTTTCTATGTCTAGAAAAAGTGGGGTGTATGTTCGATTAGATGTCCAGTGATCAAAGATGTTTTCAATTATAGAGCCCGCTGCTTACAGGACTGGTAGTCCGGGATGATGTGTCTTTCGTCATTCTTAACTATGATTCTATCATTTTTTCCGAGTTTTTTTATTAAAATAACTATGGCGTTCTTCCATCAGTTGGGAAATGTTTGTAATTTTAAATATTTTTGTCAAAAATTTATGTAGCTGCAAGGCAGCTGTTTCAGCTGGAGGTTTACAATATTATCTTCTCCTAGAGCTTTTTTCGTTTTTAGTGTGAAAATGATGTTTTCTAATTCTGTGTTTATGGTCGGGCGTATTGCCTTGAAGTTTCCCATTTGATGTCGTCATCTGGGTTTCTCTTTGGCGACAACTGGAACTCTAGGGAGCACGCAAAGGTGAAGGCTTTGCCTTGGTCTGTGTAAACCAGACCTAAAGTTCCCTGAAGGGAAAGCTTAAGTTTAAGCCTTTTTTTGAGTGCCCGCAGTGGATTTGAATCATTACAATCGCTAATTTAAGCCGTCCAAAATCGGTACAAATATGAAGAACAAGAATTTCATATTGGCGACGTCATACGTGCTGTAAAGAACATTGATCGGTTGGCTGTCCACTGTCCCACGTTGGGGGATACAAAACATAGTGGTGATTTAATAATACCCTTCAGAGTTTTAAATAATAAATACAGTTGGGATTTGTAACACATTTTTCCTTACAGTATTAATTTTAGAATCTGGGTACTTTTTATCAAATAAAAGAAAACAACAATTTCAATCGAAGTGCCGCGAAGGTTTTCTGCAAATCGTGCTAATGCATTTTTGCACATAAAAGAATTTTATGGTTGAGGTTTGAACCCAAATCCTCTGCGTAAAAGACAAGCAGGCTCATATTATAAAATTTATACTTACCATCACCATGAGGTGTTCAGAATCAGACGTTAAAAATCGAATGCCCCCTTCTTGTGATAGAGTTTTGGATTTTTTTGGCTTATAATTTAAAGAATTTGGTTTAAGAAAAGCTATTACTTTGTAGGATTGGTCAAAGCGATTTAAAAATGTCAAATACAAGGCACATTGTTTCTTTGATACTATAACAAAAATGGTGGTGTTATAAATTTTCCTCCCTTGGGTTGATAAAAAATTCTATCTGCCCTATTTTTGGTGTTCCTATGATTGGTTTTACGGTGAGGTAGCGGAAAATGTATTTTCATTTTGTTCTCTGTTTTACATTTATGGATAATTTGTAGTTTAATTTTACTGTATTATCCATCTACTATTTCTCTACTAATCCTTTAATCTTCTGTAATAATGATAACCGAGAAACTTCAGGATATTGAAATCCTTAACAATTTATGTCTTATTAAGGATAATAAAAAACTCTTCGTTTTAACAAAACTTCATGCTTTATAGCGAAACAGCTGTCATTGAGTCTTTTAAAAAAGCAATTTTTAAATAAATATTGGAAGTTTTGTTAAAACGAAGAGTTTTTTATTATCCTTAATAAGATGGACTTCCAAAAAGTAAGGGTTAGTACAATCAATTTAATTTATGTCTTATCTATAAAAAAAATAAGGACTCCATCAAAGAAAACATTTAATAGTAATTTTCTAAGATATTTTTGTTTAGCTGTATTGACCTATTCTATTATTTTTTCTTAAATGAAATAATACACATTTGAATAAGAAACAAAAATTAGATTTTCTTGAAGTTATGTAGTAATGGAATGACAATTTTTTGATAAATAGATAAATCAAAAATCCATCATTAAACTATTTGCCTCATTTTATATATAACTTAAAAGTTCTCATGGGCAGTTGACAGTTTTCCTTTCAATAGGACATAAACTTGTAATTATAAAGATAAGCATAAAATAGTTTTTTCCTGTTTTTTTTTGCTTAATTGCACAGTTACACTCATCCAAGAGAAAAATATAATCGCCTATTGCTAATAATACCTAGGCTTTAATATAGTTTCGCCCATTTCCATCAATGCTTGGTCCAGTTTAAGTACTACTTAAATAACATCAAACAGTTATCTAATAAAACCAATTGTAACTTTAATTTAGCAATGAATGTTAATCCAAAACCGCAGTCAATAACAAAGAAGGTAATGTTTCATAAATAAAGGGTTTTGTTTATTTGTAGTTCTCAATATGATAGACTTCTACAAACTAAAGGATAATATAATAAATTTTATTTAGTATTTATAATGTATAACTATTTACTAACAGATGAAAAGTAAATTTGTTTTATTTTTTCCGTATATACTATAACGGATTTGGATTTGTAATGTCATTGTGTCTTGTAAAATTTATTTTAGTACTTCACTGTTTTTGATGAAATATAGATCTACTTTGCTAAACAAAATATTCTATGTTTCCACGTTTAAATTTCAATATAAAACTTTTGAACATACAAACACGAGAACACAAAAAGCAATTTCCAAAATATTTGCACAGTTTCTATGTAAAACTTTTATAATGGCAAAGTTTTAATTGTTTATCAAAAACCAACATGTTTATACTTTGGTATTCTTGTTTAATTTGCTACTATTATCATTATTTTAAAATAAAGTTTTTAAAAAATATTTAGATATCTCGCTGCTTATTATTACTAAATGTCATTCATTCCATAAAAATATTGTTATTACTGTAAAGATTGGACAGGGCGGGTATTTACACTATAATTGTTGAGCATATTATGCAATAAACTGTGTACTCTTTTTCTCATGCTTGATTCCTAAATAGCAATATCTTACTATAAAAATCAATAAATCAATAAAATTATAGTTTTTGACAGAGAAACTAATAAGAAGGGCTTATCTTTTATATATTTGCAAACTGAAATAAATAATATAAAAATAAAATTACTTCTCTTTCAATGAAAGATAAGTGGTTACATTGGATGTCTTCCATCTACTGTGGTACGTTATTTTAACTATCTACAAACGTTAAGAGTTGTGACCCACATTCCTCATCAATATCAATAATTTTTATAAATGGTGTTTCATAGGATAGTACTTAACTAAATTTATTATTTATAACCAGTAAAAAAATAACTAAAATTATTGATTGGTTATTGTAGCTAAGTCGAACAGATCAAGTTTTTATTTTACTATTTATCATAAAAAATGGTGCACTCAGACCCTTTAAAGTTATTTTCAGGCTTGTATTAAACCTTAAAACCTTACTTTTCTTAATAATGTGTGGCTTCGCCTCTGGAATTCATAGTCATGTAAAGGAATTGGCATGCTAAAAAATGTCTATACCCTCTTAAGAAAGAACATGCCAGACCACTTGCACTTGATGCATTAACTTAGGTATGGTACGTGGATGGTTAGGTAATCTGTTTAGCCTTCTGCCTATGATGTTCCAGGCAGGTTCTATTGGGAGATCTGGGAGGACAAAGAAAAAAGTTGATATCATAAACTTGTAACACTACTAGTTCCAAAAAGAGATCCCGGCTAAGAGACTCTTCCAAGGAGTGGTTCTACTCCAAGTTAATGCTCACTATAGAAAGGATTGGTGGTATATAAGGGTTAAGGGCGCCACTATCTTTTAAACGTTACGAATAAACAACAGAAAATACACAAAAACTAAGGTGAAAAAGATAGAAACACCTTGTAATTAAGACTAAATTTGATAGCAAGAAAATAAACTACATTTAATATCAACCGAACACGCTGCACCCTTAAGACTTATATTCCATGGGTATATAAATCAAACTGTGAGTAAAGAATATTGGTTTATTGATAATAAATGGTAAATTGCCACAGGAATTATAAGTGGAAATGTATAAACGGACTTGACTTATCTTTACTATTTCGGTGATCCAGTGGGCTCGGTTAATCCACCGATGTTGTAGTTGGAGTATTGGTTGTTGGGGGTTGGTTCTTCATCAAAGGGACTGCTAATGTGGACTATATTTCTTCATAAGAAGGACTGCAACTATAGGCTATAGTTCTCCATAAAAAGGACTGCAACTATTGGCTATATTTCTCCATAGAAAGGACTGCAACTATTGGCTAATTTCATGCTGGAGGTAACGTAGCGGTAACGTAGCGATAACGTAGCGGTAACGTAGCGATAACGTGGCGGTAACGTAGCGATAACGTAGCGGTAACGTAGCGGTAACGTAGCGACTGTATCCTCTGTGATACAGCCAGATAAATGTATTTTCTGAATCTCGTGAACGACTGGTCTCCAGGGGTGGTTTGATCGGAAAGAGAACGAACCGTGGCGTTTTGCTAATTTATAATGGTACTGACAGGGGCTTCCGGTTACGTTCGTTTGCAAGGGTTTTGTTTCAGGTACGTTCTGTTGTGGGGGGTAAGTTTGACAGTGGTAAGGTTGTGTCTAATATATATTGGGTCGGAATTGATTTTAGGGTTCGGGGGGACGGTGAGTTAAAGAAAGGTAGCATGGCAATAGACATGTTACAAACTTTAAAAAAGTCCATCTTCACTCGGACCATACTCGGTGGTGCATTATCTCGTTCAAAAAGACCAATGGAAACATTTCGAAAATTTAGCACAAATATTGTTTCTAATACTTCCTGTATACAGCAAGCTGCAATAGACCCATTTATTAAGACTAGTGGAGACCTGAGACCCACACTGATTTTACCCCACAACATAGCTTTTACTGTTCTTGCTACCTGGCGTTCAATAGAAAAAGCCAAATTTCTTCTTTTTTACTGCATCCTCCTAACTCTTTGTCGACCATCCTGCATCCCAAGATAGAACCTAGATTCATCTGAGCTTCTTGGCTCACGGGTCAATAAAAGCACCAATGTAACTACACAAAACGGTCTTTGTTGATTCGAAACGATATCTAAAGACTAGAATTCGTAGGTACCGGCCCTGACGTGGAATGATATTTCTCCCTCGTCCAGAGCCCCATAATATTTTTGTTAACTGTTATCAAAACCATGCTGGTACACATTACTTGGTTAACATGATGCTCATCTTTCGAAGTAAAAGTCCAGCTTCATGTAGTTCCACAATACGTCCTCTTAAAAACTTGCTTGGCTTGGATGCCTAAAGTTTTACCAAACCAACTTACACAAATTTAACAATTTAAAATAAATACTGTTGATACAAAATGAATTGATAAGAAATGGTCCATTCCAGAAACACGATGCAAAAAATACCTTCCTTTCTTGTTTTGCTTAAAGTTTTTATTAATTATACAGGGACACTAACATTTATGATAAATTTCAGTAAAATAAATTTAGTGCTTTATGGTATACTGTTTTTTGTGATAAATAGTATTTTTATCTATTTTCAGTACAATGCACTATTTTTTTTTCGGGCTGAGATGGGAAACTCATATTCGATGGGTCCTTATACAGAACCCAACAGTGTTGGACTCACCCACCTCAAAACTCGCCGTTACCCCCGCCTCGGAATCACTACCCTAGCATACTTCAAGACGGGCGGCGGTCCCTCACACACTCTTCACCCATTCATACTATTCGCCATCAGAACATTCCCTTCTTCTAACCATTTTCTCCACAACTTCGCTAACCTCTACCCATTCTTTCCTCTCAACATTATCTCAACTGCTATCCCGAGTCTCCTCTCCAACTTCTCTAAATCCTCCTTGTTCTTCCAACATCTAAACACATGACCATCATCATCCTCCACCTCACACCTCACGCATATTCCAGTCACTCTCTTCCCAATCTTGTGTAGATACCCCACTCTTGATCCATGCCCAGTGAGCACTTGGGTTAAAAAGTGGTTTACCTCCCCAAACGCTCGGTCCATCCACTCATCCCTGCTCCCAAACGCCCTTTTTAATGCACTACTTATTTAAATACAACTCACTGAATAAACGTACGATTTATTTTTCGTTTAAAATAATTGAATACTGAATCCGAATTCCTAATTGTTTAATAAAGAAGGGTATCGGTTTAAATGACTGTTTTGGGCTTATCCGGAAAGAGAGTTTTTTTTAATTACAAAACCTAAAAATCTAAGGAAAAAGAACAGAGATTTGTTTTAAACTTTAAGCTATGCTCTTAAAATTCATTTCTATTATTTAAAAACCTACTTTATATTATAAATAACGTGTGCGTGAATAGTTAAATATGGTTGTACGGTTACGGTCCGTATGCACCATAAATAGGTTCTTATTCAACCCACGAAACTGTAATAGTATATTAAACAACGCATTTCATATGGAATTCTGTTATGACACGAGTTCAAGTTTAAAAAACGAATCGCGAAGCGATGAGTTTTTTAAAGAACGAGTGTCACAACAGCGATATGAAATAAGTTGTTTATAATATTTTTTATATTTTGCATTTTATCATTTTTTAAATTAATTTATTATTTTTATGTAATTACGAAAATTTTTATTTTAAAAAGTATGTCGGTAGCACTGTGTAACTTATAACATTTGACAGTTTTGACATTTAAATTATGAAATGTTAATGTTTTCAAATATTTTAAAATGACTAATAATAATAATAATAATAATAATAATAAAAATAATAATAATAATAATAATAATAATAATAAAAATAATAATAATAATAATAATAATAATAATAATAATAATAATAATAAATCTCATAAAAGCAATAAATGCATTCGCCATTCCGATATTAACATACTCATTCGGTCTAATAAAATGGTCAGGAACTGACATCGAACAGTTCGAGAGAATTACACGCACCACTCTAACAAAACACAATAATCTACATCCTAAATCAGCAATCGAAAGACTCACAATTAAAAGACAAGATGGTGGGAGAGGCTTAATAGATATTCGCAATCTCTGGCAAAACCAGATAAATAGATTAAAAATATTCTTTCATACAAAAGCTCCTGCAAGTAGCATACATAGAGCAATTACTCTACACGATATGAACATCACACCACTCAACTTACATGAACACAAAGATACACAAATCACATACAGTAACGACTCACAGAAACAGAACATTGTAAACTGGAAGAAGAAAGTACTTCATGGTCGACACCCTCACGATCTTGAACAACCACATATAAATGCTATAGCATCAAATAAATGGCTTAAAATAGGTAACTTATTTCCAGAAACAGAAGGATTCATGATAGCTATCCAAGACCAGATAATTAACACCAAAAATTACAGAAAATATATAATCAAGGATTCTACTGTCACCAATGATAAATGCCGCAGATGTCAGGCACAACCAGAAACTATCCAACACATAACAGGAGCATGCACAACACTTACACAGACTGATTACACACATAGACACAACCAAGTGGCAAATATCATTCATCAAAAATTGGCACTCAAACATTCACTCATACAGAACACTAACACACCTTACTACAAATACAAACCACAAACCATCCTAGAAAACACCACACACAAACTATACTACGACCGCGCCATACTTACAGACAAGACCATACAATGTAATAGACCCGACATAATACTACAGGATAAAATAAATAAAACGACTTACCTAATAGACATTGCAGTTCCCAATACACATAACCTACAGAAAACGATATCGGAAAAAATTAACAAATATGCTGATCTCAAGGAAGAAGTCACTAGAATCTGGAAACAAAATATAGTATATATAATTCCAATAGTCCTTTCCACCACTGGTGTTGTCCCTCACCATCTCCTAAAGAGTCTTAAATTAATAGAACTTAACGAATCCACCTACATAACTTTACAAAAAGCCGCTATCTTAAATACTTGTAGAATTGTTCGGAAGTTCATGCAAGCAGACGAAAACTGAGCAGCCATATAAACAGAAACAAAATTAAACTTTATTCACTTGGCGAAGCCCGTGAATTTAGTAACTCTGACCAGTGTCAAGAATCAATTAATGATAAATAATAATAATAATAATAATAATAATAATAATAATAATGACTTTATTGCTTTATAAAAAATACAAATACAAGCAAAGGCGACGTTCGCTGTTAGATAATGTCTTCGTACTGAAACACCAGCTAAGTAGCGCTCTTCCACGCAACCGCAAAATGCAAAACTAAATATCAAATATACTTTCGTACAATATCTTACATGCAAAGAGAACAAAAAAAAAACATAAAACTAAATATCGAATATCTTTTCGTACAATATCTTATACGCTGAGATAACAATAGTTATGTAACCTAATTTTGTAAATATTAAAATGAATAAGGCCAATTTTACATTGCTTAAAATTTGAATTTCAACTAAGAACAATAAATAACTGCACAGTTAAACTAAACTTCCACTATTTATTTGAAAAATTCGCTTTAAAATCAATTACAGCTGTTTCGCTATAACTAGCATCGTCAGATTGACGAATTTTTCAAATAAATAGTGGAAGTTTAGTTTAACTGTGCAGTTATTTACATATTGTTCTTAGTAAGATGAACTTCCAAAAAGTAAAGGTTAACACAATTAATTTCACTGAATTTCAACGTTATAATATTATTAAATAGAGATTTTTTAATGTTAAATTTAAATCGAGAAATAGGTAACGTTTTGTAATCTTCAGGGATTATGTTGTACAGATTTGCAAAATTATAATACACCAATAATAATATATTATATAAGTAAAAGATTCTATTCATATTCACAAATACTTTTTTAAAGAACAATATAAAATTAATAAATTGCTATTAACCCACAAATGTTATTGTCAATAGTCTTGTCATTAGATACTTCAATCATGTCGCCAACCATTTAAAACAAAAATTTGCGTGCGTAAAAGTTACATTACGATACGCAAATGTGTTTTATAATGAAGATTTTTATAAGTGCAAAATATAAAAAATTGATTTAGAACAGTAAATAACTAAACGGTTAAATTAAACTTCCACTATTTATTCGTAAAATACGTTTTAAACAGTGGAAGTTTCATTCAACGGTTTACTTGATTATTATTTTTTTTAGTTGCCCGTTTTCGGCCGGTTACCAAATTGAATCGACGTTTTTTTTAATGGATATTATAAATATAGTATATATTATATGTGTGTTTATTAAAACAATTTGTTACTCCTATTATTGGTCATACAAAAATACAGTAATATTTTGCATCCCTTTTGGTAGAGTATAAAAATCAGTGTTACATTGTAAGTATATTAAAAGTAATTTAAATTGCAGAAAATATGGATCTATCTTGTGATTTTACTTAAATTACAGTATCCGCCAAAATAAACAGTACTGAAAATAAAAATTAATCTTTAATTTATTTAATGTAAGTGTTCAAAATGTTCACCATTTCGACAAGCTTCATATCGATTTTGTAAGTCAATAAACATATTTATAAAAAGTGGTTGATGAAACTGCCGAAAAATATTTTGTACTATTTCCCGTAGTTCGGCAATATTCGGCGGCGGATTTTCCGAATAAAATATTTTTTCCTTTATTATACCCCAAATGTATGCGTCAGGTGGCGTCAGATCAGGTGAATGAGAAGGATATTCGAAGTCTGTTCCCCCAGAAATGGCTCGTTGCACCATCTTGTTGGAACCGTTGTGTACCAAACTGTAGATTTCGTGCACGGTAAAAGTTATTTATATCTCTCACAAAAGATATAATAAGTTTCTCTCTATAACGTTCTTGGTTGACAGTAAGTGGTTGCTGATTATCATCTTTAACGAAATAAGGACCAACCATTCCATTACCAGATACCGCGCACCAAACGGTAACCTGTGGAGTGGTTTCTCTACAATGACATCAGAACGTTCAAAATCAAGGAATCTGGTTGTTTGTCGATTAATATAGCCGCTAAGATGAACGTGACTCTCGTCTGAAAACCATATGTTTTTCAAAAATTCGGGATCTTCGTAAATTAAACTCAACATGCGACCACAGTAAATTTCTCTTGCACGTTTGTCCGCAGCATTTAGTCGTTGTCCCACTTGAATACGGTATGGATAACCGCCAATTGATTTGAACATGCGACGTAAAGACGTTTCACTAATGTTGAGTTTACATGCAGTTCTTACAAGACTTCTTTGAGGTGATTGTACAACTTGGTTAAAAACACGTCCTTCATTTTCGTTGGTGCATACTCTTTTTTGACGACCTGAAGAACCTTTACGTTGACACAATACACTACCAGTGGGACGAAATTTTTCAACAACTGCTAACATCACACTTTTACTAGGAGCTGCTTTATTACATTTTTATTGATATTTTATTGACACCTGTTCTAAGCTTGGACCATCATTACGACCTTTTCCGTATGAACGAAAATAATGCTCTACCAAAAACACTTATTCTTCCGTTGTTAGAACCTTTTTTAAATCAAATTTAACTGCAGCGTACCATTAATATATCAACTAAAGACAATTAAGTCAAATATGACAAATCCATATTACATAAACAACTCCACAGTACTCTCTGTTTCGGTACTGCTTATTTTGGCGAATACCGTATTTTAAGCATCATGCTTAACATACAGTGTAGTGACTACACTGTTAGTTCACGAACCAGAGTATTCAACCAAGATCGTTGGTGCATACGGGCTTCAGCAAGTAAATAGATAGTTAGGCAACACATTCTGCAATACAAAAATAGCAATCTGACGTTTGGGTTTTACAATGTTGCCAGGTAATCATTATGATTTTGTAATATCAGTAAATTAAAAAAACTAAAAAATGTATATTCTGGACATATTTTGAGAAATATATTATTTATTTATATTCTATAAAGTGTAAAAATTCTCTTAACAGTGGTTATTAGCCCAAAAACCGATACCCTTTTTTGTTGGATAAATATAATGTATTTTGTATAAAAAGGTGTTGTGTAAGAAATAACAAATAAGGGGGTTAGTTTCTTTTTGGTAATTTAAATTATTTTTGGAAAAATATTCCTCATGTATGATCTACAAATATGAAGCAAAATAACACAAAAAAATTTTGTACTGGGCAGTTTATAGTTCCTCTTTCAATCACTGTTTTCTATTTGTACAATAATTTTGAGTGTGTTTTGAATATCAGGTTGTGAATTGTTGATTTTAAAAAGTTTAACAAATTCTCTCAACAACGATATTAATAAAATAACTTAATACTTATAATAATGGAATATAATAAAAACATTTTTATTGATTATAAAAGTTTCATAATGGAATCAATTATTTATACAATGCGTCCATAAATTATCGCACGAATTTATTATTAGCTAAATAAACAAAAATATTGGAAATATCCAAACAAGCTCCTTGGATGATTTTAATTTTTCATTTTTTCAAATCATAATCTAATATGCAGGATGAATCACCGTTATGTAATGACATGAAATTTCTATTTTTTTATTCCATTTCTAGGTTTCTAGATTGTTAAGTTGATTGCAAAAATGTATAACAAATTGCTTTAAATTGGTACAGGGTAAGAAAAACTGCCAACATTTTAAATTATGAACTACAACTACCTAAGTATTTTTTGTTATTATTAAAAATATCTTGCATTATTGCATAACATTGTAACTACAAGCTTTTAATAGTTATCCAAGTCGTTTATCCATAATAATACTTTTAAATATTTACAGTATTTTTAGCATTTTTTTCCAAACGCCTAAGTGTATGATGTCTAAGAACTTGTTATGTTCTATATTTAGTTAGTTTGTCATTCGACATTTTCTGATGTGAGGTTTCTTGTCATTTTGACTTCTTGTAATTACTATAAAATAAAAATATACATATGAACCTAAGTAAATACTTAACAAATTGGCGACGAGACCGGAAGAAACCTTTTCACAATGGATGCTGAACAATTTAAAACCTTAATGAGTACACTTACAAAAGTTCTACAAAACAACCAAGTTCCCCAAGAAGCTATCACTTTGGAAGCATTTTCCGAAGAAAATGAGACGTGGGAAATGTTCACTAAAAGATTAGAGAATTTCTTTGCTATGAAAAATTTTAGGGGCTTCCTTCATTGTTCCTAAATATCTCTCCACCTGGCCATTGGAAGCTGGATGGTAAGGAGCAGTAAATTTGTGAAATATTCCATTGATTTTAAGAAAATTTTTAAACTCAAAAGATGTAAAAGTACCTCCATTATCGCTTACTATGGTTACTGGTAATCCAAAACGTGCAAATACACTACGAAGAATTGAAATAGTTTTTGAAGTCTTCAAGGTATTAGTAATAAAAATTTCTGGCCACTTTGAAAACGCATCACAAATAATTAAAAAGTATGCTCCTTGGAAAGGACCGGCAAAATCAATATGTATTCGTTGCCAGGGTTCTTTCGGAGTTTCCCAGCCATGAACAGATGCAGGTCTATGCAGACCGCTGCATAGACTGACAATGTAGATATTTTTTGCCATATCCTCAATATTCAAATCAATCTTGGGCCACCAAACAAATGACCTAGCCAGAGCTTTCATTCTTACTATACCAGTATGCGCTTCGTGTAGTTCGTCTAAAATCCTTTGCCTTTAACAATGGTACCTTCGTTTAACGAAAATTCAACTCTTCCTTTGTACCCAAGTTCTTCAATCTTCCTCCTAGTTTGCAAACAATTATACACTTTTTTTAACACTAAATCTTTCTGAAGAGAAAGGTTTGGGAGTAGTGTTATCACACATTTTCCCAGATGGTAGCGAAAGACCCATTGCTTTTGCTTCAAGAAGTCTTACAAGAGCCAAGAAGACTTACAGTCAAATTAACAAAGAGGCAACGTCAATTCTCTAGTGTAGAGGAAAAGCTGAGCGCTAAGATACCAGAAGAATCTAAAAGTGAAACAGTAACCATAGCGATACCCATAGCACAACCTACATCAATATTGCGAAGAAGCACTAGCTTACGCCAGAATCCAGACAGACTCATATTATAAATTTACAAGAGAGGATTTTATGATGTCTAAGAACTTGTTGTTATGTTCTAGATTTAGTTAGTTTGTCATTCGACATTTTCTGATGTGAAGTTTCTTGTCATTTTGACTTTTTGTAATTACTATAAAATAAAAATATACGTATAAACCTAAGTAAATACTTGACATAGTGAAGGTAATTTTTCCTAAAAAATATCCAATAAATTTGTAATTTGTAATTTTTTAACTAAATGTAGGTATATAAGTGCTATAATTAAAATAACAATAATTGTAATGAAGTTTAAAATATATAATTATAAATTCAATATCTGAGAGATAGTCGTACTTTTCGTTAACAAACTAACTCTGAGCAATGAAAAAAAAGAAGGGAAAAAACGCTAAATATATATGTATTTACAGTATAGTCGTAGGGTTAGTTTTGTAGGACTAACCTTTAAGATTTTGTTTTGTCACCATTGTATTCATTTATTTTTTAGTTAAAAGAATTTTACATACTAACAATTAAACAAAATAAACATTCTCAATTAACATAACAGTAATAAAGTTCAATCGCAATATAAATTGTAGTACTTGTATGTAGTACAACGTTTAAACGTAAAAGAAAGAAATCGGTCTCTGTTGTAGCATGATGTACAACCCAAGGTTGGTAAATATCTGCCTGCGTACTCTGTAACTCAAGAGAGATAGAAATAGAAAAGAAATAGCAAAGAAAGAAGTTTCTGATTTCTTCCTAATACCTTCGGACAAGTTCGTATAAAGAGAAATGTACTATTGAATCTGTAAATACTTTGGGAGATTTTGAAACCTTTCGATTTTCAACCTATCTACCAGTAATTTTGACATTATAAATGTTAATATTGTCATTTTAATACATTATTACTCATTTTGTTTTTGCCGTGTTAGTTGTTTTTTGATAAATGGATTTGGTATAAGATAATTATATATAAGAGACAGAAGAAGAAGATCGAAAAGAATGCTGAGGAGTGAAAAGATATCTAACAGATACCCTAAATATCTCAAACGTCTTACCAGAGTTTAGACAATGTTTTCGTCTTCATCGTAATTAATAAATTTATTTTTAAGCAGTAAAGTGTTTTCTTCAAAAAAAAATCCACTGCCCTAATAAAGTTTTAAAATCTCTATTCCTTCCATCTACATTTTTTATAATTACTTAACTCAGGAATAAATTAAGTATTGTTTACATTTTTGTCATCAGCCTATTAAGTTAATAATAAAGAAAGCCACAAACTGAAGAAAAATAATAGAGACACTCATATATCTTATAGAAACAATAACCTACCAATGTTTTATTATGTACCTACGACATAGACCTACTTACGGTAACAATATTTGTATTTGTCTTGCGCCATAGAAACCATAGATCAGCAATAGAAATACCCTATTAGCTGTTTCTATTTTCCAAATATTTATACGGAACTACTTGAAAACCTACGAATAGACATACGGAGTAACGTTATACACAAAATATGACAAAAACAAAAATTATGGTCATCAAGCTGGCACCAGTAGTGGCCCAATCACGTGTGCCTTAGTAACTGATTAATACACAAAATGAAAGAAATGCAAGTACCCCCACACCTAATAAAAATAACAAACAGTTTCCAAGAAAACAGAACTATCCAGGTGAAAAAGAGGAAATGGTCTTAAGTAAAAAAGAAATACCAGAAAAAATGCCCCAAGTAAGTGTAATGGCTCCTACACTATTCAATATATTCATCAGTGACCTACCAAAAGACGTGGGAACAGAAATGACACTGTATGCAGACGACACTGGAATACACACCACAGATAAAAAAGGAGAAAACGTGACAAATAAGATAAACAGACACCTGGAAGAAGTAACAACGTACCTGAGAAAATGGAAAATAAAAGAAAACAAAGCAAAAACACCATTTATAATATTCAACCAAAAGAAGACACTAGAAAACCATAAGATAACATTCAATGGAGAAGAAATGAAACAAACAGACACAGTCAAATACCTAGGAATAACATTGGACAGAAAACTAAATTTCAACGAACACATGAAAAACACTAGAAGAAAAATAGAAGTAGCTAGGAAATACGACTTGCGAACCGCCATACTGGAATAAATGACACAATCTTTTGTGTCAGTATCTCCCGATCTATGATCTTCTAGATTCGACAGCTTTTTAGGAAGAAACGACTGAACCAAAACTCGTCTTTTGCGCTGTGGTCTTGTCTTTGAATGAACTCTACATATGTCGGAAAATCAAAAATGTTCCAGGAACAAGAAAGGTCGTTTTGTATTTTCAAAACATTTTTGTGCGAATAAGGTAGGTAAGACTCAATTAGACAAAAATACATAAAATAACATCCGCTCTGTTAATTCATAATAATAATTCTGTAATGATTAATGGATAACGATTTGAAAATTTATCAGGTACCGTAAATCCTCATTTGTTTATATTTGGTAGTATACCACAATTATACCTTTATTTATTTGTCAAACATGTTACATCAGTTTGGAAACATCGAAATATATTTTTAAACATGGGGATGACGGTATCAAACGAAGGTGGTTCTACCTGTATATTAGATTGTAATTAAAAAAAATTGCAATTTAAAATAAAAAATATACCTGTTTTTTTATAATTTTAAATACCACTGTTTACTAAGCTACTAATAAATTTGTGCGTTACTGAATTTATTATAATTACAGTAAATTTAGTAAATTTAAATTTAAATGTCTTTTTGGTTTGACGCAAATATCTATCACAGTTTGCATTTATCCTATTGTATGGGATTTTCTAAAATGTACTTACTGTATTTGTACACGCCTTTTTTCATTTTAAAATCAAATTCCTATTCAATGATTATGATATTTAAAAAATGTAAATAGTTTGTACATAATTTAAAAATATATTTTCGTCAGGAGTCTAAAGCACTATAATGTAAATAATAATCATCATAATATATGCTTGTATTAGACTTAATTAATAAAATTATTTAATTACTGGTCTTGTTTTATTTCACTAATCATTAATGAAAAAATAAATTGATAAAAGTCATATATAAAATTGTGGAAAAAAGTAGAATTCGATAAACTCTTTTGAATTTTGAATTTTGAAAAAAATTTTTTTGCGGAAGCGCCAAGAAATAGTAAAAAGTGTTACAAATTTGAATTCAAAATAAACATAACGTTACAATTACCTTTTGTGAATACGACTATTAAATTTATTTTAGCAACACAAAACGGTTTCTAATATCCTTAGTTTCTACAATTACGTAATTTTTAAAGTTAATAAAGTTTTCATAACTTCGGTAATTATTTAGTTTCAAATAAATAAATTTTATAAACACATAAAGTAGGTAAAATTGACCTTTACCCTCACGTCATACCTACAATCAGTCAAAAATGGCTACTATTACTTTGTCGTGTGCGCAAATATTTTCATTCGAAGTAAACCATCCATATCTCAAATGTGACTAATGGGAACCAAATGAAAAACCCAAAGTCTATGTCACAGAATTTTATTTTATTGTTGATGGAAAAACAATATTTGCAACTAGTTTCGGCCTAACATTGAGGCCATCATCAGGCTATAAAAAAGGTTAATTAGTGGTGTAAACCAAAAAGAAAAAAGAAAAGAAAAATCATACCTTAGTGTAAAATTAAAACAAATATAAATATAAGGACCACAATTAAAACATAAAATATAAAATTACAAACATTTTTAAAACAAACAAAGAGATAAAAATTAAAATAAATGTAAGAACATGTAGGATAAAACTTATAAAATAAAATTTGTGGTCTAAAATTAATTTTTATATGTTTTAAAAAAGAAAGAAATATGGGGGGCGAGTTCATCATAGACATATAGATTAAAACTTTCCAGTGTAACTGCATTCCGACATAATAGAAGGCAAGAAGAATAAGTCACAAGAAGAAGAACAAAAGGTGAGGTTATGCTAACAATAACAATTAAGATTATTTAAAATGAAGATAAACAATATAGTAAAATGACGATGCTAATTAGTCACATAAGAATGAAAGCAAAACCAATTATTGAAGAAAGTGGACGACAGATAACAAATAAAGGAAATATGGAGGACCAAGCAAAATCTGTTACAAACACATAGCATTAAAAGGGAAGGAAAACATACAACTGCACTGTCTCTTGATGCTTCATTGATCTCTAACATTTCAAGTAAATTCATCCTGGGACCTTTGAAACATTTGACTTAGAAAAGGAGTGATTTTCAACAATGACATGGTTGGTTAGGTTAGGTTAGGTTAATTCGGTGGGTCAAAGTCTTTGTAATTTTTAACATGATTGAGATGTTCTTTTATTCTAGTATCTAAATGGCGTCCTGACTGTCCAATATACAGAGCATTGCAGTCATCACAGTGTAACTTATATATTTCAGGAGAATGTAAAAAAGAAACAGAGTCTTTAGTGTTGACTAGGAAGGATATCAGGTTATTGTTGGTTTTAAAACCAAATTTAATTTCATATTTCTTAAGAATGTTCCCAAATTTGTAGGAAATAGGACCAAAGAAATGTAAAGAACCAACAAAATTAGATTCAATTAGATTCTCAACTATATTAACACTATTCATCCAAGAATAAAATTTATAATTAGTAAGTAAGATGTTTATATTGAGCCGAAATCTATAGCAATTTTTATTATTTCTACTATTTCAATTTCCTAATCATCATAATATCCAACGTAATTAACAAAACATTTATACAAATCGCAGATCTCTCCGGATCCTATATATTTACCAAAATTGTTCTTATATCATTTACTATGGCCAAGTTTTATTTGAAATTTTGTTTTTCAAATGTGGATAATACAAATAATTCACTCTTTTGGTTTCCACCTATTTTAACATGATTTTGCAATAGTTCAAAGCATACTAATCGGAGTAGCAATAATTATACCTTTTTAACACAAATTCTGCGCCTATGTTTATATTTAAAGTGTTGATAGACGATTTATTATTAGCGGCTATAATTTCTAGTTCGTATACAACGCTAATAACAGTGCTATAAAACATTCAAGAGCAAGAAGAAGGTGCCATAACGGAGGCCATGTGGCTATTAAAATGTAAATTATTTACTATGGTTGGTGTACGTAATAACAGACGAAAACTTATTATTTATTTTTCACATCCTTCCAGTTCTTTGGACGTGTTATAGTTTGCGAGAGGTGAATAACTGACAAAAATGACCGTGAGCCGCCAACAGGGTCGGACCAAACTTTTACATTGTTTTAAAATATACTAGATGTATGATGCAAGTATATGGAATACCTAAATTCATTATTTCAGAAACAGATGACTTTTAAAAAAATCTTAAAACGTCAATTTTAATTTTTGAATGGCCATCAACTGCTATGCAACGTGACCGTTCAGCATCTGAAAAAAGTACCTTTTGTATGAAAACCGGATTTATTTATATTAATCCAGAGCAAAGATTCCTTCTAAACATTTTATGGCGAGAAAATAGTTTTAGTCCTTTCAGATGTATAGAATTGTTAACTGTAACTTATGAAACTAATTGTGCTCCATTTCTTGCAACGAGGGTACTTAAGCAATTATTATCGTTGTCTAATAATTCCATGTTTCCTTTAGCATCTAATGCTTTATTGACACAAACTTATGTAGATGATATTTTAGCTGGTTGTGATCAAATATCAGATGCTCCAATTCTTTATAATGAATTAAATATTCTTCTTAATTCCGGTGGGTATAAATTACACAAATGAAAAACTAACGTTCCTAAATTTCTTCCTCATGCAAATATCAATAAAGATCACTTAGTTTTAAGTGAAAAAGAAAGTTGTTCCAAGGTGTTGGGACAGATGGAATCCAGACACAGATATTTTTAAAGTGTCTTTACGGGATTTTTCTTCATTAGGAACAGTTCCAAAGCGTAAGGTATTATCTTCAGTAGCTCAATGTGGGGATCCCTTGGGTTTTCTGTCTCCAATTTTAATTACCGGAAAATTATTAATTCAATCCATTTGGACTTCTAAATTAGGCTGGGATGAAAAAATTTCTAATCCCACGATTCTTTCAGAATGAAAGTTCATTCAAACAATTCCCATGTAATATCAATTAAATGTTCCTAGATATTTTTTTTTCCAATAGTAAGTTAGTTGCATGTGAACTGCATGGATTTTGCGATGATAGTTCAAAGGCCTTTGCAAAAAAAGTTTCAATTCCAAGACTAGAGTTATGTTCAATGTTGCTTTTATCTCAATTAGTAGATAAAGTTCTACAGATTTTTGAAAAATTCAATTTTCTTCTATATGTTTATACTCTGATTCAGAAATTGCGTTACATTGGATCTGTTCAAGTCCTTCTCGTTGGAATGCATTTGTAGCTAATAGATTTAGTCAAATTCAAATTTTAACAACGAAATATTGCTGGTCTTATATTAAATCTTGTCATAATCCAGCAGATTCGCCATCCAGATGTATTTCTTCACAGGATTTATTAAATTCTGAATTGTGGTGGTTAGGACCTCCATTTCTTTGTTCAAATAATTATTCTTGTAATCCTCTTAAAATTTCAATTTCTGTTCTAAAAACTATACCAGAAGAACAGAAAGTTTCGTTAATCTCTGGATAAAATTCTGTTATAAACTCTCTTTGGGAGTTTCCTTTTTTTTAATTTTCTAATTTTTCTAAACTACAACGTGTAGTAGCCTATTGTCACAGATTTATAAATAATAAATTTTTAAGCAATAATTCAAAGCTGTCAGGAGCTTTAAATGGCTTTGAAATAGAAAATTTAACCAATTTGATAGTACTCGCATTACAAAAGAAATACTTTTGTAAAGACTAGTAAAATAAATTAATTTCAAACAAGAATTTGCTACATTTAAATCCTTTCTTGGATAATATTGATAACCTTATAAGAGTAGGTGGAAGACTGTCACAAGCAGATATTTCTTTTTCACAAAAACATCCCATTTTACTCCCTTCTCATGATTATGTTGTTTCTTTAATGCTAAAGCAAGAACATATTAGGTTAGGACATGTAGGTCCTCAAACGGTATTGTTAAATTTTAGATGTAAATATTGGCCATTAAATGGGTTAAAAGAGATCAAAAAGGTTATATTTAACTGATTTGTTATCGGTTTAAAGCTAAACAAGCTACTCAGATCATGGCTGATCTTCCAAGAGATAGAGTGACTATTTCTCGTCCATTTAGTAAGGTTGGATTAGATTTCGGAGGTCCATTTGTAATTAAGCCATCTAGTTTAAAAAATTCTCCTAAACTAAAGGCTTATATTTGCATATTTATATGTATGGCAACTAAAGCTATACATTTAAAATTAGTAACAAGTTTATCATCTAATGCTTTCTTGCTAACTCTAAATAGATTTATTTCTCGCAAAGAAAATCCAGCTGAGATTTACTGTGATAATGCAACTAATTTTGCTGGTGCTCGAAACAAATTAAAAGAATTACATGATTTTCTAATTAAACATGAAGTTAATGAAAATGTTCAAAACTTTTGTTCATAAAATTTTACTAGTTTTAAGTTTATTCCACCTAACGCACCTTATTGGGGGGTATTTGGGAGGCTGCTATAAAAAGTACAAAATACCATTTGGTAAGAATTATTGGTGTACAATGTTTTACCTTTGAAATGTTTTATACAATCTTAACTGGCATTGAAGCAATTCTTAATTATAGACCTATCTGTGAACTTTCAAATAATCCAAATGAGTTTCAAGCATTGACTCCGGGTCATTTTCTTATTGGTACAAGTTTATCTTCTTATCCTGAAAAATACGTTACAGAAGTTCCTGAAAATAGATTATCTATTCGGCAAAGGATTGTTCAAGTTCAACAGTTATTTTGGCGAAGGTGGTCTATTAACTATTTAAATCGGTTACAACATCGACCAAAATGGGTTATACCTTCAACAAATTTAAAAATTAATGAGTTAGTAATTCTTTAAGATGATAATTATCTCCCATTGCAATGGCCATTAGCTCGTGTTGTTAAACTATATCCTGAAAGTGAAGGGAAAGTTCGAGCAATTCGGCTTAAAACTTCTTCGGGAGAGTATGTAAGGCCTATTTCCAAAGTATGTCGTCTTCCTTAATTGTTTTGTGTGTAAATTCTATGGCATTTTCTTTAACAAAAAAACTAAATCGTAGATAATATAATTAGAAGGTGTATTTTTAAATTTGTTCAATGTGAAATTTCAAATTCTTTAATATAACATATGAAATAAAAGCAGTTAGCTTCTAAGTCAGGCAGTATGTTTAAAAACTAAACACTTAACTCAAATTCTCAAACCCTTGTAGCAATATATGTTTTGATAAAAAGACTTAAAAATTATTATGAAGGATTGTCAGACAAATAGTAAAAAAGTCATTGTCAAAGTTCAAATATTGTTCGTTTTTATTACCCTTGTAAGTTCAAGGAAGTTCAATAAATAGTTGCTTTAGAAGAAAACCGTTCTTACTCATTTAATAAAAGAGATCCTGGTCCAGATCTCATTGAATGAAACCAATTTTTTTTTTCATACTACCAGAAAGGTGCTGGAACCAACCTGTGGTGATTCTTTCTTTTGGGAATATTGAATTAAACTTCTGCGGTTCCCGAATACCGGCTAAGATTATTTTTTGTTTATCGGTGTTCTGTACTGGCATCAAGCGCAGATTAATGCCCGATTTCACCAACCCTTTCCTAAAGTTAGGAATTACCTAAATCAAATTTAAGGATTCCTAACTACAATTTGCGTTTCACGACGTGCTAAGTAATACCTAGGAGGGATAGGAAATACCTAATATTAGGACAGCTAGATACCATTGCCTAAAGCGTTTAGGAAATACTTAACCTTAAAATAGTTTGTCATTTTTGTTGGCAGCATTGAAAGTATAGATTTTGTGCTTGTTTTTTATTTAAATAAAAATTTGCGAGATGTACGTTTTATAGAACGTCTTGAAAGGTTCGATAAATAAATTTGTTAAGATGACATTTGTCGAAACAGCTGTCATTAAATTTAATTTTACAATAAAAAGTGTAAATTATTCTTCTTCTTTTCTCTCCTTCTCTCACTATTTGTTATCTCCTCCCATTTTGTTTACAGTTTAAAGTTAAACAGTAATACCCATTATACGCAAAACTTATCCAATTTTTAGCTACGTATTTCTTACCTAAGAATTTCTTAGGTTGGTGAAATCCGTTTTAGGTAAAGTATCAAATTTAGGTATTTCCTAGCTTAGATATTACTTAGGTAGGAAGTACCTAAAATCAAGTTGGTGAAATCGGGCATTTTTATCTGTTAATATTTTTTTCAAGGGTTCTAGCTTTGCTTGGGATTCATATAGATAAAAACTTTAGAGGTGGCTAATACTATTAGAGCTGTCTGCTCTTTTTAAAAACAGCAGTCAATAACTAAAAAGTTCGTTTTTCTAATAAAATCCAGAAATTACGGGTTAGTACAATAAATTTAATCTTTTAATAAAGTTTTAATCACTTTCGGAGCACATGTATTTGCGGTAGATTTCTAATACATTATAATAACTATAATAAAAAGTTCCAAATTTTTCCAACCATTTTTTCATCGTGCCCCCGCGTCCTCAATCATTTTTTCTCAATTCGCGTTATAGTTTCAGTTTAATTTGCTCGCGCTTCTTCTTGCTTAAAGTCATTTTCATTTTCATGTAGGGTTTTTGTCTTGCACCTAAAAAATAATGATGTATTGATCTTAATTTGAAACATTCCAGATTCCATCAAGTGAAGAGGAATGGAAGGATGGCGTCACTGTGCTATAGAAAGTAAACATGTGCTGATTTTAACGCCACCAGACTTTGGCAGTGAATATTATAATTACAAGGAATAGTTTAGTTTAGTCCTTTTAGCTATGGTTGATGTACAATATAATTTTATTTATGCAAATATGGGTGCAATAGGTAAATCATCTGACGGAGGGCTATTTCGTGAAACAGCATTTTATAAGACCATGACTGACAAGACACTATCTTTGCCATCAGTAAAAACTTAAGTATTAAGTAATGTATAATTACCATATATGTACCTTTCGATGGAGATAGTGCATTCGCTTTATCTGAAAATTTAATGAGACCCCGGAATGAGAAAGGTAACAAAAAGAATTAATAACTACAGTATCTCTCGGGCACGAAAAATCGTAGAAAATGTATTTGATGTGATATCTGTAGTATTTAATAATAATAAAAAAATCTTAGTTTGTACGTAACTTCCAAGTTTATTTGAAAAAAATTTAATCTAAAACCTAATTTTTTCAAATAAACTTGGGAGTTACGTTCCAACGAAGAGTTTTTGATTATTCTTAATAAGATGTACTTCTAAAAAGTAAGGGTTATTACAATAAATTTAATAATAAACAAGTTATATGATTTTCGATTGTGCCTTTATTTCCAGTTGTTATTTCACATTTTATCAAAAACAGCAAAGGTTGATATGCAAACAATTTAACGTTAAAAACATCTTCACTACCGCTTCCAGTTTTTTTTTTTAACATTAAACTCACCAACTTATAGATATAGGAACCAAATATTCTATAGTGTTTCAATAAGTTTTTGCATCAAATCTGTTATGTAAATGATGATAATTAAATATATTGGTTTTATTTCATTATTAATAATTAACACCATATTTTTATTGCAGTAAGGTAACAATAGAATTTATCAAAGACAAAGCAACAAGAATTATTATTAATAAGCTGTACTAGCTGTAAAAAAATTATTCCTATTAGAATTTCAGCTACAATATAATTGGATGTTGTGTAACGAATGTACAATTATTTTCATTTTATACTAACTACTATATTAGATCATCTTCTATATCAAAAGTAACATTGAGAGCAAAGCAAATGTCAATATAAACGAACATTTACTATTTTAATACGCAAAATTTAATATCGTTCCTGATGGATATGTGCAATTGCAGCAATTAGTGTAATTTGATATGTGTAAATACGGGTGAATAAACCCATATCTGCATGTTTTAATTAGTTAATGATACAGTGAGCGCGATGAACAGAAATAAATATTTTGAAATTCCGATATATCCATTGCACTTTCTCTTATTTAGCCTTTTAATTAATTTTAATTACTAAAAACTGTGTTTAAACACATAGTCCTGTAAAAAGTATTTAAATACAAATATAATAGAAATAATAATAAGAAAATTTAAATATTAAAATAAATTAATTACCAAGATGGTATGGTTGGGTTATGGAATTATTTATACTTTTACTTTGTGAAAATCTATTATATTAATTAATATCTTTTATAATTAATTAAAAAATTAAGCATTTTTAGACAATCACAGCTGTTTCCATAAAAATTCCTGGACAGATTTAAAGATCAAAGTTAAGTTTTATTTTAATATAAATCCAATGAAATCAAATAGGGTAGGATATTTGATTAAACGCAACCAATCAAAACAACATTATAATGAATATAATTACATATTATTTGCAATTGTCGAAAAATTACAGGGGAAATTGCACTGCGAAAGCATCAAAATGCCATAACAACACATTTCTTGTAGCTAGACCCAAGTAAACAACATAAATAAATGTCAAATAGACTTTACAAATAGAAAAAAATGTCAAGTTTTAATGAGTGTTTCATACAACCAAAAACTACCAAACCCAACAGTTTGGTGACAGTTGATGAATTTTCTATATTCGTGAAATATTCCAATTAATTACATTCATGTATAAAAATGACAAGATAATTTTATGCACCAGCAAAATTGTTACCGAAAACAACTCATGGGCTGTTTTCACTTTATTTAGTTAGTTCCTCTAGATGGATTTTGATTTTGACGGTTCAAATATTTAATATTCGTAATATTACGATTTGTGCTATGTTTTCTATAATTATCAAAAAAATTTCTATTCGGTTAACCATCGAAAATTAATCAATGCTCAAAAATTTTAAAACAACTGTCGCAAACTTGTTGCTTACGGGCAAGCAAAAAGCTTTTTAAATCTGTTTTCGAACAATTATCAATGTCCTTGAGTTATTACTACTGATAACTGTTTGATTTCGAAGTAGTAGTAGGTAAATAGACAATAGATGAAGTGACAAAGACATAATTATAATATAATATTATATTGTATGGTCCATATTCTGTCAACTTTCGCGAACTTAATTTTTTTTAAGTTCTGTCATTTTTTCATGGAACGCTCATGAGAATTCTAGGAGCTAGTCCACATGAGTTAATGTGGACAGACCAACTTTAAAGGAAATAAGAATCTAACCTAATAATTATTTAAGTGACAACTAACATCACTAAAATGGTCTCTTATTCCGTAATAAAATGTTTAATAAAAAAACAGTAATGGTTCTAATTTTGCAAAAACAATCCAATAGTCTACATATAGGGAACAGTCATTCGTTTTATTTACCCTATTTGATTCTTCAATCATTTATACTTATTAGAATTTTGAACAGAAATTTTATAGTAATAATCATGTATTACCTAACAGGGAAAGTGTAGTTAAAACACTAATGAACGATTAGTTTAACTGAAGTGTGACACTAAAAGTTAATAAAAAAAAAATTTGACCGTCGATTATAAAAATTACAATATATACACCATTATACTGGGTGTTTTATTAAGAAATCCATATAGTAACTGGAGAAACCTTTGAACGAAAGATTTTGAAGATTTAAGCAAAAATACTTAAAATAAAATATTCCTCCTAACCGAAACAGGGTGTTTTATTTTAAATATTCTAAATGATTGTATCCCATATTTCTAACACTTTCCAATAGCGAAATTGGAATTAACGAATACTAGAATAAGAAGATTTGCGATATAGTAGAAATGAAATATTAATTTATATAGAAAACTACAACTAGCTAGTTGTCTAGCGAAACGGCTGTCATTGAGTTTAAAAAAGCAGTTTTTTAAATAAATAGTGGAAGTTTTGTTAAAACGAAAAAGTAAGGGTTGGTACAATCAATTTAAAAATTGTTTATCTCACAAACTAACCACTTTAACCTACAAGTATTATACATTAATGAAATCAGGTCAAAGAGAAGTATCCAAATTTTACATAACAAACATGAGAAGTAATTAAAAAAGGGATGCTGCTAGGAGTGAGGGGGTGGCTTTTCCAGTAAGTTTAAATAAGCCATAATGCTTGCTCTTTCCAACATAAATTGATGTGTTTTTTGGATTTTTCCTAAATACCAGTATTACAAAAGTTATTAAAGGTGGATATTTTTATCTGAAAATCACGTATGTATAGTTAGTTGGTGCAAATTCCCTGTTCTCTTTGTTTACTTAAACTTTATTTAGTTCAAAAAACATTATCAATATTAATTTCAAAATTACCCTTTACTATATTCTCTATAATATCATAGAAAATATTACAGGTAATAGAGTAACATTACTTAAATCACATTATCACATTATAGTGGAAGTTTGTTTGACATATACGTTTATACGTTTAAAAATATATATTAGGTTATAGAAAAACTCGCATAGTTGATTTTAAGTACCTAGTACGAATAATACATTTAGTTTAATCGAGTAATTTAATATTTCACCCAAAATGAGTACTTAGTAATGGCAATACGGATATATCAATTCCAAAAGGATTTAATATAAGTATACCATTATTAACAGAAGTTATATTCTCACAGAAAATACTACAAATTATAAGCAAACTATTTCCTCCTATGATTGCCAGGTCGTGAGAAACATTCTTTAAATAATGGACCAATAACTATTTTCAGTGAAATATAAACATAAGTTGACGATGTACCGTGACTAGTCATCTCAATAAAAATAAATTATTCGGTGATATTAATGAATTCCAAAAAAATTTCATATTTACGATTCTAAATTACCAAGCAACGCATCTGGAACAGATAAAACTTCATTTTTATGACAATTTATGGAAAAAGTTATTTTTAACATTTTCGCAGTCGTAAATAAAATGTGTTTATAAGTAATTATCTTATTTTTAATTGAAAACGAAATGCTTCTAGCAAACGAACAGTCAAGTTTATATTAGCAATTTGATGATTCAATAAAAAGAAATCGGTTTATACTGTGGTTTTATAAATATTTAGTTTAAAAATTTTAGAAAGGTCAAAACCAGATAATTTGACTGGAGAAGATGACCGTGCGAAATAAATAACCTGATTACGTTATTTCGGAAGACTAGTGTGCTAAATTTTTACTCCTAATTATTATTTTCTATTTAATCCTGCCATTTCTCCTAAACAATTAAAAAAATGTCAGACCAGTTGTATGTAGCAGCAGATACTTTTTAATTTTAAATATCAAAATAAATATCCAATTATTTTTATATGCTTACCAAAAAAATTAAAGTAGATAGTAGCATACATAAATGCTTAGGATGTTAATTACTATGAAACTTTAAAACTGTGTTAGAGAAAATTGAGAAAAACTTAAAGAACACATTTGAGGAGATCTCCCAGCGATGAGACAATACAAGATCCTCACTGGTAATTTCCACAGAATAAACATTTTCTTTTATATATCCCCAGAAACAAAAATCTAATGGATTCAAACATTGACCGCGCGGTGGCCATTCAATTGGTGCATCTGGCCCCCTAACCTAACCTAACCTAACCTAATCTAATCCAAAATCCTCGATATTCTCGAAATAAAAAAGCTCTTATGGCGTTACTAAAATGTGGTGGCGCACCATCTTGCATAAAATACATTTTTCGTCTTATTGCTAATGGGACATTTCCAAAGCAAATTGGTAGATAATTTTGTAAAAATGATAAATAATGTTCCCCGTTTAATTTGTTTGGAAGAAACACTGGCCCTATCAAATAGTTATCGATAATTCCAGCCCAAACGTTTTCTCTAAAATTAACCTAATGATGACGCACTTTTTTAACTTTGGAATTTACATCAGCCCAGATATGAGTGTTATGGTGATTAGTAACTCCATTTCTTGTGAAAGTAGATTTGTCAGTGAATAAAATATTATTTATAAAATTTATGTTGCGTCTATTTTCTTCTAAAAGCCAATCACAAAATCCCATTCGTTTAGCATAGCTTCGGGAAGTAATTCTTGAACCTCTGTGATATGGAAGGGGTGAAGTAACTGGACCTTAACTGTTCTCCATACCTTCACACGAGGTACTCTTTAATTCAGCTGCTATCTTTCTTATGCTCGTGTTCGGGTGTTCGTCAACAATTTCTATTATATAATCTGCATTCGGATGGTCTTTTGAACGACCACTATTAGCGAGAACTTGGTTTTTAAAGTACCTGTTTCTCTTAAATTTTGGTCAATAGTCAGGAAAATCCGTCTATCTGGTATATTTCTATTAGGTAACTTATCAGCATAGCGCCTTGCAGCCGCCGCATCATTTCCTTCACATTCACCTAATTAAAAAATTAAGAATAATAAAAAACTCTTCGTTTTTACAAAAAATAAATACTCTGAAATCCATAATAAATCAAAATAATTGAATGCACATGTTTTCTCTACCAGTATTTTATATAAATTTTCATACATTAACGTTAAACCGTTTTAGAGTAATGTTAAAAAAATTATTTAAATTTTTAGCTTTAGCACCCTGTAACTTTTTGTATGTGCACTATTGTATACATGTATATGATGTTCAATAAACATATTTTTGACCCCAGAATCTGTGGTATAATTTATGACCATTTTTTTCGGGACACCCTGTATATACGAAAGGAAATATACTATATTTATTTTATTATAGGTATGTACGTGAATTTCATGTTAACTTACTATCAAGAACAACACCAAAGTATTTTACCATTGATAATAAGTTTAAGGCGTTGCCGGAGTTTTATTTTATATATTTAAGAACTTTCAGACTATATAAAATATTATATATGAACGGTCGCGGCTAAAAACGGTCAGGGTCCAAATTTGATTTTTTTTTAAATTGAATTTCCAAGTACAAAGTCAACTCTACAACTGTTTTATAATTAAAAACAATATTTAAAACTGTATTTAATTAGTTTACTTATTTTATTGTATATAATGTGAAAAAGATTAAAAAAATTAGAATCTAGAAGTTCAATGTCACTGCCATTATCGTTTCGCGTATTGTCACAATGAAGTTTCTTGTAGAATTTATGAGAATCTGCATTTACCAAAAACTATTGTACAGCGCCTTAAGTTCAGCCCAAGTCGGGTGCGTTTTTGTTTCTTCTTTGGAAAAACAAATATAGCTTGCTAATGCAATGTTTAATAAGTAGAATATGAATACTTAGTACAACTCAGACTGAGGTTCAATCACGCAACGATTAATTTAAGTTTATAGTTTGTTTGGCCATCAGCTGTGTTCACAGCTGTATTCGCAGTGATGAAGAGGGGTTGTGATGGTTATTGCTCGTGAGCGTGACTATGATCATTTTTCTTCGAAGGATATAATGCATTGTAATACTATCCATATTCAGCTACCAAATAGCGCTGTTAATTCATTTTAAAAAAAAAGGACTTAGATAGTTTTTAGCCGTGACCCTTCATATGATTAAAGTAGTATTAAATAGAATGGATCAATAATAAGTGAATATACAGGATAAAAAATTTAAAAGACCAAAATGACTAACAATATGATAGAAACGGCAAATATGACAGTATTGCAAATAGCAAATATGAAATCTCCGTATTCCAAACCACAACGATACAGTCTAAAAATTTTAAGTCTCATTGATTTAAAACACTATTTGCCAAAGTTTTTTCTATACATTGGCAAACATCCAAAATCTAGACTTTATTCTCCATCCTTGTAGTGGATAACGTATAACGGAATATTTGATTGCTTTATGCCAAAGACTACTATTCTTTTGACTTTATAATCACATTTTTCATAGAAATATTATTCTGTTTGGTAATTATTTAATTTAAAATTTTTGTTTGATATCTTCAAATAATTCAGCTTATATTTCAGATCCTTAAAAAAAGGATGAGCTATGTCGCCATTTAATTTGATTAATTAGAGTTTAACGTACTTTCAACTCTTGCTTTTCATTCTACGATTCGCTGCTGATCGTAGATTTACGGATTGGTTAAGCCGCTACATATTTTTCTTTACAGAATATACGTTAATTTAGTACAGTTACTGTTTATGATTATGTTTAATAGAGAGTCTTTTGATGTTAATTTTTCATCTTGTGATCTTGTTAACAAGTTATAAATGTAAAACATTTATACATCACATCTTGATAAAATAAATTAGTAGCGTGTCAACGGTATACAAGTCAACATTTATATAAACACGATTTACAGGGTGATTTTTATTAATTATTTGTAAAAAACTATTTTTGCGTACATCTTTGTTAAAAAATATATGTTTATAATAAAGTAAGGATTCTTTTTCAATACGCTCCCTTATTATAATTAACTATATAATTTACTATAATTTAGGTGATTAGTGGTTCATTTAACGCCGTTGTTGGCATAAACAAACTGAGTCCCAAATGAAAAAAGTGGAAAGAAAACAATTTTGAAAGAACATTTTTAAATTTTTGTCCAATTTTATTGAACATATTCAGAGAAGTAACGAAAACACTTGCCAAGGATAATTTTTGAGACAAACTTATCAAAATGTAAATTTATTGTACTAACCCTCACTTTTTGTAAGTCTATCTTACTAAGAATAATAAAAAACTCTTCGCTTTTCGCAAAATCCACGTTTAATTAAAAAATTAGGTTTTTAATCACAAATAACAGCCGTTTCTCTAGAATTAGCATCGTCAGATTAACATATTGAATATTATCATATATCCAGGATAATCCCTTAGGGCTAATAATATCTAGGTTTTAATATTGTTATGTCTTATTATTTCCATACTTGGTCTAGCCTTAATACTACCTAATTAACATCAGGTACCTAGCTACAAATAAACACTTCAATTTCAATATGTCATTCTAACTCTACTAATTCTAGCGAAACGGCTTTCATGATTAAAAACCTAATTTTTTAGATAAACGTGGAAGTTGCAATAAAATTAAGAGTGTTTTATTATTCTTATCAAAATGTATTTCATATCTCCAACGAAATAAAGTGAAATTACTGATTTTTTGATAAACAATGGAAATATATAGTATGATGCAAATGTATGGAATAAATTCATTATTTTAAACAGTCGACTTTTAAACAAATCTTAAAACACGTCAATTTTAATTTTTGGAATAGCCATCAAATCTTAGAGGATATATACTGAAGTAGAGACAGCGTCTAAATGAGCTTTGTTTTGTATCAGGGGGGGGGGAATATATGTCATATAGTGTCCAGCAATCTTATTGGCCCGTTTTGCATCTAGAGTTATTTTAACAATTTAATAGTGTTTGAATATTACTTTTAAAGCCATTTTTTAAATTAATTTGAGTATATATTATATGGTGAGAGTTTGTGCGATTTGTAAAAATAAATATAAAAATGAATCATCAAGGTCGTTTTACAAGTAAATATGCATTAGCGTCTCTTACACTTGTTTAAAAAGAGGAAAATGCATAAAGCAAATATACCGCCATATTATTAAGAATACTGAAAATCTAAAAATTTATGCAATAAATTCAACTTTAAAGTTTATAAAATGTCTTATGATACCATGTAAATAATTAATTACTATTACTACTTAAATTCAAGTCTAAAAAATATTTTGTTACATGTTTCTAAATGTATTACAAAGTTATTAATTTCAAACCCCCTAAAAATGATACGACACTGGTTGTAGTGTCTGACAGTTTCCACTCTGATACAAAACAATCAATGGTCGCGTTCATCGGCACAAGTCAAAGATCGCTTCGAAAGTAGCGCTCCATGATCAGTAGCGGATCGTAAAATAAATGTGATCTTTTAAATGGCCGCCGATCAGTGAGCGATCAGCAAAATGAACCGTTTATGCACGCAACTCGGGATCGCTACCTGATCGATCAGGTAGCGAGTGTGCCGATGAACGCGACCAATATTGCTTGCTGTCTCTACGTTAGTATATATGCTCGAAGCATCAAATGCTATAGATGTGTTGAACATTACGTCATTAGTTATGGCTAAACGACGTCATCGATTATTTTTTAAATACAAACCGAAGTCACGTAACAGCTTATTTGAAAGGTCTCCTTATCGCCTTTGCAACAATGTAATCATTTTAATATTTATTTCTACAGGATTAACCAAAATTATGAACTTTGTTAAGTAACATGGAATTACAAATATTCATTTACAGAACTAAAATATACTAAGGACCGCCACTTGGAATAAAACAAAATAGTGTTGGTTCCGAAAAAAAATACATTAATAAAAACCATGCTACATTATAATTTAAAATTAATTATTGTAGTAAGTACTAGGAATTATTTTTACAAAATTATTTAAATCAATGTTGTCATTGACTCGTCTTTATTCGTCAATTCACCTGTGAAATAATATACGTCAAATTTTTACTCTTCGAGTTTTTTGCCGACATTAATAACAGCATTTACATAAATGAAATTTACAGAAACATAACGAATCGAGATTTTGACTATGATTGGTTATGGACATAGACTGAGGACTCAAGCAGAAGTTCGTAATTTATTTAATACTAAATACCCTAATCGCGATCCAATTACTCAATCAACAGTAAGTAAAATATTAGGAGAAACGGGCTATGTTAAAGATTTTCCCAGAAGTGGTAGAACATCAATATCCGAAGCCAAAAAACTGGACGTTGTACTGGCGTTTTAAGAAAATCCTCATACCAGTTCTAGATAATAATGTCCACCAATCAACTGTTGTAAGAGTGCTAAAAAAGAAGAAGTGGCATCCTTACAAAGTACATCTGGTCTATGAGCTATTATAAGATGACTTTGATAGAAGAATCGAATTCTGCGAAATTGTTATGGAACAATGTAACAGAGATCCGCGTTTCATACAAAAGGTACTTTTTTCAGATGAAGCCTCTTTTATGCTGAACGGTCACGTAAATCGCCAGACATGTCGATATTGATAATAAAAACCAAACATTATCAGAATAAAACTTATTGCCCAAATTTTTTACCATTGGTGAAAAGAAATGAAAAATTGAAGAAACATTGACGTTTGGTAAAATTTGAAAAACTCTGAAACAATGAAAATTTTGGAAAAATCTTTAATTTTTTGATTATAACAGTTATTGCACATTAGTTGCATATTAGTTATTGCACAAAATATTTGACTTTTGGTGATAAAATGGAAATACTGAGAAAATATTTGACTTTAGGATAAAAAAATTGTCAAATAAGGAAATTGATTATCCTCTGGTGACCAAAATGGAAATATTGAAATTTATTTAATTTTTGGGATATAAAAATGTAAAATTGTGTAAAAAAATTTGAGTTTTTGGCTGCTCTAATGAAAATGTTTATGGAAATCCTCGATTTTTTGGTAATTATTTAAACAAATAAAAAAATGTTTAATTCATAATTCATAAATGTTTTCATAAAAAAATGGCATTGTCTGGCAAAATATTAGGGTGTCATTTATAACTTAAATATTAGGGTGTTATTTATAACTTATTTATTAACAATTATTTTTGTGATGTTCTCTTTTAAAAAATATATGTTTATAATAAAGTAAGGATGATTTTTCAATACGCTCCCTTACTATAATTTAATAACTGTTCCAAGGTGAATAGTGGTTCATTTAACGCCGTTGTTGGCCTAAACAAACTCGTTTAGAGCGTACTGAATATGTGTAAATATAAACATACCTAAAACCTTAAAATCCTATGAACTGAATTGTCAAAAGTTTTGCCCTTTTGACTTTTGATTTATTGTGCACAGTAGGCAACCGACACACGATAGCAAACATGTTCCGCTGGCTGATGATGTTTAAAATAAATAAAATAAGCTGAAAAGTTAAACTTGTGGTGATGTAGAGATTTAATGCAACTGTTTTCAACTGCCGCGAGCTGGTTTGTGTGTTGTTTTCGGAAAATAAATGATGTGTGCTCTTTTTTAACGAAATAAAGGGATGGGTCTTCTTTATTACATAATATTTAAATATAAATACTTCTTTTGATGTATTACTGTTAACAGTTTATTATTATTTAACTTTACCACACTAAGCCTAATTTTTTTTCACATATATCTAAGTGCTTGAAAATACAAATAACTAACTGAAACCACAATACAGTAAAAGCCAATTAACTAGGTACCATGTTAATACAGCCAGAGATAGGTACAAAATAATGTAAGGAACCAGCAAAGAACCTAGTACAAGAAGAATAAAAAAATACAACCGGAGATTCTGCAAAATAAAAATTTTCTTCTCATCACACCACGCAACAAATATTTCATATGCATAATCATAAACTGCCTTTGACTTTTTGGGAATTATTGATAATAGGGCATTACCTGCTGCCTCTTAATTATTGCTTGGTAGCTCTTCAGAACTTAAATCACTCATTTTTTTTAAATAAAACTAAAAATATATCAATCTCGCTAAAAACTTTCGGTCTAGACTTTTTTACAAAATGTCAAACAACTTACATGAAGTAACAGCAACAAAATAAATTTATGTTTTCCAAATTCTAATAAATTATTTTAAATCTTATTTTTTTATTACGAAATGAAATTTTGTCTTAGGATGCGTTACACAAAATTAGGCATTTTGTAACTGATGGCTATTTTTAGCCTGATGATGGTCTAAACTAGTTGCATTTTTGTAGTTTTAACATTAAATTAATTATGGTTTGCTTAGTGTTTTATTAATATTTGATATCAGCTACATTTGAATCGAAATCAGTTAATACAAAACAAAATAATTGCTAGTGCTTATACTTTTAAAACAAATAATCATTTATTTCCGTAGTTTTACAATAAAATAAAAATTATTTGTACAATGACAACTTATTCATTCCTAGGAGTCTTACACTCTCGTCTAAGATCAGCCTAACTGCAAAAAAAAACAAAATGCCGAAATGGTTAGCCGGTTTTTCTACTGGATACCTTAAATGAGGTATGAAATAAAAAATTATCTACTGTTGATATCGGTGGAATATTTTCAGTTCATTCTCAATATCAATATGAAGAAGGCAGCAGTCTTACTACTGCAAAATACGCTACAAAATCTACTAACTGGTCATCTATAAACTTGTGGGAACAAAATCAACTAAGAACCTGACAATCCTCACTTGTATAACATTATAATAAAGAAGTGCCTGTTTTATAAACAGAATACTTTTATATCGGTATACACTTACACGTTGTTGAAAGGACTATATTAATAAATATATCAATTTATCTTTGGTCAACATTTCCAATAATTTCATTATTATCTACTTAGATAAACCTCTCTTATTCCTAATTGCAGCAGAAATTGTAAATCTTTTGTAGCCGCAAAATTATGTGTCCTTTTTTGTATGTATTTCATGTCATCTTTATTTAAACACATATTATATGATTGAGTTCTCGGACTAAATATCTAAAGAAATTGCTATGATAGTTTTACTTTTACATCAACTGTAACCTTTGCTAGCTGTGCTGATAAAACTGGTAGGTATTTCTTTTAAACAAGTCCATATTAGATACTACCTTGTAGATGTAAAAATGAATTTAAAAATAACATTTTAACATAAAATCAATCCAAACATTAAAAGTTCTTTTTGAAATACCGTCTCATATTTAGTTTAATGGTACTTTTAAATTTGTGTGTATGTAGCTTTAATATCCTTAATGTCCTAATAAAAATGTTTGAGCAACAAAATAATGGAATCTGCACTGCTTAAATAAATCAAATAAAAATGTCTCATTAAAATCGGCGTTATGATCCGTAAACAAACTTTTCCAAGAATTGAAACTAAGCCCGGATTTTTAAACGATTACACTTAACTGTAAATAAAATATAACAATCGGTTTATAACAAATTGATATATAAAATGCATACTAAAGAGTTTGTTAAAAATCAGAGTTTTAATGCGGCTATATTACTATAATATATTGGTATGATTTAATTTTGTATATAATTTTTATATTTAAATTTATTTGCTCTATTTAATTAATTACTCAATATGATTTAATATTCTTATAGGTTTTACGTAGTTGGGCGCCTTATAAAAGATTTTCAACTAGCTCAGTCCAATTATTTTATGATTGAATTTGAAATCCGACTCTTTATCTTGGGTAGGATTCAAGAGAAACTGAATATTTAAAATTTTTTTATATGATACACTAAAATTTAATTGTTATAATTGTTCATGAATAAAACGTACAAAAACTATTAATTGATTTCCATATTTTTATTACATTAAAATTATTAATTTCTAGTTATGACAAAAATGAAAATAATGTACAAACAATTATCCACAGTAACAAAACGAAAATATAAGTTTTTAATTATTGAACGTACCTTGTATCTTAAAGTCTTATCGTAATATCGTCCACGTCAGGCGGAAAATGCCGAAACACTGAGATCGGCTCCAACGGATTGTATTCCCTTCGAAACAGGATTCCAATATGGCTGCTGGCTGTGCTATGTGTGTCGATGATGTAATGAAATTTCCTAAATTTAATGGTAATCTGGATTTGTTATATATCATAGGTAAAATTACAAACTGAAAGGACACTTTAGACTCTATATATGAGAATACAAGGATAACATATAATTTGTTGTTGCTAATAATTCTATGTGTTACTTATGGGTTTTGAACCAAATTTGTATGTTTGTATAGTAGAAATAAGTTGTTATTTTTATAATATTAACTAAAATCTGGATTAAAAAAGGCGAAATTTAATGAATTTAACATGTAATTTAGAATAAAATTATAGAATTTCAGCAATAGAAAAAGTTATCCAGTAATATTTGGAGTATTAAAGAACGTGTTTATGCAAAAATTGTTTAGGTATAAGGTATTTTTGCTTACAATTTTTTTAAATCTCATTATAAAATTATAAATCGCAGCCATTATATCGCTGTGTTTCATTCAATAATTTAACAGGGAAAAAGTGAAATTTAATTAGGGAAAGTTATTTTATTAATAATTATAAACGTTTAAGTTTAATTATCACTCAATTAATCAAGCAATAAAATAGAATTAATTAAATAGATTTATTGAAACATTTCGAAAAATTGACTTAAAAAACAATTGAATTTGAATTTTTTATGTCATTTATGTCATTTCTGGGCAATAAGTATAAATACCGAGAAATTTCCAATTTTCGGGTCAGTTTCATTTCTTACGAAGGCAGGTCCACGTTAGAAAAAATGAAAATCGGTTAGATATAATGGCTGACCGGTCATAAGAAAATTGAAATTGTTACCCAAACCTATGTAAACTGTCAAGTTAAAAAAGTTATAAAGTTAAAACTATTAAAAGTTCGATCAATTAAATAAAATAGAAAAAAAAAATAGGAAAGTCATTCATCGGAGAGGACCACTTACGTCATCTTGTCTACAAGGTTGCATGTAGCATAGAACATAGACTAGAGAGCGCTGGTGTGGACATTTTCTGGAGAGTGATTTAATTACGGTACGTGTTTACTTTTAAAGATACCTTAAAACATTATCACTTTTCATCACATGATTCAAATACTTATGTAAAATAAATTAAATGTTGCTGATATATTCAAGATATACCTATCAAAATTCGAATTAGTAATGAAGTAGTACTAAAATTGATGAATAATTTTTAAAGAAAAAATAGATGTTTTATAATTCTTTTGATATTGGAAGGTCAATAATTTGTTAGAATAAAACAGGGTTGTATTTAGATTTGAATGTACATTAACTATATCATTTATAAAAATGAATTAAATAATAAATAAAACAGAATCGACCTGATTATGAATTGGCATTTGACAATGCAAAAAATAAATTTTCGATTGCTGTCATTAGCATAAATTAAGATTTTAGAATTGATTATTTATTAAGGTAAGTTATAAATGATCAATTATTTATTTAAAAATCCGAAAATAAAAATGCATTATTATAAGTGCTTGTCACGTGGCATAAAATGCTGCTGATTGGTCGAGCTTTTAATAACATCACCTGCTTCTGGCATTTAAACAGTTTCATTCGGGTTTTGCCAGTTGCAGTTTTCAAGCCGCCAGAATCAAGAGGACTAAAAATTCTGTGTTCGGTTTTCCTTACGCGCAGGCTTCTGATATTTTAAGGATAGTTTGAAAACGATAACGGGCAAATCCTATTTTATAATGCAAAACGGTTTTATTAAAGCAGACTGCAAAAGTCTGTCCCAAGTCGACGCAATCATGGCGGGAATATCTTTCATAAACAATTTCAACTCTTATATGTCGGAATTAAATAAAATGTTAAAACAGCAATGTAAATGTAATAACACTTTAGTGGCAACTTAAAATATATCATAAGAAAGTGAAAGAATGATGAACTTGCACAGAAATTAAAATCTGTTATAGGTTGTTATATTTGTGCTATTCAACATATTCGAAGAAGTGGGATAAAAATTGAATAAAAATTACTATAATTAGTTTCTTGATTTCTTCTTTATAATATAAAATAGATTTTAAAAACCTATTAAAAAGCCTATTTCTGTTTGGTTTTGTGTTCTGATTTAATCCAGAGATTGATTTTTACTGTGTATTCTACTCTTTATTCTCCTATATATCTTATAACCCTTTATGCAATGGATACCTAATTAATTTAAGACTTGGATTATTACCTACATGAAAGTTTTCACAATGACTCATACAAGTTTAGGAAACTTCTAGTTCAAGTTTCTCTTCAACTAAACTTGTATTGAACTTTCAGCATTCAAATCGAAACGTACTAACTACAATGCATGATCGAAAATTTAAAGGCATTGGCCAATTAAATTGACAAGAAAGATGTAAGGAAATTTCTTACTGCTAATCAAGGTTCTATTTCATCAGCTACTCTTTGAAGATTTCTTTAATGTGTTTGAGTTTTGTATGGAATATTATGTATAAACTTAAATGACAAGGATTCAGTAGCGGAGAAATTTGAAATCTAGTTAACATGAACAAAATTTTTTATTAGAAATTATTGTACCAACCGTTTTACGGTGGTCTTATGATACACTCAACCTTATTATGAATGAGAGATAAAGTTGGAAAATGTATGTAATGTGTTCGGGGAGCACGCTATTTGCGCCACATGGCGCTATCTAGTACTATTCCTCGTTTGCGTTATATGGCTCTTGGCGCTACATAGCTCGAAAGCGTGCTCCCCGAACACACCCTATATATTATTGTGACCGTTCTTTAATTTAGCTAAATAGTTGTATAATGAATAAATATGAAATAGATTATTTATTTAACTTGTGCAAACAAGTCAGCATTTATATTAAATGTTTTAAAAAAGATATTAGACGTTATAACAAAATTTTTATAGAAGAGAAAATTTAATTGATTGTATTAATCTCTACTCTGTGTGAGTCCATCCTATTAAGAACATTAAAAAATCGATTGTTTTAATAAAAAATTAAAATTTGGTTTTTAAATAAAAATTATTTTTAATCTTAATTAAGCAACGAAATTGTTTTTATAGAAAAATAAAAAAAAATCCTATTGAGAATTTGTTTTTAAAAGATGGTAGAGTAAAGGAGTTTTTTTTACTTGTAATTTCCTGTTTATGTAGTATAATTACAAACGTGAGATTGGCATGGCTATTACGTGAATACTTTTTATAAAATATATTTTGGTCCTATGATTATATATTTTTAGTGAAAACAGTGTTAGTGAGTTGATATAAATTATTTTTGTTTTTTAATTAATAAAACTTAACAAGATATTTGAGTTAAATCAGCAAATTTACTCTTTTAAAGCACACAAATAAAACTTTGATTGAATTCTGAAATAATTTATAGTAGTAGCAAAATATATAAATATAGGAAATATTTTATTAAAAATAAATAACTATTAATAGAACAATTATTACGTTGGCAATATATTAATAAAGTTTGTGTTTTAATCTTAGTTAAAATTATAATAATTATAAATAAACATATATTCACCGTCAACTTCATCTAATCAATAAAATTGCCCACGCACGCGCTATCGTTACACATACACTTGTCAAAAGTTAACAGAACGTTAGCTAACATGTGTTTAACAAGCGTTTATGTAACCGGCCTTACATCTATTTTCTAGGCTATTAACTGTTATTGTTATTCTATGCTTAATTTTTAAAATAGTATCCATAGATCTCGTTACTGCCTTATATAATTTATTCTCGATTTTTTTTCTTTAAAAGTTATATACACTGTCAATTTTTATAATTATGTGTTGTGTATATTTTACTATTTTTTTATAATTTAAACAATTTAGATGAATCTGAAATAAAAAACAAAACATTATGCTTTACCACTAGGCATTAATACATTCGGAAATGATAATGCCAAATCGTCCAAGTTACAATCCATTGAATCATGAGTTAGGAAGGGAAATCATATATAATTCAGATTATTTATTAGATGCTTTCGTTGGGATTATGTTCTTGATATGATTGATTTTTGTTATGGCTTATTTTGCATTTACAAAGTTGTTGAACATAATTTGAAGTAATAGTATATTAAGTATGGAGAACGGTAAGGGTTTTATACCGATCAAAGAAAATTGTTAAAAGGAAGAGCGGAGCGACGACTCCAATTGTTGTATAAAGTTCGACAAGCTTACAACGTTTTTTGCATTGATACCCCTGAACTGGTGAGGTGGTGCCATACACGACCACACCTCTACCAAATATTGGTGATATCTCAAGGTTACGGTTAGCCATCGCCAGACTGGTTTAGGAATGCCTCGTTCAAGCAGTTTTATGAGAGCTGTTGCGAGAAGAGCGTCGTGTGAATCATTATTTTACTTTTATTTCGTGTTAAATACTTGCTGGGGTACGTGAAGGCACCACATCACCGTAAGTGTAATTTTTTTATTTTGTAGATAATTATGTAATTACTGTTTTTTGTAGAAAAATGACTAGTGAGTCATCAAAAAAAGTATCCTACAATGATCCCAACTTTGAGGAGACTGTTATGAAGTGGTTTAGCGATTTAGATAGCGATACAGAAGAGGAAACCAATAATGTAGCAGAATTATACGACTCTAATTCCGACACAGAGCAAAGCAAAGGAATCAATGATGAGGATATAACGGTGATGGAACAGTCTTCTTCTGAGAGTAGTGAAGAAGAACAAGCAACTAATGAAAGAAGAGCCTTTTATGGAAGGAACAGATACAAATGGGCAAGGGAACCTGCTCAGAGAACTCATACAAAAACTTCTGCTGCCAATCTAGTCAGACAACTTGCTAGTCTCAAAGGTAATGCGAGGGCTTTAGAAAATCCAACACCACTAAGTCTTTGGCAGTGTATCTTTACAGACGATGTTCTCTTTGAAACAATGAGAAGGACAAATGAAAAACTGGCACTTGCAAGAATAAAATACAAGGACCAACAAAAAACTGAATTAGTTGATGTTGACATGGTAGAACTAAAAGCGTTCTTTGGCATTTTGTTTTTTTTATCTATTTTTAAATCGAACCACGAAGATCTTGATAGTCTTTATGCCACAGACGGAACTGGGAGGGACATTCTTCGGTACAATTGCACAAAAAAGGGTTCAAGTTTTGTTGGCTTGTTTGAGATTCGACTGTGCTGATAGTCGAAAAGAAAGAGAAAAGACAGATAAGACAGCAGCAATATCATGGATTTTCAGTAGAATTGTTGAAAACTCTAAAGAAAACTACTGCTTAAATGATTTGGCTTGTATTGACGAAATGCTTATTGGCTTTCGAGGCAGATGTAGATTTAAAGTATATATGCCCAATAAGCCTAATAAATATGGTATCAAAATTATGGCTTTGTGTGACGCTCGTACATCATATCTATTCAACGCGTATATTTATTCGGGAAGAGGTAGTGATGGTCAAGAACTAACAATAGATGAAAAGCAATTATCAGTTCCAACTCAAGCTGTTTTGCAGTTATGTAAACCGATCTATGGTTCTAATCGAAATATAACTGCGGATAACTGGTTCAGCTCCATTCAAGTTGTTGATAAATTATTAGAGAAAAAGTTAACTTACGTTGGAACGCTAAAAAGAATAAGAGGGAGATACCTATTGAATTCCTGCCGTCAAAAAATAGAGCTGAAAACTCATCCTTATATGGATTTACATCTAATAAAACACTTTTGTCTTATGTTCCAAAAAAGAATAAGGCAGTTATAATGATTTCTTCCATGCATAGAAACAAGGCTACTGATGCTGACACTGGGAAAGAAGAAATAATTTCCTTTTATAACTTCACTAAAGGTGGGGTTGATAGTCTGGATCAAAAATGTGCTACTTTTTCGACAAGCAGACGAACTCGAAGGTGGCCGATGGCGATTTTTTTGCAGCTCCTGAACATTTCTTCGGTGAATTCATATGTTTTATATACATGCACAAAAAATAGTGAAAACAAATCTAGATTTCAGTTTATCAAAGATCTTGCATTTTCCCTCGTAAAACCTCAACTTTTTAGAAGAATCGAGAATACACGGGTGTCACGAGAACTCCGAATTTCCATAGGAAAAATCTTGCAAATTCCGTTGCCCATTGCTATGGATGAAAACATTTTAAACAAAAGAAAACGCTGTGGAAAGTGTCCCAGGTCCAAAGACAAGAAAACTATATTCTCTTGTAAATTTTGTAATACGCCAATATGTGCGGAATGTACAGAAAAAATATGCAAGGATTGTTGTCAACAATAAATTTGGTCCAATAAATCAAGTGTCATTTCTTAATAAACATTATTTTTTAGAATTGTTTTTAACTTTGTTTTTAAGAATATACTTTTATTTTTTAATTTTTGAAGTTAAACTGTTAAAATTGTCAACAAATTTGTTTTAGTTACTAATAAAGTACATGTTTGTCAAAATAAAGGGTTTTATTCAGAATGTGTTTAATAATCATGTAATAATCAAGTTAGCTCTTTAAAATGTAATATTTTTGTATTTGTAGATTAAAGTAATATGTAAATACACAATATGTAATCAATTATTTAATTTATAAAAAAAATAATCCGATAAACATTATTTTAAAAATGGGGTCCGCTAAGGCACCACGTCACCAAGTACGCAACATATTATGCACCTCACTAGTTAAGGGATACTATTATAAATTATAAAATAAAACATTTTCGTCATATTGACTAGCTTCAATCATTTTATCGAGATAGATAGGTTGTTAGGTATTATTCTATTCTTCTGAGGTGCGTTTCGAGAATGAACTGGAGCTCTAGGCTCATTGTAACGCCCTGAAGGTTCGCTTCCTTTATGTATTCTAGAATGTCCCTAATATTCGCTTTCACGATTTCCTTTGGCTCAGGAAACTGAATGCCAAAGTGTCTCTGTCTAAGCCACTTAAGGCTTGGATATTACGTGAAGAGGAGTTTCATCTTCCTTGTTAGGTAGTAACTAAGGTGCATAACAACAATGAAGAATTGAGTTTTTATTTATTTGTCAATAATTTTAAGTTCAATTTTAATTATTAAAAATTAAAATATAAGCGAAAGTGAATTTGAAGAAATTGAACGGGCTTGGGAAGAAGGGTGTTCCGCAATTATTCCCGAAAAATCCCAAATCCGTTATCAAAATACCTACCAAAGTTTTAAAAAATGGTGTGATAGCAAGAATTTAAGGATCGATGAATAGACTCCATTTGCATATTTCGTTCAAAGGCATAAGGTTAAAGCTCCTTGAAACCTCTGGGCAGAATATTAAATGATGTAATCCATCGTTTTATTTTCTTTATAATGGGATCTTTATGATCTGGTTAATAAACCAGACGATAAAATTCCATATTTAGAAATTATTCAAAAGTTTATAAAACTTCGTCCATTACAAGTAAAATCAAATCATTTGTTCTTAAGAGCCAACCGTACCTACAGCGGCAAGCAAATTTCACCCTAATTAACCCAACCTCCTACTTCTCGCTCCGCGCTGAGAGTCAGTAAACCAAATGTACTACCGAAACAAGTAAACTCGTGCGCTATTGAAGTTACTATAAAGATAAGTAAGGGAAGAAAACTTACATATGTCTATTGTATTTCGGGTGTTTCAGCAGATGATTTTCAAATAGGTACATAGTCGTACCTAAATAGTATATTTAACAACGCATTTCATATGGAATTCTGTTATGACACGAGTTCAAGTTTAAAAAACGAATCGCGAAGCGATAAGTTTTTTAAAGAACGAGTGTCACAACAGCCATATGAAATAAGTTGTTTATAATATTTTTTATATTTGGCCATTTTATCATTTTTTAAATTAATTTATTATTTTTATGTAATTACGAAAGGTTTGATTTTAAGAAGTATGTCGGTAGCACTGTGTAATTTATAACATTTGACAGTTTTGACATTTAAATTATGAAATGTTATTGTTTTCAAATATTTTAAAATGACATATACACTAATAATAATATATTATATAAGTATTCATATTCACAAATACTTTCTTAAAGAACAAAATAAAATTAATAAATTGCTATTAGCCACAAATGTCATTGTCTATAGTCATGTCATTAGATACTTCACTCATGTCGCCAACCAACAAAAATTTGTGTGCGTAAAAGTAACATTACGATACGCAAATGCGTTTTATAATGAAGATTTTTATAATTGCAAAATATAAAAAAATCGTTATATTACAGTGTACTGTTCGTTTCTTAACTTAATTTGTGGTTCCGTGAATGTTATTTCTACTTTCTTAATTTTTACTCTGGAACAGTGGTAAGTAAATTTTAGTAAAATGAACGTATAAAGTATATTTTAAGATCTGAGTATCCATACCTAAATATAAATAGAAGTAAAATGTCCGGAGACTATCAAAAACCCTGAAGACACCATAAATTCCGAAAAAATTACATGGGCTTCCTTGAAAAATGGAAAATTACATTTAAACAAAAATCATATATATTTTTATCAGGTTCAAGGATAAAGAATTCTGTTTTTTTTAATATGGAGTTCAAAAGGTCTGCTGATAGAAAATGTAATATATAAAATTATAGAGGTAATCTTACGTAATTAATTATCCTATAAATTTCCTGAAATTTATTGTACTAACCCTTACTATGTGAAAGTCCATCTTATTAAGAACAATAAACAACTAAACGGTTGAATTAAACTTTTACTTTTTCGACATATGTCAATCTGACGATGTTAATTCTAGCGAAACGGCCGTCATTGCATTTAAAAACGTATTTTGCGAATAAATAGTGAAAGTTTAATTCAACCGTTTTGTTGTTTATTGTTCTATAAATTTCCTATTTATTGTTTAATGAATGTTTTAGATTCCGCGAGGCAGAACCTTTTGGGCTGACAGGATGGTAGAAAAATTAAAAATATATTTTTTAAATCTTTGTTTCCACAGCTAGTTGACTCAAGATTTCTTAGAAGACTGAAAATTCGGGATAATCAAAGACAGAGAATAGCAAAGAAATAAAATAGTTTTGATTGTACGACATAAATAATACTATTCCTAGGTTAAAACATAACTTTATCGTGCTTGTAAAATATAGAGTATGAAATTTCTTTGATAAAAGACTAATGTCTACACAATAAGTTTTATATTTTTCGCCAATTAATTAATGTTGAACTTCAAATATTAATTTATTTCTATTTGTTGAGTTGCAGAAATTTTATAAAAAAATTATTCAATTTTATATACGCAATATTAAACTCTCTGTATTTAAACCAATTATTAAATCTGGCGAAACACTTTTGATGGAATTTAGAAGAATAAGCACTGTATAATGTCGCATGCTAATTATTCTTATTTAAAAAAATAAAAAATATCTATAGGGAGACTCCTATTACATAAAATGGACATAATAGACATAAAATGGAATAATTTTTTAAATGCATTTTACAACTAGATGATAAGAGCTGAAATTCCACATTTTTTTGTCTAGTGCTTGGATGCGTTTTTTACTAGATTTTCATTGTCTTCTTTACTGCAACAAACCAGCAAAATCGTATAAAAAAACAGTAAACACCTTAATGGTTGAATGAAACTTCCACTATGTAAAAGTTTTAAATTCAATTACAGCTGTTTCGCTAAAAACTAGCATCATCAGATTGATATATTGAGGTATTTAGTTGTAAAATGCATATGAAAATCATTTCATTTTAGGTCCGTAATATGAATCTCCCTGTAGATATTTTAGCGAAATATAGAAATTTGGTGAAACAATTTTGAATGGATTTATATGAATAATGCTACTTTTAAGTTATGCAATTTTTTGTTTTCGAAAGGCTCAGGATGCTTTTAAAATTTTCGGATATGTCCGGTTTGCTCTTAAGATACGCCCAAGGAAAATGTTGTGCTCAAGTAATAGGAAAGAGTACAATTGGGGGCTGGCCTTCTTAAATTGCCAAACTCTTAAATTTGCCTAATACCGAGAACTTTACTGTCTATTCGTTCAGGAGGACATCAGCAACGCTTTTGTTTTATAAAGGTGTTGATATCCTCGATGGTGTGGAAAGATTACTCCAATTAACGGGTTGATATTAGAAATGTCAAAATAACTGTTAACCATAATCTGTATAAAATTGATTGTGTTAACCTTTACTTTTTGGAAGTTCATCTTACTAAGAACAATAAATAACTGAACAGTTAAACTAAACTTCCACTATTTATTCGAAAAATTCGCTTTAAAATTCAATTACAGCTGTTTCGCTAATAGCTAGCATCGTCAGATTGACATATTAAAATTACATTTTGTTTGTTTGTAACTAGGTACTTGATGTTGATAAGGAGTTAAGGCTAGACCAAGTAAAGAAGTAATAATACATAACAATATTAAAGCCTAGATGTTATTACAACCTCTATCAATTTTTATTAAAATTTGAGACAAGATTTGTTGAACTGTATGATGATGATGATGCAGTGCTGAGTTCAAAGATAAGAATAATACTTTGTTTGAAAAAAAATAATAAAAAAATTGTAACATATATGAGTTTTCTTAATTTTGCCCTAATATTTTTTAGTAAATAAATTTAAAAGAATTTTCAAATTTGAAATATTTCCTTAAGCAAAAACACTTACATTTTAATATAAATAATTATGATAATAGAGCATAAAAAAATATATTTTCTCTTATACCATCCAATTTGACTTCTACGCAGTCGAACCGTTAGAATTATCAATTGTAGTACTACTAGTGACCGAATTTTCGTGATAAGTATGTCGATTTACTTCTAAACAAAACTTTCTTTAAACTGTGAGAAGAATTTGTTTCTTGTTCCTTACACTATTCTTCTTTTCTCACTGTTCATTTCCTGCTATTGATTTTTTTAAGCAAAATTTGTATAGTTGGCCTGCATTACAAGTAATTTGTCCTTATTTTTAAAAATACTGAACTTTTCCAAAATATTAAATTATTGTTAATAAATTTGTATTTTAAACTATTTAAAAATGAAAAAAATGTTACTAAAATTGGGCATTTTCTGTTATTATTACTCTGTCAATTAAATTACTTTAATTTATTTTTCTTTATTATAAAAACTAATTCTTTTAATTCGTTTAAACTTTACAATTTCTGGTTATTACACGTTATTTTAGTAAAATGGTTTTAGTTTAATTAGCTTAATAATGTACTAAAAAATTAAAAATAGTGGTTTAACTTTGTTAATAAATTTGTCTTTTATACTCGACGGCTTACAGGAGATTGGAAACAAAACAAAAATGAAGAATTGTTTTCTGGAAAATTGGCTGCAATTAAGTACGAATGAAATGTCTTATTACGATAAACAGACAGATTCATTGCTTTTCGTTGTCAGTATTTTATTCGAGACGAAGACTAAAGAAGTACAGTTTGTGCTGAATTTAAAAAGTATTAGTTGTTTGCGGACGTGACGATCATGTAAAATGTATATACTGGAAACAAGGAACATCAATCGATTTTTAAAAGACAGTTCTTTCTTTTAACTTCTTGTTATTTTGATTTTATTTACTAACAAACATTTTTAACATCTGTTAAAAAAATATACATCTAAATATTACATTTTATTTATTTTTTTTTAATTTCATTTTTTAATTTCATATATGATCTGTTGGATAAACTTTATAATCTAGACCGAAGTATATACATCAGTTTTATGTATATAAAACGTGCTAAATGGCGTTGGAGTAAAAATCCCGAACTGTAAAATATACACTATCAAAAAGAGGTTCACGAGGGCTACTCACGCAGAAGTCAACCGATGACCCTACCTTCGTATAAAAGGTGATTTATAAATCTCATGACAAACAAAATCTGAACCCTTTTATATTTTTTGCGCGTTCTAATCTGTATTCACCGATTTCATAAATTCAACGCGTTGTTCATATCAACATAGGCTGTATAAAATCCTTGTTTAGAATTACTGAACGTTACAAATATAAAGGGTTTAGTATAAAGCTAATTTTTCAATTGCCCATAAGGAGCCAAAATGACCGAAAATTAAATAGATTTTTAAAAGATCTTTTAATATTTGAAAGCATTTTTGAAAGGGAAAATATTGTATAGTATTATTGAATTTTGTTTTAATTTTAAAAGTAATAGTTTTAATTTTGTATATTTTACAAAATGTTCACATAAAATCAAATTTATTTGATCGAATAATAAATTGTGATATGCTAGGCCAGGAATTCTTGAACTTTGACAACTTTACTTAGAGAGAGTTCAACTATTTATATCTAGATGAAAATTGCAAAGCAACTATAATATATACAAAAAAAAATGAATGTGTACTAGTTATTTTAAAATAATGAAAAATATTCACATTTCATAATTTAAATGTCAAAACAGTCAAATGTTATAAATTACACAGTGCTACCGACATACTTTTTAAAATCAAAATTTTCGGAATTTACATAAAACTAATAAATTAATTTAAAAAATGATAAACTGGAAAAATATAAAAAATATTATAAACAACTTATTTACAATCTGCTTCGTTAAAGCTATAAGTTAATTAAATTTATTGTAATAACCCTTACTTTTTGGAAGTCCATCTTATTAAGAATAATAAAAAACTCTTCGTTTGAACGTAACTTACAAGTTTATTTAAAAAACTAGATTTTAAATTACAATGACGGCCGTTTCGCTGATTAGCATCGTCAGATTAACATTTAAGTTACATCTTGTTTGTTTGTAGCTAGGTACCTGATGTTGTTTAGGTAGTATTAAGGCTAGACCAAGTATGGAAGTAATCAAACATAACAATATTAAAGCCTAGATGTTAATAGCCCTAAGGGATTATCCTGGATGTACTTCCCTCTAAGTTAATGATTTGAAAGAAATAAAACATGAGAATAAGTTACCCTGTGGAAACCCTCCTTTTGTAAATTTTTCAAGTGGTTTAAATAGTCAATTTATTACATTTGTCGGCTATAGTTTCACTAAGTTTTCTTTATTAGGATTAGGTTGTTAGGATATTTGGCAGTCCATCAAGGTAGTTGCTGTGATTCGTCTTATTTTTTCCTTTATCAGAGCTGTAGCTAAGTCTTCGTGTAGGATTTTATTGCTTGTATAACAGGGCACATTGAACATTATTCTTTACAATTTTGATTGGACACTTTGTATTATTTTGATATTTGATGGCTTTGAGCAGCCCCAGAGTTGTACATCATTGGTCCAGACACGTTTGATAATGCTTTTGTACAGGAGAAACTTGTTTTCTACAGTAAGTTCTGATTTTCTGCATAAAAGTCAGCATATTTGACTTACTTTAATGTTAATCTGAGTTTTCTTGGATAGCAAAGTACACCGATCTTGATACAGAAGTAAGGCAGACGTGGCAGACGTGCAGAAAAAGTGGAGATGGTACCAATTATCGTATCATCAACTGAACTCACTAGCAAAAATCTTGAAAACAGTCTTAAAAATCTCAGTCTTCATAAAACATAAAAACACTTTTATTTACCTGCAGAAAGCAGCAATTTAAAATACATATTATTATAAAATGTCGTAAATTTTTAATTTGTAATGTCCGAATTCTATTTGTGTTTACGCTCGGAATAGATAAATATTACCAGCAATTGCTAAGTAAGTGCAAAAGTCTTTTGATAATGATAATAATCTTTATTAACTTTTTAACACAATAGGCCAAGTTTAGCTAATTGGCTACTCTTACACTTAACCTATAGCGTTGCCAAAATATATAAATGAATTAAAAATACATTCAAAAGTAAAGAAAATAATAAGAAAAATAAGAAATAACTAAGAACTAGGAAATAAGATTGGGTGTAAAAGTAATGTTTAAAAATTTTAGTTTTAGCAGCTTTAGGAGTCTACTCTGTAACCATTTCGTTAAATTTTAGAGGGCGTTAAGATTTTAATATTATTTGATATTGTTATAGAAATTTTTAAAGATAATAGTGTTGAATAATAAACAGTAGATTAAGATGATCACAATGAGGATAACAATATCCATTAAAACAATTGGCAAACAAGATGTCAATGAATAAGGGCTATGATTATGTAGCAATATTTTATGAATTAATAATGCTAATATAATTACTAAAAAGTACTTCACCAATTCATAAGAATCTTTAAAATAAAATGTTTAATTATTTATTTTAATGATTGTATAATTATAACAAAACATATTATAACAAAATAATTCTTAAAAAACATAAAAACATTACTAGATTTTAAAATAAACAACCATAAAATTCCTGGCAAAAACACTGATCTGAAAGTAACAACATGAGTAACACTATTCTTGTCTCTTTTCTACTTGTTTTTAGCCAATTGGTTTAAAACTGTGGCTAAACATCTAATAGAGTAGGTAATGTCAAATTTGAAATTTGCTAAATTTTGCAATTGCATTAATTATTATTTTTTTCTTCTCTTGATACATTTCCAACAGGAAAAGGCAAGTTTACTTTTTCCAATTAAGGTGCTTCCTTGCTCAATATTTATAAATATAATCTGTCATGTATTTCTTTAATTAAATTATTTAAATTTTGAGAAATTCCAACTTTTACTAAATCTGCTACTTCTGTACTAATAGTTAAAATAAGGGACAGTCGTATTTCTTCTAAGTCAAAGGTTTAACTGGACCACCTCCTCCTGTGCCTTGGGGATCATATTTGATGTCCCTTGTCCGTCTTTTAATATTTGCCTCCCTTTTCTTAAAGTCTAAAATAACATTGAACTTAAAATGGTCCTTAATATTATAATAAAATTTTATATAATGATAGCCATTAACACAGATAGCTTATTATTTTAAAGATTTAAAAATCTGTATTGTAATGTATTTCATTATGATACAGAAGTATAGTGTTTTTTTAAATACTTACATCTTTTCACTATTTCATTGTTTTAGGTGAACACAGACTATTTAATTTCGTCGTACTTCATCGCCACAGTTAATTTAATTTAAATAAATACATAGGTTTTATCTTGCTGCCCATCAAAATTTTATTTCTATTAGGAGACTTATAAAATATTCTTTGTTTTCTTGTTATTCTTTTAGCTTTAGACAAATTCAATTAATTGTTTAAACACAAAAATATTAAAATAAACCACAAATTTAACTATATTTCACTATTATAGGTTAAATTTTTTTTTGCTTTCTTTGATTGACAATGGTAACTTATATTAATGTTATTAAATGTTGTACACTATTTTTAACGGCATCTTTTAAAATTATATATTTTAAACGGTCCTCTAAAAACTGTGCCTACAGAGTACCTATTCCGATATTATTATTTAACGGACCTTTAAAGTATATATTTTTAACATCCTTTAAAATTTAACAGAATAGTTACAGAATAGACTACTTTAACTGTAGGGAACCGATATTTTAGAAAAAAAATTATAAAAATAGCAAACCATATTATTTAAATGGTTTCTGAAACAAGGTTGTCGAATGATTGGGAATATTAAAATGTTTATTGGACCTGACATTCAGGGAGTGAAATGCAGAACGAGGTAACAGCTTATCGTACTTACAAACATTGTGAAGTTTATTAGCCAAAATGCTGCTAGATTATAATTTCGAGAGTTAGTCGTACTGAGCCATTTTAACTCATTTAATTTCGTTGATATATGATCGAAGAGAAATGACGAATCGATAATAAAAATTTTGTACATGTTGAAAGAAGTTATTAATGTAAAGGTTAAAATTAAGGGAGAAATTAAAATAGTAAGTGGCGACAAGGACAATCAATTAAATTTATATCAACTTCAAAAGTATATTAATTTTAAAGCTATTTTTCTGATAGTCAGTGGACATATTCGAGAGTTTGATCCGCAAAATTCGGACTGGATAATTATTACAAAAAAGTTTATTGTTTCATCTATTAAAGTGGACTAATAAAAATAATAAAACATATCCGAGATTGCATGAAGATTATTTCTATAAAATACAATACCATTGACTATGGTAATTTTTTTACAAATAATTATTTAAACTATTTTGAAATACTCATTGCCAACGTGATCGTGTCGAAACCATAACGTTTTGTAATTGAAGCATATAAATAACAAATAAAACCTTTAAAATCTATGACTTTGGTCACGTTTTATGTCAAATGTTAAACAACTAAGTTTCTATACAAACGAAAACGACCTATTTATAAAGGCCCCCTGCTTCTTAATTTATTCTTGTTTTAGTTTCCAAACAACAGAAACGCGAGGAAATAACGTTTTGTCGATAGAACCAATTTAAAAATACAAAAAACAATTTGTTAAAAGTTAAAACTTTCTCTAATAAGTCGTACATAAAATCGTGAATCGACAAAATTGGAAACAAAGAACAATTTAAGGCAAACAAATAACTATGGGAAATGTCGCCGTATCTGGATGTCATAATCATAACGTGTGTTTTTGTTCAAAGAAGGCATCTAGAAAAGATAGAAACAGAGCATTTTCTGATAAAACAAAAACAATGTCGATAAAAAGTCAGATCATGATTAGAGACTACATTTAAACAACAGAAGGGTCAAACTGGGGAGGACATTAGGACTATTGATATCAGTAGGTTGGCAATAAATAAATTTAGGCAAATTTATTAAAGAACTTGTGGAATAATATATTTATCATCTCTTTAAATTCGCTTCTTATATTTCCTCAGTAACATTAATAGCAAAAGATATTATATTATTGGATTAATTACCCAAATTTTAATTTCAGTCATGTATGGCTAAAGCTAATGACTTTGATACGGTACCTCATGAGCAGTTACTAAAGAGAATACGGCAATGCGATGAAAGGTCTGGAACTTTGAACTAATTCGAAAGTTACCTACTAGATATCAGAAAGTTGAAGTAAATAACGAAGTGAGTAGTGAAGGATTATTAAAAACTGGTGTGTCTTGTGACCCACTTTGTTTTATATATATTGTAATGTTTTCAGTTAAGGGTTTTTTTAATTTATTTATTTTATTTAATTAATTTATCAAGTTCCACGATGGGAAAATCACTTTGTAATGATTTGTTTTATTTGGTTTATTATTTTATTTAGTTTTATATTGTTCTTATTGTTTTGAGATGTTTGAATTGATTAATGGTATATTAATAAATTATTTTTATTGTTGAACGCCTTATAAGAATTTTACTAGCTCAGTGAAATTATTATTTTATTTTATTTAAAACGACTCTTTACCTTGGGTGGGATTTAAGAAAACTCTATTTTAATCTTCTATTAAACACTAAATTGTAATTGAAAAATTGTTTATTATAAACTATGCCTAAAACTATTAATATTGTTCAAGTGTTTATCACATGCAAAAATTTTATTACACAAAAGAAATGATACCTTTACCAAATTATATTATCCAACCTGGATTTACATTTACATCATGCGTTCACACATAAATAATTTTTTATTGCATACCTCGTTTAAGTATCTTCTATGTTCAAATAATGATGTCAAAATCTGATAGGTCCCTGCTAGGTAGATGATCTGCACAACGGTCGTCAACGGCTATTCAAAATGTCTGCCAGGTTGTACCTCCAGAAACGATTAAATGAATCTCATACTATAATCTGGATTGTTTTTGTTGAATTTAATTTATTGGTAAGTACTTTTGTACTGTTAAAACACAGTATAAATAATATTTTTGTTGAATACGTTGATTTACATTTTTTTTTAATTAATAATGATTTTATGGTGCTAATTAACTACCAATCGACGTATTCGGCATGGATCAGCGAGAAACAAGAGAAGGAAAATTCAATTTCCTGGTCTTTTTATACTTTTTTTTTTCAATTATGACAATAATGACATAATTAGGACTTCAATTGTTTAAATTTGCAAAATTTTACCTAAATTTATGAAAAAATGAAATATTTTTAGATGTTTGACTATTTCTTTGATAATACAAAGATACTATGTATTCTTAAATTCATTAAAAAACTGTTAAAATTATTTTTAGAACAGTTTTTCCCTATAAAATTGGAGTTTGAAATGTGCTAATCTTAATAAGTTTAAGATAATAACATGAAATGAAGCTAAATCTATCCATAAATCTCTTAAAATAGTCCTATTATAACCTTTAAATACTAATTTGACTTAAAAGAAATAAAATTAAAGCTTTTCATTTAATCCATTTAACTGAATTCTCTTGGTATTACCAAAGATTAACATCTTATAACTAATATACAATTAATTTACTAACTTACATACATTTTTCCTAACTAAATTGTCTCATATCAACCCTTTTTAATTGTGATTTAAAATAGTCTTTTAAGCTTTCACTATATGAGTTTTTATCATTAAATCAGGCTACTCTATCCATCACTGTAGCTTTAATAGTTTGTACACTGATTTCACCTTTGTCTGATAATATTTATTGATACAGGTTGTGATAATTTGTCTGAATGCATATCGAGGACTACCAAGTGTCTACCTGTCACTATGTAAGAACCTTCACCTTATAAATAATATTTAAACAATTTGGAAGTGTACTTCCTAATTATATTTGTTGTATCATTCGTTACAAACCGACTGCTTAGTTGATAACAGATTCTATTCAAATAAATGGGTTTTACAACAGATAAGTGTATATTATTAATAACTGGCTTGAGATTATTAAATATATTTATATTAATTTAAAATTTCTTTTTTGAGGAAATTCGTACTATTCGCAGTACAATGGTTTTATATTTTAAGGCAAGTTTTTAATGTTAATTATTGGTCGCTTACAATATATTATTTAAAGAAATATGAATAAATAAAGTTCATAATATTAAGAGGTTTTCTGTTTTTAGAATCCGGAAGTGGGTCACAATCATAAAAATGTGAAAATTAGTATTCAAATCAGAAAGATCTTACTTGTGTATATCCACTCTGAATTGATTGCTCACAATGACTAACATAAGCAGATTCCCTAGCTTATAGCCCATCTGGTTGAGGTGGAGGTAGACCAAAATTCCTCAATTGAATAGTGGGTCAACAATATCCAAGGTTCTATATTATGAGAAATCTGCACTCTATGATGGAAATGGCCCTGGACCAATCAATCAAGCGCCAGAAGATCCTTCAAGTTAACGATGAAACCAATATTAGTTCTAAATTCCTATTTGTTGTAGATATGCCAAAAAGACAACAAGAACTTTAAAGAAGAAGAATAAATAGAAAATAAATGGCCTAAAATTAAAGTGAAGGGTTATATTTTGTGTGATGACATACTTGTGGTATGATGGGAAATTTATCTTACAGACTTTTTATTATGTCAAAAAACACTTAAACTAACTAATAGACATTGTGGTGGTTAGTCAAATGTAGCCCTGTCCCAGATTATTTTTTCTAACTTTCAAACGAGAAGTAATGACGTACTGTTTGCTCTTGAGAGACCTATCGTTCTGTCTAATTCTACTGAATGTGTAAGATTTTTCATCTAGGTTTAGTTAAATTATAATTATTATTCTTTATCCGATTAAAATTTATTGTTAAGAACGGTAAACAACTAAAAGGTTGAATTAAACTTTCACTATTTATTCTCAAATATGAAATGCAATGACGGCCGTTTCGCTATAGAAATAGCATCGTCAGATTGACTTCCTCCAACTGAAGGAGCTGCTGCGCGGCACTCTTACAGAGTATATAACCAATTACAATCTTGGTTAAGTTATTTTTACAGCAGATACTTTAGCACAATAGCAAAATAGTGGGGCTGTAAAGAACATGCAGCCATATTTGTGCCCAGATTTCTCTCAGATGGTTCATACTTAATTTTCGACACATTATTAAAAAGTATACGATTCAGCTGTGAAAGTGGATGTAATAAACAAAAATGTGGCTGCCGAAAACACGGCTTATAAAATGTTCGAATTTATGCACTAATTTTCATGAGAACTATTCTAATTAAGGCCCAATAATATTGGAAGAAGTAAATAATTCAGAGGAGACTTTCGATCAAGTGTCATCATTGAAATTGAAGATCCCGAGAATGTCGAAGATTTTGATGATGCCTCTGAATTTTTAACTGTGATTTAAGATGAAAAAGACCATCGACGCAAAACATTTAAACATAATAAGAATTTTATTTTTCGTGAATTTGTGTAAAATCACGTGTAAATACGTTTGAAAAAATGGTATAGATAAATTGAGTTTTTGGAGTAATTATGTAATTTAAATATTTAAATGTAGATATTTAAATATACACTGGTTTTTGTTATAAAAAAATAAAGAAAATCGAAAATTAGAGCAAAAATACCGAGAAAATGATTTAAAAAGACGTTTTTCATTATTTGAAAATTAACTTTAACAATAAATAAACCACCAACACTTAGACCATTTCAAAGCAAACATTTCAAAGATTAAAATGACCACTTATAGATCTTCAAAATACAAAAAAACATCGAGATTCGTGAAATTTATGGGTGTTTTTTTTTTAGAAAAATGTATATAACACAGGTCGTTTTCAGAACTCCGCTAAGAAGTCACGTTTTGTTGTAAATCGCAGAAAACCTTTTTCAACCGCTAAATTGCATCCCGATTTCACCATTTAGAATTTTTTCGTGTTTAATCTTTCTTTTGCTTAACGGTGAAGCCTCATCAACATTTTCCACCTGATCCATGCTTACTATGTTTTTGTTTCAAAAAAGTATAGGCATCAACCTAATATAATAATATTGATTATATTTTTACTAAATTGTAACTAAGATACTATTTTATTAATTGTTATAATTCGAGATTAGGTACTCGTCTCACATTTTTAATAATTAAAGCATATATTTGTGTATAAACCTTTTCTGTAAAAGTTTATCAATAATAAATAAAGGTGAAGACGCTTAGTTCTGCGAATGTCCCAATGGGCTCCGAAAAAGGAGAGCTAGAGCTCTCATAAACTTCTTTCGGCCAATGCTATTCACATAGTCGTAAAAACTTTACGAGAGTTTTGCCTGAAGTTTACACTCACTGTTATACTCTGCAGAAGTTTCGAGGGAGAAATGCATTTTAATTATGATCTAAAATATTACTAGCAATAAAAGTTGTTGCTTTTGTTTTTATAAAATATTCATTAAATTGTATAAAATTTAATTATATAGCTTGTATAGCTAAAGAATAATAATAACAATATAGTTACAATTTTCAGTAAGAACCACCAAAAATTTTAAGGCTTTTTAATATACTTACAATGTAAATTGTTGTATTAAACAAGCTAAATATTATAAAAAGATACTTTTTCTGAAAATAGTCGTTTTCTCAAGTTAACATTTAACTCAACGTTGTGACCACCCAATATAATTAATTTCTTATTTAAAAACTATAAATTATTATTTGGGCCCTTAGGAGCAAAACGATGTAATAATTTTTAAATTTTATTAACCAATTAATTGAAATAGTTAATATTTTAGTAAGCATCTTTTTGGCATTTAAAAAAACAAATTTCTCTACAACTGTAAATTTTAGTTACCTTGATTATCCGTTCCCCATAAACTTCTAGGTGAAGGTCGATATGGAACAGCCTTGTATATGCCCCAATTACGTTTTAATTAGAGTTTATGTTAACGCGTTGTAATGGTAAAAAAAGAATTTAAAGAAAATGTTTATCATATTGAAGACATTTTTGACGTATTTTACATAATACAGCTAGTATAAATTTTATAAATTTATCTATAACAAACATTTTAAAAACCCTAACTATATTTTGTGTAGAACGACTTAACAATAGGTTTATCTCAATAAGCAGTAATGCAGCGGTTTAAATCAGTTAATGCATTAGTTAATGAATTATTAATTTATGTCAGTAGGTATACGACTTAGTTTTGGAATTCTTTTACAATAATTTCTTGTAGGACGGAGCATCTACCTTTGATTAACTTTTGATTACTTGACCACTGGTATTACAATTAAAGTCACCTTTTTTAGATGTCCAGCACTGGTGACATAAATGAGTAATAAATGTACGCCATAACAAGCCATGGTAAAGATTTGAATTAAATATAAATGAAATTTATACGAACATTTTTATCCATACCTATTTTTTAACAATAAGTTTATTTTTTCTTTTTATATCGTCGAAATCTGACACTAAAACCTTGTGTGAAAACCAGTTTTTCCTATTTTTAGATATATAATCTTAGAATTTCGTGGAAATCGTTACCTTAGTGCAAGGCCTGATCTACAGTAGATAATAAACTATGATTGACATTGCCCTGGCAAGGTGCCAAGGATATGTAGAGCATAAACGGAAATTCAATTGTTTTATATTAATCGATTGTTTTCATTAGACTAATAAAAAAGTAATTTTTCCCGATTTTGTCGGTAATGTTGATAAGGGGAAATTTCTTTACTATCTTACTTCATTAAAGTGGACATTTGGATAATATAAAAAGAATTCATTGGAATTATTTAAAATAATGTACACATTTTATTTTCAATAATTAAAAAAACCTTTTCATTAGTAATGAAAATATTTATTACAACATTTTAAATCATGCATCAGGGACTAATAGGGCAGTTAATATTTTGTTATGATTTGAAATAAGATTTTATAATTAATTTTTTTTATTCTCGGCTAGATTACTTAAACTTGATTTAAAAATTAACTTTTTATATCTACATTTATATTTTTTTATTTGAAATTGCACAACTTATTCCTAAACTTATCTAACGCTAACCTAAAACAAATTAAACTTACTTTAATTACCGCTATGTTCATTTTTATATTGTCCTTTTATGTCCAATATTCTCTTTTCTTTAAACTTCTTATATGTCTACCATATAATTAGTCACCTTCTTCCAACGTTCCAACTTTTCAACACTATTATCTTATTATTCTTTATTTGTTTACTTTATTTTGTTTGGCTTTTTATTTATTGATTTAATTTTTTAATGGTTTGCTCTTAATAATTGATAATAACATTGAGTTTTTAACTTTTTTCTTTTAGAATTTCCAAACAAAAATGTCAAAAAAATCCCTCTCCATAAACCTTCATTATGACACAGCTTTAATATAACTGGGTCCTTTTTGATTTCTTCTATTAAAACTTTTTCTTTTCGACATCAACATATTTTCAAATTATACTTTTTCAATCTATATGACCTCTTTAAAAGAAATTAATTTCATTATTTCCGACCTTTTCCATAACTCCTTGTCAAACTTCTCACAACCGGCACTTCACGTTTTTTTTTCAAACTATGCCCTGGGCACTCTCTTCAAATGACAGGTCCATGCTTAGTAGTTAATACTCAGGTCACGGAAGTCGCCACTATCGAAAATAAAATCACAACCAACTGGAAATCCGTTAATTACATAAATATTTTAATTTTTCCAATTTTAAATGTTCCAACAATATTGTTTGATAGTTAGTATTGTATTTTCTCATTAGTAGTTATATTTTCCAGTTAGAATTTTTGCAATTATTTATTAAAATATGGTTTTTATGTGTTCTGTTAAGGGTTGCCTTTATAAAAATAACTATAAAAAAGTGCATTGTTTACCAAAGGATCCACAGGTGAGAATTTGTTTTTTTAACCTTCAGCGTATACCTATGTATTAGTATATTATATAGTATATGATCCATATTATATTATTTTTTTGTTACATTATATTTATAGATCCAAAGAAAATGGTGTGATGTTTAAAATAGGCCAGATTTGGTTAATGTAACTGAAAAGATTCGTTACAAATTTAGAATTTCCATTAACCACTTTACAAAAGACAGCTCTTTCTCACAAAATTCCTTATATTTATGTTACACATTTAAAATTAGATGCTGTGCCTACTTTAAAACTTCTAGGTAGAGGAATTATTTTAAAATTTTTATTGTAAATTAAAGCAAAAACTTTTTAAAGAACAAGAGCTTACATAACTTTTTTTAGGCATGCACCTTCCAGAGTCGCATTATTCAGACCTGACCCTTCGACAAATAGGGAAGTTGAAATACCTACTATTAAAGGTTAGTGTACAATTTTATTCTCAATATGTAATTATGAGTCTTGTATTGATAACTCAGTTTTATAATATTTAATATTTATTTTTCAGAAACCAGCATTTCTCATTGTTCTGATGATCCTCTAACAACAGAAGCTACTCCCAGGACACCAGAATGCAATAGATCCATTTTAAAAATGATGGGGGAAACAAGAAAAATAAATTTAACTCCTTACCTATTGTAATAAAATTATTTTGTAAAAATAAATAATTATTACTTATTTTATTTTTATTTCTATATACTTAAGTCAATACCAAATTGTTAACTAATACTAAAGTACTTTAAAAATATTTTATTTATTATATTTATCAGAATATTTTTAAAATATTTTAATATAAATAATTTAAGTTAACCAACAAAATTAAAATTCAATTATATAGTTAGTACTCAAGGTACGAGCGGCGCTATAAACACGTTTTTAAAAAACCCTTAGAGTCGGCTATCTATGAACTTCTTTCTAATCTATGTTTCAAACTACTTAAATCTATTACAAAATTTTAAACATTACAGAATTTATTAATCTAAACTATTTTGGTTGTTAATTTTAAATTTTGACATTTGATTAAAATTTTATAAGATTATTGTTGAAATAAATTCTTTTTTTTCAATGTATCCGTTAAACCTAAACGGAGTGTGAAAATGAAATCTCTTTACACACTCTAGGTATTTTTTGTGTCACAGTAGGTAATTTTATTAGATAATTCTTAGATTCCATTTAATTGGTTATATTTATATCTTATATTATATTTTCTTAACTTATTTATCAATTATTTATTTAATATTCAAATCAAATTTAAATTTCAAGCTTGATATATCTGACATATGTCAGTTTAAAAAGTACCAACATAATTTAATGAACACAAAAATACTAATTGTTAAAGATTTTTATTTAAGAAACATAGATAAATGCGAAATATAGAAAATATTGTGTAACACTTTTGCCAAAATGACTATTTATAGCTGTTTTTAAGCAGTTTATGCTATTCAATAACTTTTACATAGTCAAAATTATTTGCAAATGACGTGTGACGTTATGTTTGTTGGTTAAGATGAATTTTCATCTCATTGTGCGCGTTATAGCCTATGAAGTTGTTATCTTTTACGAGGGGAAAATTACCCTTTCACAATTAAAGGGGATAAGGTGGCATTAAAACATAAACGTCGACCGTCAAAGACACAGGAAATCGTTCTTTCTTTGTCGTCGGCAATTAAAAACGAGGTATTTTAATATCTGTTTATTTTTCTACTCGTCGGTTTCAGCGCTTTGACTTGGAGATGTATTGTAAACAAAAATCGACATTCAGAGAAATATAAGATAACTTTTCTTTGTAAAAAATAATTAAGAAGGGTGGAATAATAATAATTGTCTTGAAGAAAAAATATTGATACCAAATGAATGATGTTCGTTAAATTGAACAAAAATTTATCAATTTTGGAATTAATATTTCTATAATTATTCAAAAATACTAATGCTTTAAAACCTTGTTTGGTATTAAATTATATTCATACTGTACTTTCGTTAAAGTTGTTATTATTATTATTTTTATATGAATTTTTATATAAATAAACTCGTGAATTTGGTAATCTTTTCTTATATTTTTTTATAAAATCTTCCCGCATTCACACAATGATAATAAATAAATAAATATTGCAACCACTGGATAAATCAAATTAAGCAAAACCCCCACTTCAAGACACACTTATTCTAAAAGTTGTAAGTGAGAAAGTAAATTTATGGAGTTCTCAATTATTAAACTGTTCGCTTTAATTGAGTTTTTATTTTTAAAATGTATGACACGTAAATGTACTACAAAATGCATTCTTCTTCTTCTTCTTGTGTCATCCCCGATGCTGAACGTTGAAGACCATTCTTCTGATTTTATTTATGTTTTAAATGCTCTGAACAATTCCACTTGATATACCATTCTTTCATATTTGCCAACTACGATGTTCTCCTTCTTTCTCTTTATCATCTTTCAACTATTTCTCCTTGTAATATTAATAATAAAAAAGTCCATATTTTATTTTATTAGATTCATTTGTTTCATTCTTAGCACGACTTTAATATTTTTGACTTTCTCTATCTAGCTGATTCTTAACATCCTTTTTTATACCCACATTTTAAGAGATTGTGTTCTCCTAAATACAGTTTCTGTAATTGTTCAAGCCTTCATGTTATAAAGTAGTACTGAGAACAGGCATCTTATCATTTTCATTCTTAATATCAAACTTAAACTATGGGAATTAAAAAACTATTTAATTTTCTTAACTTTTTCTATGTATTTTCTATTCACATTTAATTCTGTTTGCCAAGTTGCATTGGTTTTTTGTGAAATTATCATATACTTTAGGGTCGGTTGCATAAACGCTTGTCCAACCTTTGTAACTTAACAACGTGACAACGTGTTAAGTGGGGCCTGTGATCCATGGAGATGAATGTTACCCACAAGATTGAAAATTCACACCCAATAAAAGCTACAGAGGTGCTATTGAAAAGGGGAAATAACGTTTGCTATCAGCTCTTAAATTATTTTCGCTGCTTTCGGTCTTATACGTCAGGAACGTGCATCAACTTAAAAAAATTGAAACACCTTGTGTATTTTCTGCGTCAAATCCATTCGTTAAATTGAAATGAAAAATTTCTAATTTGCAAAAACTTTTTGTTTCCACACATTCGGTGAGAGTATTTAAAATGTATAATTGTTAGAGTAATTGATTACTCTAAATAAATATTTTACCATTATACTCTGGCATGTACCGCCTTAAATAGATTAGAAGTTCATTTAATTTTCACACACTTTTTATCTTTTATTGTATTCATTTAAGGACCCATTTTTTTTCTACTACGCAAAATTCTCTTCATTATAAAATTCTTTTTGTTGGCATTTTCTTTTCCTTTAATTTAAATATTTAGTCTTGGAAAATACAATCCCGTTAATGGCATTTAAAGCTGGATGCGGTCTAGAACGCAAACTCTTTAATAAAAAATATATTTCATTATTTTGCTATCGAAGTTAAAATGTTTACGCTCACATTTACCATTATATGGAGGATGTTTCGGTTTATCCGGAATTTTAGAGTGGTCGCCACGTTCTCAAACTCTGCCAATACTCTTTCAATATTCATTTCCTTTTATTCAATAATAAAGTTAAATAAAAGTTGTTCAGGTTCCATCAGGACGGGCTTAAAGGTTATTTATTTCAAAATGTACTAATGCAGATATTTTCAAATCTACCTATACCCATTTGCATATCCATAGTCAAGGTTTATTATAAATAATAGTTTATTTGATTTTTATTTAGGCAAATCTTATAATTATTTATTTTACATTTGAAAATATATTAAATTTATAAAGTATTGACTACGTTTTGATTAAAATCGTTTATTTTTTTAAATACTTGCCTAGTTGTTGATGATTTGAAAATAAAAATATGAAAATAGCTCATTTTTGTGAATTTAATTTTAATATTTTTTCGGACTTAATTGGTAAGAGAGACTAAAGACGAATATTGGCGGCTTTTCTCATCAACAATGAAAGCCGACTAATATGGACTACGGACTGAAAAGGCAAATATGGAGATTAATTAGAACTCAGAGAAAAGAAATAAGCAAATTAACAGAAACCAATAATAGTATATTAAACAACGCACTTCATATGGCCTTCCCGTCTTTAAAAAACTCATCGCCTTGCGATTCGTTTTTGAAACTTGAACTCGTGTCAGCTGCTGTTTAACCTCATCAAGGATAAAATTATTCTTAAAGTAAAAAATTTAAATAGGGGGTATAGAATGAGTGAATAAATTATCTCTATAGTATGCTATGCAGATGATGCCGTACTCATTGCAGATAGTAAAGATGATCTTCAGAGACTTTTATACAAATTTAGTATAACAGAAAGTTTATGATGATATCACAGAAAAACATTATGGGACAAACAACGTAGCAAAGAACTCTGGCAAAAATGTAATATACAGAACATAAATGAATGGACACTAAAAAGGATAAAAGAGTAAAAGAGTGAGCCCAAGGAGCATTGGAAGCCGAAGCAAGGTATGGAGTGACCTAAATATATAATGAATGAGGAGGAAGATGAAATAGGCGTAAGCCTATTAAGGAAGCAGGAAGAAGAAGAAGATACATTATAGTGGGTTTTATACAAAGTTGTCTCTAATGCCTTTTCCCTTATCAGAATGTCTTTTTCTTTTCTAGGTAACCCAATCTTCCAGCAACGAAGTTTTAGCCTATCTCAAGTCCACTTCCTCCTCTAGAAATTTGTTCTTTATTCTCAAGACTGATTGACTACTTTAAAGGGGATTTCTACATATTTCTACATATCCACTGTGTACATAAAACATTCTGCCAGAAAATAATAATTCATTTTCTTTTAAATAGACCTACCTATTCTTAAATTATTAATAAAAACTATTAAACCCTTGTATATTTATAGTAAGAACTATAATCCAGAAACTGGATTATAAGAAAATTGTACAGGGATAAAATATTTGAAATATGTAGTTCTTTTACATGTACCTAGTTATCATAATGTAAGAAATTACAATTTTACGGTTAACGGAAATAGAAATCTCGCCCACAGTAGTTTCTACTGCATTTAGAAAGAGTTGGGATTACAAACCCAGGCCTCTAAATTGTTTTCAGTAGTAGGACATAAAGAATATTTAAAATCGGTTTTATTTTTATTCAACTAAAAGAAAACATTAAAAAAGGCAAAATATTAACAATTTATTGTAAAAACATATATGTAAAATTACAGAGTTTTTATTTTATTTTTTTTTATTTTTTTATTACGCGTCGACCGCTAGGGTCATTAGCGTCTTTAAGCTGTACAAACAAAAGTTTACATGTGAATGTTTAAAACTATAATAGACTTAGGGTATTAATTGATTTAAGAAAAGTCTTTAAATTGTCAATACTGTATGTTGAACCCAATATATCAACTATATTACAGGAAGTAAATTGCGCTTGTTGTCGTTTCATTGTTAATTGCGGGCATTCAGCGAGGATATGTTTTACTGTAAGTGTTGTGTTGCATTCACTGCATCTTGGTTTAGGATCGTTGCTAAACAAATAACTATGTGTTAATCTGGTGTGACCTAAACGTAGTCGTGTTAGTAGCACTTGGTCGCGACGGTTTTGAGATAATATAGCCCATGGTTTTATTGATTTTTTTACTTAGTTTAGTTCTGTAAATGCACTTTGCCACTGGGTTTCACACGCACTATTTATTTTCGATTTAATTTCCGATTTTATGTTCGCACTTACTGATATTCGGGTGGATTCCGTCGTCACTGTCTGCAGCTTGTTTTGCGTATTTGTCAGCTTTTTCGTTACCGTGAATTCCTATGTGGGATGGTATCCAAATGAAACAAACGTTCTTGTGGTTTTGTTGGGCAATGTAAAGTTCTTCTTTAATTTTACTTATAAGGGGATGGTCCGAGTAAATGGTTTGTATGGGTGTTATAGACCTGAGAGAATCTGAGAGAATAAGGTGATTGTAATTATTTGATATATTTATGAGGAATAGAGCTTGGAGTATAGAATAGAGTTCTGCTGAGAAGATAGAGTAAGTTGGTGGAAGTTTAAAGAAACAGGTCGTAGTCGTTGTTACCACAGCTGCGCCGATCTTATTTGAAGTTTTTGAAGCATCAGTATAAAAATGAAGGTAATTGGGAAACTTTTCTAATATACACTTTAATTTGGTTTTTATGACGTTGCTATTTACAGAAAGTTTGTCAAAGGATGAAAGGCTCGTTATACAATTTTGGTATTTTTACGTATATAATAAAATTATGTTATTTTTAACATAATTTGACTGGACTATAAATATACTATGGTGTCCTAAAACCACACCGATGTTTTTAGTTTTCACTTTATGAAAATATTTTCAAGGCCATAGCTCATCTCAAAATCCATTACATCTATTATATATGAATACATAAATTGTATTATTTTTATTTTAAAAAAATTTTGTAAAAATTAAATGAACATAATTTAATACACAAGTCTAATTAGTAATTCCCGATTATTCATTGTCATGTTATACAGCATACGTAATAAATTAATAAGAAAGAATAATAAAAAACTCTTGGCTTTAACGCAACTTCTACGTTTAATTAAAAAATTAGGTTAATCACAATCACAATGAAGTCCGTTTCGCTAGAATTAGCATAGTCAGATTGTCATATTGAAGTTTCATTTTGTTTGTTTGTAGCTAGGTACCTGATGTTGATAAGTAGTTAAGGCTAGACCAAGTAAGGAAGTAATAAGATATAACAATATTAAAGCCTAGTTGTTATTAGCCCTAAGGAATAATCCTGGATGTATTTCTCTCTAAGATCAGTACAACTGTGCAATAATATCGAAATAAAGGCTCAAGCAAACAGTTTAACATATAATAACAATTAAATGAAGAAAAAACCTAAAATCAATGTCACAATTTTTTTTTTCATCAGTGAACATCGTAACCATGTTGAGAAGTACAAACATTTTGACCCTCCTACTTCTCATTCTGCTTTTTCTAACCATATCATTACTGAAAACCATAATTTTTCTTAATCTAATGTTTCTAGACTACACAAATGTTTTAAAGGACCAAGGATGAACCTGTTGGAAATGTTTGAGATTAATGAGGTGTCTAAAAGTAGTACGTTTGTTTGTTTGAATGAGCAGTTGAAACCTAGAGATCCTTATATTTTTCTCAGTTTACCTTTTTGATTCCATCGTTTTATAGCTCTCCACCACATAATCTCTCTTTTTGCTTATTACTTATTGCTAATTTTTATTCATTTAGTTTGCTAATTTTCATAATCAATTACTATTTGTATTTATATTATTATATATTACAATGATGTATTTCTCCTAACCTAACCTAACCTAATTCTTCTTCTTTTTTATATTAACATTGTAATAATCTACTTCATAGACTTTAAGTTCATATAATGTTAGATTCATTTGGCAGTTAATTTGTTTAAACTCTACCTTTGTTATCATTATTTATTGTTTATTCTGCTATGCTTGCAGTTGTTCTCCTTTTCGTTCTGTCACTTAATTATTGTTCCATCTTTGACTAGTTTCCTATGTACTGCATACTTAATTATGTATAATTCCATGTTCCATGTTATGTACCTTCATTCTGTGCATTCAGTTTCTCAAGTTGGTGTACGACATATTGAAATTCAGTAGTTTACTTTCATTTACATTAAACCAGTGTTATCACGTGTGTTATGGACTCTTGTGCTACTGTGATACATGATGTCATTCCTTTACAACTTTAAATTTTTTGTTATACTTATTTCCCTACACGGGTTAATTACCACTAACACCACGTGTTATGACCCACCGTCTAACACTTGTCAGTGAGTTTATTCTTATCCATATCTACTATACTTAATAATTCTTAACATATCATACGCTCTATTTCCGACACTTAAAGACATTAGTTCTTTAATCCCCTTTGGCAGTCATGATGCACTTGCCAACTTGTCTTTCGTTCAAGTTACAGGTCCCATATATAGTGTCCCAACATTATTACTTTGATACACCAAGCTTTGGTGTATCTTTAACATAAATTTTATTATAATTTCCTTTAATTATTACTTTTATAACCAGTGCTAATTACAGTTTTCTTGTTTACTTAATCTATTTAATACTTCTTACATTTAGTTTACCGCATTATTGTTTTTTCAATGACACAATTTTTCATCTGTACTAACTAAATGCAAGCATGGTGAAAGTTATAAAGTTAAATTTTTCACATTAGTCTTGGAATCATTGTTATTCTGTAGTGTTTATTCTTTGTTTAATTATTTTTAGCCTGATGATGGCCTACAAATAGGCCGAAACTAGTAGCTGTCAATTAATTAATAAAATTTTGTGACATTAATTTTGGGTTTTTTCTTCATTTAATAATTAGTCACATTTGTGCTATGGATGATTTACTTTTTTTATTAACAATTAATTTGTACCATTAATTTTATTAATAATAAATCAATTTTATTCACCGATAAATTTAATTTAAAATTTATTTAACATTTTTAGTTTTGGCCCTATTTTATTACTTGGAAGGGAATTCACTATAGAATGATCCACATTATTCATATTTTCAAGGTTTGATTTATAAATATTATATGGACGAAACAATATTTTGAATTTAATATAGCTTCTAGACAACTTGCAAGCTTAATATATACCCTATACATATTTTATTAGTCATTATTATATTTATATCAATTCGTTTTAGTGTTATATAATAGTTATTAGCTATTTTTATCTTTTGTATAATAATTATAAAATTAATAACAAGAAGTGAACAATTTATTAAGGTATTAAAAATAAGATTAAATTGAATTCCACCTTAAGACGGTCAGGTTAAAAATGTAGTTAATAATTCAACTCAGTTAAAGTTAAAAGATGCAATATTAAACTACATAGATTACAGTAAAATTGTTTTAAAAGCATCATTGAAAAATAATTAAGTGTCAATCGGTCCTGCTTCTCGATCAGTTTCAGCTCTAAAATGGATTTTAAGTAATTTTTCACTGTCGATAGTAATTTAATTAATTGATTATACTAAATAATAAATTATAGTTTGAATGAGAGGAAATCCTGTCGATTCCGTGAGAAATAAAGACATAATTTGAAAATTCAATAATAGAGGTTCAAATGTAAATTGAAAATAAATCAATAACGTACAATTAAATTTTCTCCAAAAATGTATTAAACCCTTTAAAAAATGACATTTCCAATATTTGAAATACATTCTTAGTGTTCTTTCTAAAAATAAACGGTAAAGATAGGGATCTTTACCTTATAATAAACCTTACTCGGGTTGCCTTTTATATTTCGGGATTAGAGTACAAAAACAAATATTAATCATCAAAAATCACTTTGTTTATCAACATATTCACTTTTGCATGCGTTCTAACCAATTGTCGAAGTACTTTTGCCACTCTGATTGAGGTATCTCCAACACAGCATTCTAAATGCAGCAACCGCTTCTTCAGGTGTCGAAAAACGTTGACCTCTCAGTTGGTTTTTTACGTACGGGAATAAAAAGAAGTCATTCGGTGCCAAGTAAGGACTATACGGCGGATGACTAATCAAATTGATGTTTTGGGTGCTCAAAACTGCAGTTTGAGCCGATGTGTGGGAGCTCGCATTGTCGTAGTGAAGAGTGATCCATCTTCGTTTTTTGGTTCTCTTAATTCCTGGAAAACAAATAGTTGTGTACCATTTAGAATTAACTGTTCTGCGTTGTTCTAATGATACGGTTGGGACTTGTCCAGTTTTTCCGAAAAAACAGGCGGTGTTCGAACAACTTTTGTTGGATTGGGCTCATCTTGAAACACCCATACAGTCGTTTGCTGTTTACTTTCGGGCTCATACGCGTAAATCAACGATTCATCCCCTGTCACGATGTTATAGACATGTTTCGAAGCGCCGCGATCGTATTTTTTGAGCATTTCCTTTGACCAATCGTCACGAGCCTCTGTTTGAGCGATTGACAGATTGTGTGGAATCCAACGCGAACAAATTTTTTTGACTGTCAAATATTTATGCAATATTGAATGTATGCTGGTTCCACTAACGCCTAAGGTTGTCTCAATATCACGATAGGTCACATGACGATCTTGCAATATCAGTTCGCGCACAGCATCAATGGTTTTGAGATTTTGAAAATGAGATTTCCAGTATTAATTTCCGTTTGCCTTCGCAAAGTAAAGGATACTAACGCTAAACTAAAAGTCATATAATTATAATATTAATATTACAGAAATTTACAACCCCTTAAGGTTAACCTACGCTAAGATACCTAATCTTGCAAAAATTAAACTATAATTAAACTATAACACATAATAAAATAGTACTATAATTTATCCCATTTAATGTAACACCAATCACTTAAGACGAATTGGGTTACATTGACATTCATGTAACTTAGTCAATAATACTAAAAAAAGTATGATTAAGAACTCAACTAAATGAGTATTGCAGTAGGAGGAATCCAAATCGAGGTAATCAAATATGTGACTGAAACTCTCACAATGAAATCCAAGGTGTGGATTAGGTATTAACAGCAGAATAGTTGTCCTGGACGTTCCATACTGTTTCCTTTAGCTCGATAGCCCTACCACACTACGCACAGGGTTTCTTTCAGTTCCCAAGACATAGCACATAAAATACTTACACGCAGTGCCCGATTTCTACAACTAAAACCTGCTCACCATCACATCCAACAACACAACATTATGTTTATTTTAGTAAAGTATTAGGTTAAAAAAATGTTACTCACTCACTAACAGACTTTTTAATTAATATAAAAAATAGTAAAAAAATATAGCATAACATTTTTTATTTGATATTTTCCTTGAAATACAGTCCAGAACTTTAAATGGTTTTTATCGTTCCTTTGCTCTTGATCTCCCTTTACTCTGTACAGCTAGCGTTGACTGGTGTTCAGAAACAAGCCAACTTATTTTTCCGGAAGAAGAAAAGGTCCATTCATTTATGGAAACATCCAGTCGTAATGTAAGGTAAAGATTTCATTGGTGCAGTTATTAAATGAACCTGAGAGAATCCTCTTTCATATTTAGTCGATGAAATGGCATTTTGAACTAGAGACCTGTTGTTTTTCTTTCCTTAAATAAGGTGCAGGTAGAAACAATTCTCTACTTTTTATTTTTACCATTGACTGCACCTTGTATCTGAAATTATTATCATTATTTGGTTAAGGTAACTCACATTTCTAATATTCTATTTGCATTGCAGTGTTCCAATTTACAGAATCTCGTCTTCAACACAGTTTCAGAGTTTCCTGCTGTTCTCTGGTGAGGCGTGGTATACAACTTGGATTTTGCAAATAAAATATTTAAATCTACTTACTCCTAAATCTGATTTATAACATCTGAAGCTGACAGCTCAAGTCTGTGGTTTGCAGAATGCAAGATAATAATAGAAAGAAATTTTTGATAAATAACGGCCTAATACATAGTAGCAGCACCTACACAACTTAAGCTTGTCAAGTATTCGTTAAAAACTGTTCAAATAACCGGTAATAGTAAAGGTAGTTCATTAAAGGGTTAACTAAATTGATTGTACTAACCCTTACTTTTTGGAAGTCCATCTTATTAACAAAACTTCCAATATTTATTTAAAAACTGCTTTTTTAAAAGACTCAATAACAGCCGTTTCGCTAGACAACTAGCATCGTCAGATTGACATATTGAAGTTACTATTTATTTTTGTAGCTAGGTACCTGATGTTAATTAGGTAGTTATAAGGCTAGACCAAGTATGGAAGTAATAAGACATAACAATATTAAAGCCTAGATGTTATTAGCCCTAAGGGATTATCCTGGATGTATTTCCCTCTAAGATCAGTATAACTGTGCAATGATATAGAAAAACCAGGAAAAAACTATATCATGCTGATCTTTACAATAACTTAATACATTTGTGTTACAATTACGTCTTATCTATGTATAAAATGAAGACTCAATTAAAGCAAACACTTTAAAAGTGGAGAACTTCCCAGATTTATTAGTTCATTAACAACTTTAAATTGTGGATCTGCTAGATGTCTTTTTATTTCAAGGAAATCTAAATTATGTTTTTTATTACAAATGTGTAGTATTTGGATGTCATTGGTGTGAAAGAGTGAGGTTGGATGTTCAAGTAGGTGTTTTGCATAATTTGACTTATCTGGTTGTTTTAATCTATATGCTCTTAAATGTTCGTTAAATCTTACTTCAAAATTTCTTTGTGTTTGACCTATATACAGCATTACACTTTGGACAATTAATTTTGTAAACACCAGATTTTTTTAATTTAGGTAATTTTGTTTTTACATTTAACAATTTTGTACCAACATTATTTTGTGTTTTAAATGATATTATTGCTGATGTTGACGAAGATATTATTTTTGAAATTTTATTGGAAATACTTCCACAATATGTAATATTTTTATAACTTTCTTTAGTTTGTTTAGGAAATATTAGTTGTAGTGCCACTTTCTGTTCTTTTTTATTAATTAATGTATTTATCAAATGAATTGGGTAGCCATTAGATGTAGCTATTTGTTTTATGATATAAATTTCTTTATCAAAGTTAATTTTGTCCATTGGAATTGAAAATGCCCTATGTATCATAGAATTATAAGCTGCTAATTTATGTGTTATAGGATGATTTGAATTATATGGTATGGTTACATCTGTTTTTGTTGGTTTTCTGTATATTAAATAATTTAGTAAATTATTAACTTTTTCAATTTTTAAATCTAGAAAATTAATTGAATTATTTTCTTCAACTTCTAAAGTAAAATTAATTTTAGGATGCAAGGTATTAATATAATTAAAAAATATATCTAATTGTCGTTCGCTACCTACAAATCCTGCTAACACATCATCAACATATCTATACCAAAATACAATATTGGTTTTATAACTAGAAAATGTTTGTTTTTTAGAAAAAAAAATCTTAGATCTATTTTTTAATTATATTAATACCTTGCATCCTAAAATTAATTTTACTTTAGAAGTTGAAGAAAATAATTCAATTAATTTTCCAGATTTAAAAATTGAAAAAGTTAATAATTTACTAAATTATTCAATATACAGAAAACCAACACAAACAGATGTAACCATACCATATAATTTAAACATCCTATGACACATAAATTAGCAGCTTATAATTCTATGATACATAGGGCATTTTCAATTCCAATTGACAAAATTAACTTTGATAAAGAAATTAATATAATAAAACAAATAGCTACATCTAATGGCTACCCAATTTATTTGATAAATACATTAATTAATTAAAAAGAACAGAAAGTGCCACTAAAACTAATATTTCCTAAATAAAGTAAAGAAATTAAAAGGTATAAGTATTTCCAATAAAATTTCAAAAATAATATCTTCGGCAACATCAGCATTACTATCATTTAAAACACAAAATAATGTTGGTACAAAATTGTTAAATGTAAAAACAAAATTACCTAAATTAAAAAATCTGGTGTTTACAAAATTAATTGTCCAAAGTGTAATGCTGTATATATAGGTCAAACACAAAGAAATTTTGAAGTAAGATTTAACGAACATTTAAGAGCATATAGATTAAAACAACCAGATAAGTCAAATTATGCAAAACACCTACTTGAATATCCAACCTCACTCTTTCACACCAATGACATCCAAATACTACACATTTGTAATAAAAAACAACATTTGGATTTCCTTGAAGAACTTGAAATAAAAGACATCCATCAGATAAACAATTTAAAGTTGTTAATGAACAAATAAATCTGGGAAGTTCTCCACTTTTAAAGTGTTTGCTTTGATTGAGTCTTCATTTTATACATAGATAAGACGTAATTGTAACACAAATGTATTAAGTTATTGTAAAGATCAGCATGATATAGTTTTTTCCTGGTTTTTCTATATCATTGCACAGTTATACTGATCTTAGAGGGAAATACATCCAGGATAATCCCTTAGGGCTAATAACATCTAGGCTTTAATATTGTTATGTCTTATTACTTCCATACTTGGTCTAGCCTTATAACTACCTAATTAACATCAGGTACCTAGCTACAAAAATAAATAGTAACTTCAATATGTTAATCTGACGATGCTAGTTGTCTAGCGAAAAGGCTGTCATTGAGTCTTTTAAAAAAGCAAGTTTTTAAATAAATATTGGAAGTTTTGTTAAAACGAAGAGTTTTTTATTATCCTTAATAAAGGGTTAACTATTAGCTACCATGCATCCGATGTACTTTCTCATGTCTCTTGCATCTAGAACCGTGCGGAAGGAAAAAGGTTAGGAGGCTTCTGGCACACCCAAAAACCGTAGGCACTTCGAGATAGCTTTGAACTTCATTGAAATGTTCATTATTGCATGCGAGGTAATTATATTCAAAATAAAACATGATGTCCAAAATATACCTACTAAGTGACATAAAAATTCGAATACCCAGTTTAAATGATTTAATTTTTTTTAAAATCTTACATAAGTACTTACTGAAGTAAGTAAATAATAAAAATTTCAAAATGATTGCATTGCTTTTACCTTTAATAATATGTGGATTCACCCCGATGTGTTACGCATTCTCCAACGCACCTAGGCCTGCCTCAGATGGACAATGTCCTCCTGTCGTATCTCATTCCAGGCAACCACCAATTCCTCTCGAAATTCTTCTAGAGTCTGAGGAGGACGTTGCAAATTAAGCATTCTCCTACCCATCATATCCCACACGAGCTCAATTGGGGATTAGTCGGGAGATTTTGGTGGCCAAGGTAACAATATATATCATTATGTTGAAAGAAGTCTATTGTGACTCTTGTGACGTGTGGTCGGGCATTATATTGTTGGAAAGTTAGATTTGCCAGAGTGTCAAGATAGGGTAAAAGATTGGGTTCTAAAACTTCTTGAATATAATGCTGCGCGTTCATGTTACCTCTAATGAAGATTAAATGTGATCTCGAACCATAAGCTATAGCACCCTAAACCATAACTCCAACAGTTTGATGAACATACCATTCAACAAAAAACCGTAGAATTCTCATTTCACCACGTTGTGTTCTAACCCTCGCTCGACCATCGTGCATGCCTAAACAATATCAAGACTTGTCACTAAAGACAATACTGTTCCATTCCTTATCCCAGAGTGACCGTTCTCTACACCAGTCAAGGCAAATACGTCGGTGTTCTGGAGTTTAAGGGAGGACCCACTGTGGTCGGTATGAAAACAGGCCAAAACGTCTTATTCGTCGGTAAACACTTCGCATGCCAATAGGTCTCCCGTGTTCTGTAAACGATTCATATGCAATGGACCTGGTAGTGGAGAAATGGTCCTGGCCTATGGCCAATAATCTTGGCGGCGAATTTCACGATGTGTTGTTTTACGAGGGCCCCAGAGCCCCTTGCTCTTTGCGTAAGGCCTTCTCGAAGCCATGCCTGACAACACCTAACCACGGTGTCTACATTTCTTTGCACTTTAACTGCAATTTCCCGAAAAGAAAATCCAGCTTCCCGATGTCCCACTATACGACCCCTATTAAACTAACTAAGTTGTCGAAACCGTACAAGTCTCTGTACCCTAGGCATCGTAACCAATAGTAAAGAATGTCAAGAACCAAAATTAGCAAAATTTGTATCTTAAATACGGCTTCAATTATCATTTTTGGATTGTTAGTGGATTTCAAAAAAAGCAGTATATAAACCGGAATCTTCAACAACTGATAAGGCTGAAAATTTTATCAATTGTTTATTTTAGTAAAATAAATAAATTCACCAAATTTTATTAAAATAAAATCATTTAAACTGGGATTTTATGCATAAATGTAAAAGTTAATTCACGAACGAAACATTTAAGCCCCAATTTTTTATGCAAATAAGATTAGTAAAACCCTATAAGGTATAAATACAAGAAAAACAAATTCCCGATTGGGTTGCCTGCTCTACACAATAAAATTTAGAAAACCACTTAACCCAAGAAAGGCTTAATTGGTCCAGATGGGCTCTTTCAAATTAAAAGAATAGTGAAAGTTTCATTACTAGATTAATAAATTAAGGTTATTAAAACGATTAATACAAAATAAGGGTCGGGAAAAAATTTTCAATATAATAATTATTATAATGATTTAGAATCCAAATCGTCACTTTTTTATGTTGTGGACCATTGGACCATTTGACACCAAAGTGCATTTTTTTCTAAAAGCGAACTAAGGAGTCAAAATTAATTAATAGTAATTTCAAAAATCTATCCCACCGTTTGAAAAATTCTTAGAACAAAAAGATGCAGGAAGGAGTATATGCAAAATGACCTTGAGTCCAGAAAGGAGCTTGCATATGGCGATCAATTGTCAATTTTAATTTCCGGTTCCATTGACGTACCGAAAAAAAATAAAATTTATCGCAAGGTTTTTATTTTTAATAAATTCCAACCAAAGTATGTAAATACATTTACACCCGTATTCATAAATATTAAATAACGGTCCGTTTCGATAACGGTCCCGTCAAAGAAACGGCTCCGTTTGATATTAGTTGGTATTCAAAACATAACCACACGAGATATAACGGCACCGTTACAAAACGAGTAGACACAATATGGCAACGCTGTGTCGGTAACTAAATAACTGTCAATAATACTTCAACTTTTAACGGTTTATGTCATAGATTATAACCTAAAATGGATGTGCCTTAGAAAGAGATAGTATGGGACCAGAGCAACCAGACAAAGATAGATAAAGAAGTGTGGCAAAAGAAGCGCGAAAGCATTGTGAGTAGTGGCTTATTTGTGCTTTTTAACTAAGGAATAGCGTAGCTGATGCTATTGAATATTGTGATAAGGAATTAAATATTTCAGAATTTTCTCAAAATTAAGCCACTGTCAGGTTTTGTAAAACAATTAATAACATTTTTGATATTTTAAATAAAAGGAACTTTTTGGGTAAAACTATATACAATTTGAAGGAGCATATAAGCGACTAATGCTACCACAATAAAAAAGAAACAAGAAACTTGGGAGAGCATTACCCTGCAGTTCAATGCTTCCTCTGAAGAACCTAGGGATGTCAAGCAGTTGAAGACATTGTATGAAAATTGCAAAAGAAAAGCTAGGAAAGATGTTGGCTTATATTTAATTTGTCATTTATTTCATAGTTGTTCTTTGAAACCTTTAAAAATATTTAAATGAAGTGTCAAATTTGAATAAAAATATTTTGTCGAAAATAAAGATCTTATTTTAATAATAGAGTTATTAATAATGTATATAGTTTCACCAAAGTATTTTCAACAGGTAATAACAATATAAGAATAACAAATAATAACAATATAATAAAGCTTTTATTAACAAGAACTTTCAACAGTTGGAAAATAATGTCAATTTAACCAGTCGTTGAGCACTGATTATATTTTAGCTTGGTTATGTCAAATATAACGGAACCGTTAAACAAAAATTTGGTTTCTGAATACGATTTAGCATGAAACGGGTCCGTTATATCATATAACGGGTTGTTATATTGACGGTTCCGTTATATGGATTTAACAGAGAGAACTGTCATATATAACGCCTCCGTTAAAATGTAACGGCCCCGTTATATTTTAATCGAGTGTTCTGAATACGGCTGTAGGTGTTGTAAATTATTTTGTGTTTATAAAAACGAATGATACGCCTATGCGCTCATTTTTGACATTTATTTGCAAATATTGTTTTGACAGTATACTGTTTCTTTTTGTTTTAAGGAAAAATTTCAACGACTACAGTGACATCGGTTTGATGTTCTGTGTATGACTCAGGTGACGTATAGTTTCAGAAACCGAAGCACATATTTATGTAATATCACGTTTCGTACTAAACTGAATCGTAACAAGGCGCTAGATGAGTAAAAATTGTGCATAAACTTTGACGGAGAGCACGCTCCATTCCGTGGATACCCAGCGAACTTCGTTCGCCTTTGTCACTGATGTCACATACCGTACGTCACCGCCGAAGGATTTAAAATACGGGGACATAGATGCTATCAATATCTGACGCAAATCTTTTTTAAATCTTTAGACGCCCACCTAATAGAAATTAAACATTATAAAAAATTTAAGATTTGCAACCCACTCCGAGTAAACTCCTTAGCATCGTGGGCTCCCTCACTATTAGCACTTTTATTGTTGAAATAACCCAAAGAAATAAATCTCATAATCAGGAATCTGCTCGTGATTATGTTTTGGAACATTCCCACCTCAGTTAATGAAAGAATCACTTATTCAAGCATGCAGCAAAATACAAGGTAATTTACCCACCTTACACCTCCGTCAATGTCTAAACTAAACTGATGGAAGAGAAATGGGTCACCGTGGTTTGGTTTTATTCTCTAATCGAAAAGGGATACTATCAAAACGGGGAAAGAGATTAATTGATTGGCAAATGAAAAGATTCATTAAAACTTATTTAAAATTAAACTTAAAAACAAAATAATTAAGTTAAAATTGACAAACACCAAATGAAACATTCATTTATTTAGATTGATAATACTCTTCTAATTTATAGGATAGATAATTTCTTGATAGTCCTTAGAAAAGCTTTAATTTGGAGAATCAGTGATACAAATAGAGATCCAATATAATTAGTGAATAAAAATTAAGGCAATAATGAATTTTTGCAGTAATGGCAAAATGGAGGATTTTGAGGTGTCATTAGATAACTTGTGTGTGCGTGTGTGGATGTGTGTGATAACTGTGTTGGCCTTAATTGAAATGATTGATATTCTTTCTGCTCATTAGTAAAATTTTGTAAACCAACACCTAATTGCGACAGGCTGCAAATTATTGTATTGAATATATGTCGAAATAAATGATATATAAAACATACATTATTTAATAATTCAGTTTGAATGTGTAGATAGCTGAACAAACTATCAAGCTTTTCCGTTAACCACAAAAAAGTATTGCAGATTTGGGAATGAAACAATTATGTTACTATGGGCGTTAGCACATAAATATTGACCATATTTCTAATCGCACTTCTTCAGACTGTATACTACATAAAATATTAAATATTATTTTAAAAACCTAAAAATCTTATGCATTCATTATCTAGACGTGTTATAGTAAAATAATTATGTTTTTTACTTATTATAATATATTTAAAATAGATCCAATGTGACTAGTAGTAATAACTCATATTTTTTAAACAATGTCAATGGACAATTTAAACTTGAAACGCCTATAATTATTTTAGAATACAGATTAAATAGCTAAAACCATAAAGAAAGCTAAAACATCATCGTAAAGACCATTAACAAATAAAATAGTATATTAAACAACGCATTTCATATGGCTCTCTGTTATTACACGAGTTCAAGTTTTTTAAAGAACGAGTATTACATAAGTTGTTTATAATATTTTTTATGTTTTGCCATAATTTCATCATTTTCTAAATTAATTTATTATTTGTTGGTGGCACAGTGTAATTTATAAAATTTGGCAGTTTTGAAATTTAAGTAATCAAATGTTAATGTTTTAATAGTATATTGTTTAACGAGTGACGAAAGTAGCATTTTTTGAAGCGAAAGAACAGTTTACCAACCGAGGCGTAGCCGAGGTTGGTAATGTTCTTGAGCTTTAAAAAATACTTTCGACGAGTAAAACACTATACTTTTTCTACAACCCAGAGTATATCAGCACATTCTCCGAAAATGAATTTACGTGTTTTTCTATTCTCCATTCCATAAATTTTGTATATATTTCTTCATACCTTTTTTTAGGTTTTATTGGTAGTAAATCTAATGAAGTTTCCTCTGCTTGATTTTTCATTTCTTCGGGTGTATGACTGTAATCTAATTCACTTTCAGAATCGGAGCTCATGATTTCAAATAAATACTTCTAGAGCAAACTGACAATTCACAAGAAACGTCAAACTAATGAAACCTGGGCACTAGATAGAAATGGTGAAACGTCAAACTAATGAAACCAGGGCACTAGATAAAAATGGTTTTTAAATCCAATTTAATTTTTTTATTTATATGTTTATTAAATAAAAAGTTGTATTCTAATTATAAAAATAATTCTTGTTTGCGTTTATTAATAATTTAAAATCGTAAAAACATTATATACCTATGCAGGCGCAAAAAAATGGTTAAAAATATAAACGTCACTTTCGTCACTAGAGACGAAAATATATTCTCTCACTTGCAACGGAAATCGCGTTTTCGCTGAACGTTTACTATTACAAAATAACGTCATTTTATATAGGGTTATAGAAAAAATATTTTAAAATGAATAAAACAACAATAATAATATATTATATAAGTAAAACATTATATTCATACTAACCACAAATGCTTTTTTAAAGAAAAATATAAAATTAGAGAATTGCTATTAGCCACAAATATCATTGTCAATAGTCTTGTCATTAGATACTTCACTTATGTAGCCAACCATATAAAACAAAAATTTGCGTGCGTAAAAGTTACATTACGATACGCAAATGCGTTTTATAATGAAGATTTTTATACGTGCAGAATATAAAAAACGCATTTCATATGGATTTCTGTTATGACACGAGTTCAAATTTAAAAAACGAATCGCGAAGCGATGAGTTTTTTAATGAACGAGTGCCACAACAGCCATATGAAATAAGTTGTTTATAATATTTTATATATTTTGCCATTTTATCATTTTTTAAATTAATTTATTATTTGTATGTAAATTATGAAAATTTTAGTTTTAAAAAGTATGGCGGTAGCAAAGTGTAATTTATAACATTTGACAGTTTTGACTTTTAAATTATCAAATGATGTTTTAAAATATTTTAAAATGAATAATGCACTAATAATAATATATTATATAAGTAAAAAAATATATTCATATTCACAAATACTTCCTTAAAGAACATTATAAAATTAATAAATTGCTGTTAGCCACAAAGGTCATTGTCAATAGTCTTCACTTATGTAGCCAACCATATAAAACAAAAATTTGCGTGCGTAAAAGTTACATTACGATACGCAAATGCGTTTTATAATGAAGATTTTTATAAGTGCAAAATATAAAAATATAATTAGAATTCTCTACGGCTCAGATGAAATAATTTTACTGTATGGTCAAAACAGATCTGAAATTGCATTTAACAAATTATAAAAATAACACCTAATTATCTTCAGGTTTTAAGAAAATTTTCCATTTACGAGAACTTTAAAATAATTATGTACCACAACAAAGCTTCCAACTTTTCTGTCAACAAATCTTTTTGTACTTGTAGTTCGTTCATCTTCTTTAAAACTTCAGTAATTCCATCTGTAAATAGCTTAAAGCTAATTTAAAATTGTTGTCACATACTTGCAACATTTATAAAAACCAGCGTGTTTATTGTACTGTACAGGACCGGCCTAAAGAACCATATAAGAAAATAAGTAACTCCAAGTGTACAAGGTACAAGGGTTGCCTTTTATATTTCGGAGTTAAAAACAAATATTAATCATCGACAATCACTTTATTGATTTTTAACCCTTTAATTGGCAAGAGTATAAATACTTACTGAAAAATTAAATGTTCAAATAAATAGTATAAAATAATCATCTTGAAATAATTTCTAGTTATTTTTTTTATTTCATGTCATACTTTTTTTTACAGATTGTATCCTACAGGATACATTGCCAAAAACTCAAGGCATAATGTTTAGTTAATTTTGAATTTTACACTTTGCTCAAATTATAAAATATCAATAGGATTTTAAAAAATTAAAGATTACTTTTAATAAACGCTTTATTAAAAAATACATTATAATAAAACTGTTCTTTTCAGAGACAATAGTCGTGCATGACATTTTTGGCACATAAAGGTGGTAATGAATCTGGAATATTTGGTTCTAAGGGAGTAAAAGAATTGTGTAAAACTCTTTCTGATCTTCAAACAGATGCTGTGGTACAATACTCTGAATGGAATTGAAATATATAGTATTATTGTCAAGTATCATTTCAATTTCCATATTATTTAAGTCATAATTTTTTTCCAAAAAATCCTCTGTATCTGAAATATCGGAATCGTCAGGGTCTATTGGTGGTAACATTGCAATTATATTCACTGTTCGTTTGGAATAAATCCCTAATTTACGACTTGCCATCTGAAAAACAAAAAACAATACGTTAATACATTCATGCCACTTTATGAGGCAATGTATCTTTAAAGTTACATATTTTTAAATGGGACTTCATACAAAAATTATAAAATATATGGGACAAATAACTTTATATTATATCTCAGTGTACTTACCTTTATCAATATAATATATTGGTATCAACATAAAATTTCTAAAAACTTTTCTATAAACACTGTTTACATGCGATCAGTTAGTTGTAAACCTAAAAATTTCAACATGCTAGATTTACTTCATCTGTAGAAAGTTTGTAATAGACCGTATAGATGGCGGCTTGCAACAAGTTATAAAGGAAGAGTGTAATTAAAGACACACTTTTGCATGTGTTAGAACCAAATTTTCGAAACACTTTTGCCACTTTGATTGAGATATCTCCAAAACATGTATTCTGAATGCAGCAACCGGTTCTTCAGGTATCGAAAAACGTTTGTTTTTTGTTTGTTTTTTACGTATGGGAATAAAAAGAAGTCATTCGGTGCAAAGTCAGGACTATACGGCGGATGGCTCATGAAATCAATGTTTTGGGTGCTCAAAAATGCAGTTGTTTAAGCCGATGTGTGGGAGCGCGCATTGTCGTGGTGAAGGCGGTCTTCGGCGGTTGGTTTTCCTGATTTCTTGGAAGACATTTGGCAAACAAATGGTTGTGTAACACTCGGAATTGACTGTTCTGCGTCGTTCTATTGGTACAGTTGCGAGATGTCCAGTTTTTCCGAAAAAACAGGCTACCATTTGCTTGGAAGTGCTTCGTGCGTGAACAACTTTTCGGGCTCATACGCGTAAATCCACGATTCATCATGTCACGATGTCATACACCTGTTTTAAAGCATCGCGATCGTATTTTTTTAGTCTTTTCTTCAACCAGCAGACACGAGCCTTTTTTGAGCGATTGACAAATTGTGTGGGATCCAACGGGAAAAAATTTTTTTGACCGTCAAATATTTATGCAATATTGAATGTATGCTGGCCCCACAAATGCCTAAGGTTTTTTTAATCTCACGATAGGTCACATGACGATCTTGCAATATAAGTTCGCGCACAGCATCAATGGTTTTCGGAACAACAACTGATGCTGGAACGACCTTCACGAATGAACTACGGCCACGATTGAGTTCACCATACCATCGACAAACACTGGTCCTTGATGAAGCCTTATCGGCAAAAATTGAATTAAGTTTATCCATGCTCTGTTGCTGAGTTAATCCACGTCGAAAGTTGTAAAGAATAATCGCACGAAAATGTTCAAGATTTAATTCCATTTTTGGGCCGAGATGGATCTTTTAAGTTACTGTAAACCACACAAATAGAGCTCATATATCAAAACGTTCTGAGTACGTATAACGTCAAAAATGTCTAGCTTTACGGTAGAGCTGCCAGTTGCCAGATTTCAACACCAGGGTTGCCAAATCCCGAAATTTAATAGGCAACCCTCTTGCTACCAACAAAGCCTATGCTTGAATATAGAATGCTCATACTATTTATACAATTTCAATTTGTGGAAATTGATTTAATAGGTTTATGTAATATGTTGTTTTTACGTACCTAAAAAGTAAAAAATATTAAATATAAACATTTTATTATTACTAAAATTAAATTATATATTTGTCTTTTAGATATTCCATTACTTTTACTTATTATTTTAAATAGTACATTAGTAAAAAAAAACAATTAGCCATGGGCCAAAAATTGTTAGAAAAAAGCGTATTAAATTTTTTCCACGACTGACCATAGAAAGGGATATTATATTTTATTTGTTTATGATTATGGCTTTGTACATTAAATTTAATTTTTATTTTGATTTTACAGAGAATTTAAAAGGAACATTCTCTAATTTTTGTTTTTTGACTGTTGAATGTATCTGTGACAACTATTTATCTCAATATTTTTTAAAATGTTATACAGTGGCCGCCATTAATTTAGAATAAACGTGTACTCTAAATGAGTCATTACCTACCTGTTGTCAAACACGTAATGATTATTTTAAAATAAAGGGAATGGAAAAAAGTTCACTATTTTTTGATGCATTATAAAATACAAAGAAGAGCCAGAAGTGAATTTCAAAGACGGATTTACACCTACATACTTAACATATATATTATGTAAATTTTAAAGTTTGTTAATAAAATCTCGTTGTATAACATAAATGTAAAAACATAATTTAATATTATAACTAAGAATGTAGTAGTAACTTGCCAGCAATTCAATCAATGGGAATACAGCAGAAATAACAATTTAAATTTATGGCACACCTAATAGTTAATACTAAAACAGTTGGTTTATACTAGTAACTACAACTTTATTTTTGTTTCTTATTGTGTGGAAATTCTAAGGGCGCAAACTTTACATAATTACTGTGGAGGTTTTATTTTATAGATCATACTAATACTAACAAAAGTTTTTTCACCAAATTATTTAACAAAAAAATACATAAACTAATTTTCACTGGATAAAATGCTATAAGCTCAGAACTAGCAGTAAAGCCACTCGTACATGTGCACTTATTAAAGGAAACGAATTGAATTAACAACTTAAAAGCATTTAACATAATCGGAGTGATAACAAACTTTTGACATCATTGGAGCGATAAAAAAACAGGTCAAATTGAAAATTTCAAAACGATTTCTTTTTTTTTACATAATTGAGAAATAATTAAGTCATATAAACTACTATTAATTGCCACTCTTATTTTCCATGTTTATTGCTGATCTGGAATCTTATTTTATGAAAGGGGTACGGGTGGTATAAAATTGGATAGCGAAACAGCTGTAATTGATTTTAAAGCGAATTTTTCAAATAAATAGTGGAAGTTTAGTTTAACTGTGCAGTTATTAATTGTTCTTAGTAAGAATGAAGTTCTTCCGCTGGCTTACGTGGATAATTTAATTATACTTGTACATTCGGAGGTAGATGTCGGAAAGACAATACAGGAAAAACAAAAATAGTGTGTTTCTCTAAAGTAAGTTTTCTCCAGAAATATAAATTTACACTTAATTTGAAACCAAATCACACAATAAATAAGTTTCTTTATTTGGGAGTTGTTTTTACTCCCACAGGTCTTTTCTCTGTAATGGCCAATAGTGCGACTGAAAAAGCATTATGATGGTGCTCTCTTTCCAATAATGTCCAAAACCAAAACGTTGATTACCTAACCTAACCTAACCTAACCTAACCTAAATAAATTAACCAAAAATTAACTGTTGATTGTCCAGGATTAAACTATTTGAATCTTTGGCATTTAGTACATAACTCGCTACTGGTCTGGAGTTTAAGATATGAGACATTCTGGATAAAATCCAAACACAATTTATAAAGAGGATTTTCTGTTTGCTAGCAAACACCCCTGATTATATGGTCAAGTTGGAAGCTGGAGGAGTCAAAGTCATTTATAATACTTTTAAAATATGGCTTAACTGCTTACTTAAAATCCTGGAAATGCCAGATCACAGACTACCTAAAAAATGTTTTAAACAACAGCTGAACTTGCCTAATATTAACATTAAATTAAACTGAACACTACAGCTGAGGAACCTATTCAATTTTTGCAACTCTGCTAACATTTGTGATACTTTAACAACATCAACACTAAAAGCTAATATAAAGTTACTTCTTTCTCGAATGTTTGAAAAGCTTCATGATCAGAACTTATCTTACATGTATTAAAGCTTTTTTTTGTCCTTATATATTTCATTTATGCTGACCAAAGGCGCTCAAAATTATTTATGTCTTAAATTACCGATTAAAGTGACTCACATTATTGCACATCTTAGAACGGCTAATTCTTTTAGGCTTAAATTTTCGTTAAATGGTTACCTTATAGAACCGAATCAAATTTGTCTGGCTTGTAATATGCGGGTATTGGAATCATCTTGCCATATTGCGTTTGAGTGTCCCATTTAAACGACAATGAAACCAAAAGCACCATTCTTAGCTAATTTCTAAAACGTTGTAGCTACTTTAAATAACTCAACTGTTGCTGAAGCGAATACCATTTTTCAATATTTAGAAAATATATTAAGATTGAGATCATTAATTATGAGTGAATAAATCGAATCATTTTTCTGTTTTTTTTTTCATTTCCATTTATATTTTTCAGTTGATTATTTTTTTTTGTAATAATAGAAATTTATAATTTAAGTTTAGAAATGTTAAACCAAACCCTTGCTGTAACTTTTATGTTTCAGAAGCAATAAAGATTATTATTCTTATTATATATTACTAATAATTGCCTGCTTAATTTTCTGCTTGATTAGATTATCTTAGGTCGTACAAGCCAGTAAGACTTCTTTGCACTTCGACCTACGATCTATTGTGCTTACCTTAATCTACAGAAACTGTACAACAACAATGCTTCTAGTGAAGTTTAGTAGCTATCTAGAGGGCATTTGGGCAATTTGGGAGATTTGGGCAATTTGATATGGAGTTAGAGCAACTCCTAGGAATTTAAGCCGTTATCAGAATACTAGTTATACATTTGCATAGTATTTGTTTCGCCGTTTATTTAGCACTTTTGCAGAAATTACAGTTATCACTTTATGAGAAAACGCCAAAGGGATCTGGCCCAAGGAAAGGAGTATTAGTATTAGCTTCTTCTTTTCTCAGTCTATCACCCTATCATCCTTATTACCTATTATCCCTCTGTGACCTGGCATCCTCTTCAAGGTGACCTTGTTGATTCTTGCAGGTTTCTTAAGGGATTGTTTACATTCACAGACTAGCTTTTAATCATAGATAAAAGATCTCAGAGCCTTTAAAGCTACCTAACTGTCTGTAAGAATATAGATGTTTGCCCTTCTGCACTCTTTGACAGTAACATATTGAGACGAAGTTATATTATTATAAAAATTATTCATTAAAGAAAAGATTAATTTCAGTAAGAAATATGTATTATGATGATCAAATCAAAAACAAAATCGTTATTAAGTCAATTGAAAGCAAATAAATAATAAAAAAGGTAATCACATTTCATAAAAACAGAAAATAAGTTAATCAACACTAATTAATTGAAACTAAATAAATATCCAATAAGTAACAATAAGAAACAAACATAACAACCATTAAGAAAATAATAATGAAAATATAATTCTAAATGTAAGAAACAAACGAACAAATTATAAATATTCTAAGAATATTTTTCCGTTAAACATATAAAAGGATTTTCAAAAATCTACAAAAGTGTATATTAAAAGTTCTACTACGAATGGCACCTGCATGTGTCAAATTAACAGAATTACAAGTGCTCGAAAACAACATTGCGTGTTTGAAGTGTTTAGTTTCCGCGAACTTTAAAAACTTAGAAGAGCACCTGCGTGTGTGACGTCAAATTAACAGAACTACGAGTGCTCGTAAACAGCATTGCGTGTTTGAAGTTAGTTTCCGCGAACTTTAAAAACTTAGAATGCCACCTGCGTGATTACGTAAGAGTTACTCGGAAATATATCGGTCGAATTTATAACTTTCAAGCCTCAGTGTTAATATAATTTGAGAGCTTTTTCGACCATAATAAATTATAAACAAATTATTGAACATTAGAAATGATTGTTGTATATATTGATGTTTGATGAATTGTGTGTAAAATATAAGTAGTTAGTTAGAAATAAGCAAATTAAGGAATAGTTCTTTCTGATTGGTTCTCGTGGAGATTTTAAAATGAAGCATTTTTATTGGTCAGAGAATATTGAGAGAAGGATCTCAGTCTTTACGTAAAAGAACCAGTCAGGAAGAATTAAGGAGATTCAAGCCTAACTTTAAAAAGAGTTAAGACCCTTTATACAAACATTCAAGCCTCGTTTTAAAAACTTTCAACAAACATTTAAGATTTAATTTTAAGAACTTTCATGATTCATTTTCTAAACACTCAAGTTTAATTTTAAAAAGATTCAAGACTCATTTTCAAAACATTCAATAACAGTTATTAAAAGCATTCAACTTGTAATTTACATTTTTTTTTTAAAATACTTTGATTAGTCATAAATTTTATTTTATAAATTAACATTCTTCGACTTTAAATAGAAAATAGGTTTGTTGAATCAAGCAGAGTCACTTAATAATATAATAGTTCCAACTGTAATTTTAATGACACAACAGTTAGTATCAAATATAAGAAGTTTGACTTACCTTTTATTAAAAATAATCCTAGTGTAAAACTTGTAAAAAGGGAGTCTCATCAACCAAAAAATTGTATAAAAAAAATCTACAAGTGAATAATAATAATAAATTCCTACATCGTAAGAGTTTCTGTCTTTAATTAAACCACCGAAGTTTCCATCCCACGTGTTTTCTACAAGAGAAGAAGGCACCAGAAGAAGGTACCAGTTTTACGTTTCGTCAGCGAAGATCTACCCCAGCGACATCTGCATGAGAACGGCGAACACTGGAGAGACAGAGTTAAAAAAGGTACCGTTATTTAATTTGTATTAAGTGTGCGTATGAACTGTTTTAAAGCGATAATAGTTATTTGCCGCCGGAGGACATTTATACGACTTTATTGTAAATATTTTTGAATTTCATTCTGATAGAATGAAAGAGATTTGGACAACCGAAAATTCGGTCCTATTACTCCCACTATCCACCTAGTACCCATTTGTGTACCATCTGTGAGCTTTTTCCAGGTTTGGTTCGACTTCTTAAACCCTATGGCGGTTTCCTATAACCACTTTAAACGGCATCTCAAAGTCAAACTTAACTGGCATGGTATCTAATGGTCGGTTTTAGAATGCTAGTGGAATATTTACAAGGATCCTTAGATGACCAAACAAATTACCAGGTTTTAAGCTTTTTATATGTTGCAGTCGTAAGGTACAGTCGGCTTTAGAATAGCATATACATGTTAAATGCGAATTTCCTTTACCTACCGAAGTTATAAAAACACCCTGCTTTGGTGCGGCGATTTTTAAAACGCCTACAATTAGGTATAATTCACAGGCAATTTGTCAATAGAATACCCTCTCTGTTTAACATTAAAGATGTGGGCATGGACAACTGTTTGACTGATTTCAAATTTATTATTATTTAAACCGTGATTGGTTATACACAATAAATAGGCGATCCTTAAAATGAATTGAATGTAAGCCATTTGAGTTTGAAAATGTATATGCTACTCTGAAGCCGTTAGTACCATCTGCATCCTTTTTCAGGATTATTGCAGCAGAGATAGACCAAGTGACGCCTAAGGATACCTTGAAGTAAAATTTTATTTTATTTTTCGGTAAGTAGTTAATAAATACGTAGAGTCGAATGTTTGGTATTACAGTGTCTAATAAAATTTTCTGAGCAAAATTGTTATTTTTTATTAAAATTTTTGGTGCAAATTTAGTTTTGATGAACGTAGTACACTAAATATATCAAATATAAATAATTTTGTTTCTTTTAAAATATTTTTTGATGAATAAGTAAAATTGTTTAAAACTTTAATAACAAATAACAATAATTAACAAACAAAAATGTTTTAATTACTGCCCATGCCACAGGTAAGTTATGATTCAAGCCATATACGATAAATTGTATTTAAATAATAAAGGTAGTTCTTACCATTTTTAAAAATATTATAAACTCAGAATGATTTTCAGCTCCAACTCTGTTTGAAGTGATAAATATAGATCTGAGTTCACATTAGATGGCGGCAATGTTTGTTTTTAAAACATTTGTTATGTCTAATTACGTTTGAAGCGTAATTTATATTCATCTTTTGTGGTGCGACTAATTTCTCTCTAATTATTTTCGTTGAAAAATATGTGGTGTTAAAACGATGATTAAAAGTTATTTTGTTTTTAGTGGATTGTAATAAATGTGTTTGTTAATCTAGGGAAAAACTATTTAGGTATTCTTTAAAGTCGGCATTTTTCGAGAGAATATTCTACTAAATTTAACAGTAATTTAAACGTGTAGTTTATTAACGAAAGAAGCCGGAAAAGATTATTGAAGTACCTGCTAACCCCCAGTATTTCATATTGTTGGCATATCATATCTTAAGAGAGTCATGCACAAATTAATATCCATTTCATGTTATTTACTCAAACCTTTGTAAATCTCAGGAGCTGTAACTGCTACAATTAGCAGATTTCAAACATCAATTTTAAATGGAGTTAAAAAAACCTTTTCACATGTGATATGGTTTCCCCGTCTTCCCATAATTTGTTTAAACAATCTTACTGGCCATACACAATCTTCTGCAGTGTTTGTTACTAACCATTTACTGTCGGCCAATTTCTGATTTCCCCCTTGTGCTGTCTTCGAAAACACTGGGTTATATTCAACTCTTCCGGTCTCTCTTCCACAGTTGTCTCGATTTTAAAATAGAATACCTTACAATTTGCTGCTTCTCCACCTCTCCAAGCCAATTCATACGCAGGAATGTGATAAAATTTTCTTTGAAGGCCTACAGGTTCTTCTTCACTCCAGGACAGTGCCATTTCAAAAATATCTCGTTTAGTGAGAGCTTTAGAACCCACCTTCCTTTATTCTGGGATTGCTTGTAAAATTTTGCGTTTTGTGTCGCGTGCATTTCTCGCTTTCTTAATGTCCGTGAACGGATTAAAAATTCATTTTTAATCTTTAAAGTACTTCTTGTTTAACATTTTTGCTGAAGTGTTCCAAATCATCTTGACTACACTCTCTTCATAATCTTCTCCATTGTTCTTCTTCATGTTGAATGCCCAGTCACATAAAATAGAAGCTAACTCTCAGTGGAAGTTTCTGCAATGAGTTCATATTTTTTTTTCAAACAAAACATCGCAAATTGTCGCCAAATTGATGTAGTTGAATTCACAGTATTCCGAGGCACATTATCATTGATGGCTTTTTCAATTTCTCCACTCGAAGACTATCAAAATCGCGACATTTCCACAAATGAAAACTTTTCTGACAACGCAAGTTTGAGAAAAATTGACGTAACGTCATCAAAATTTGTTTACAATGCTGGTTATCATGCTTTCAAAAGTTAGGTTCGTTATTGTCGCTGGAAAAGTTAGGGCAAACTTTTTTCGCTGTCATAATGACAAAATCACGCGGCTTATGGGATTTTTTCTTAGACAAGGAAAGAGAGAGGACTGCGCATTGGAATCAATTTATGAAACCCACTTACCACCAAATTAATGGCGGACAATATTGACATAGGCGTATCATAATATTTTTCCTATACGATTATTAAATAATAATTTTCATTATTTCGTATTACAAATCTAATTTAAAAAAGTCTTTAAATTTATATTGCTCCAAAAAAAAAGAACAATCATTTTAAAACATATTTATTTCATAAATTTCAGAATGCACATTTTCTATATATTATCAAAGAAACATTCAAATATGTTAAAACATTTTATCATTTTATGTAAATTTAGGTTAAATTTTGCAAATTGTAACAATTGATTGCTAATTTAATGTCATAATTAGGGAAATTCGCAGATGAAATTGAATCTGATGTCTTGAGTACAGTAAAAACTAGTATCATAACCTCACTTTTAACAAAAGTTGAATTTAATTATATTGTTTAACAAAAATATTACAATCAAAGTAACTAAATATAGCAAAAGTACTTACTGAATAGTGTGATCCATCATTATCAATATGAATTATGGTAAGATTGATAAGATTTCTTTATCCGTATAGATAATTTTCCTACCGTACCCATACTGCCAAGCGAACATGTTGCGGATTGTCTAACTAGCAGGAAACAGCAGCTCCGAGATCATTGCCAACGAATAGACAGTTTTTAAACTACTTTTGTTAAAAAATTTTGTTTGTTTATGCGCATGACTAGTTAAATTAAAGCATGGACAAGTACTAGCATGTATTAAATATTTCACCAGGTATTTCCATTAGGCATATTATGTAATAAATCTTTAGATAAAATTAATAGTTTAAAAAAATGCATGTATTAAATTAATTCCTTAATTATAATCGGATGTTTTACAGAGTAGTTCAATTGAGTTTTACTTGAATCCTACCAAAGATAAAGAGTCGAATGTCTAAATAAATCAATTTTATAAGCTAGCATATATTTTATTGGCACGTTCCTTTAAAAATAAAGTATACATCATTTAATAATTTCAAAATTTCACTCAAGTATATAATAAAACAAATCATTACAAAAATAAAACATTGCTGAAATAAAACATTAAAATAAAAGTTAAAAATGAACAAAAATAAACCATAACAATCTGTTTAAGGTTACTTTACGTTCGGTCTCTGAAGAAGATAACTTGGTTATCGAAACGCACGTCAGGCAGTTAAAAGTGTGAGTTGGTATACTTGTAGTATAAACGGTTTTGGTACTAAATCACACACCTCGTCGGGATGTTTTGGTCCATTCAACATGTCAATATTTTGTTTTAGCCTGCTATTTTATAAAAATAGTAATTATGCACCAAAGTGAAAAAGCAATTTATTAATGTGGAGGTAAATTAAAGTCCGAGAAGACATTAATACACTTTTCTACCATGGCTCATAATATAGCACTTTTTTTACTACTGGTATTTTATTTCGTAAAAAATTTATTTTTAAAACTGATAAAAAGGAAAGGAAAGGAAAAATTAATACAGGATTGTACCGGGGCAATACAACTGGATGGGAAGAAAAGCGGGGTGGTTTATTGCAGTCGGCCTCCACTCGGAGTAGGGTAATGCTGTTGCGGTTCTTTGCATGCAGGAGAATATAGGGGTATTGTGAACGGGTGCAGGAAAATTTGAATCTCCCGGACAAAGGTAGAAGTACCCAAAAAAAAAGATTTCAATAAGGGGAAAAGAAAAGTGAGTTTTCTAATTGTCACAGTGTCCACGAACATTAGTAGCGTTAAAATAACCTATGATGAATGAGCTGCGGAGGGGTGATATACATTATTTCAGAATAACACTAAACAGCTAACTTTGCAACAAAACTTTAACTATTTTATTGGAAAAATTAACTTTTTCGTCCATGACAATGACAATCACACAAAGTAAGGTTTATTACAGTAAGTTTTATTAAAGATTATTTATTTAACAACGATTTTCAATACCTCTCCCTTTCGACATTCTTATACTTTATAGTTTGTTCTTACTGTTTTTGGTGCAAATCCTCCTATTACCATCTCTTGTACAAGAGAAAAAAAGTTACTAGACAGCCGATAAAGTTATCCTAATATTTCAATCGAAAACAGGGTCTGCATCTTTTTCTGAACTCTTCTTGGTATTCACCTGCTTTGCCACAACCTGAATCACTGTTATTTTCGCAGTATTCTTGGTGCCAATTATAGCAATACTTTATCTCTCTGGTATTCTTTCCTGCCCACTTATCTACAGTAGCTGCAAATTTTATTCAACAATAGATATTTTTTAACAAGTTCGGTATTACTGGTAGTATGTACAATATTTTTTTTAATAAATCGAACCTGTAGGAAAAAGTTAGAAACTTAGCAACAAAAAAATTCTGATTGATTTATTGATTTATTTTTGATGGTTTTGTTTATAGGTTAAACAAATTTAATTGAAATAAAATTAATATTGCTTTAAGTTAGTCTTATTAACATTATTGTAAATTAATTTTGGTCTTTGATATATTATACTGTAAAATTGGTAATTATTAGTAATTGTTTTAGACTTTTGGGGCAGTCTAGAATTTTTACTCTTTATTACAATAATAATGTAACCATACAAATATTGAAAGATTTTAATTTTTGTGGGCAATTTTCTAGATCACAAAATTGGAATACAGTATGATGCAAATGTATGGAATAAATTCATTATTTCAGAGACAGACGACTTTTTAAAAAAAATTTTAAAACACGTCAATTTTAATTTTTGAATGGCCATCAACTGCTATAGATGTGTTGGACACTACGTCATTAGTGATGGCGTAATGATGTCATCGACGATTTTTTTAATACAAACGAGGTCACGTGACAGCTCCTTTGAAAGTTTTCCTTATTGCCTATGCACAAATGTAATTGAATATTTATTTCGACAGGGTTAACCAAAACTGTTGGTCTGTTAATACATTTAACTTAGAATAAATATTTACTTAAATACAATTAAATTACAACAAATGTTCAAATTGCCGACCTTCAGCAATGACACAATGCGAAAGGCGAACAGGAAATTCTTTTCTTACGTTTTCGAAGACTTCAGGTGTTATTTGTGCAATTTCCGTTCGTATTCGCTCCTTCAACTCTTCTACATTATTCGGTCGATTTTGATATACTCTGCTCTTTAAATATCCCCACAAACAAAGTCTAACAGAGTCAAATCGGGAGACCTTAGTTGCCATTTGATAGGCCCCCTTCTACCTATCCACCTTCCTAGGAAAACGTTATTAAGGTAATTCCGTACCTCAACGCCATAGTGTGGGGGAGCCCCATCCTGTTGGTACTATAAATCATTTCTATGTGGAAAAAGCTGATTCAGCAGTGGCAACAGATAATTTTGAAGAAATTCCAGATAACTAGCAGCAGTTAGATTTTCCTCAAAAAAATCTGGCACTACCATTTGATTGTTTATAATGCCGGCCCAAACATTCACCTTGTCGGGATATTGTGTCCTATACTCTTCCATTCAATGTGGATTTTCAATTGCTCAATATCTATGTCTGGCGATTTACGTGACCGTTCGGCAGAAAAGACGCTTAATCTGAAAAAAGTACCTTTTGTATGAAACCCGGATCTCTGTTACACTGTCCCATAATGATTTCGCAGAATTCGATTCTTCTATCAGTATGATCTTCTATAGCTCCTAGACCAGATGTACTTTGTATGGATGCCACTTTTACTTTTTTAGCACTCTTACAACAGTTGATCGGTGGACATTATTATCTAGTGCGACCTGACTAGAACTGGTATGACAATAATGATTTAAATATTTTTGTAAAAATAATTCCGAGTACTTACTACAACAAATAATTTCAAATTATAATGTAGGATTGTTTTTATCAATATATTATTTTTCGGAACCAACAATAAACACTATTTTGTTTTATTCCCAGTGGCGGTCCTTAGTATATTTTAGTTCAGTGAATGAATATGTCATTCCATGTTACTTAACAAAGTTCATAATTTTGGTTAAGCCTGTAGAAATAAATATTTAAATGATTACATTGTTGCAAAGGCAATAAGGATACCTTTCAAATAAGCTGTCACGTGACCTCGGTTTGTATTTAAAATAATCGTGGACGACGTCATTACGCCATCACTAATGACGTAATGTCCAAAACATCTACAGCAGTTAATGGCCATTCAAAAATTAAAATTGACGTGTTTTAAGATTTTTTATAAAAGTTGTCTGTTTCTGATATAATGAATTTATTTCATACATTTGCATCATATTGTATATAGATATTAATCAATACAGGTCTCGTCAGCAACCCACAGACCTGATAGTTTGACAATGGTAAGTTTTCTGTCATGCAAAACAAATGTTTTTTCATTAATTGTATCAAATAAAATATCACCACACAATCGAGATGGCCTATGCTCCTGAATATAATAAATTATTATTCTTAAACTTTGCACGGGAGGAGGAATATAAAAGTCGTAGCAAAAACTCAATCATTTCAACTATAAACTTTAAATTATTCGAGTTTTTCTTTAAGCCTTTTGGATTGTACCCACATTAGAGAATGGATGACTTACATGATTTAAATTATTTGTCAACTCTAATACAGCTTACACATTAACTGAATAATACAATGAATTTTTACATTACAACTATTTTGTTAAATGAAATTGATTGTGTTAACCTCTACTTTTTGGAAGTTCATCTTACTAAGAACAATAAATAACTGCACAGTTAAACTAAACTTCCACTATTTATTCAAAAAATTCGCTTTAAAATTCAATTATAGCAACTAGCATCGTCAGATTGACATATTGAAATTACATGTTGTTTGTTTGTAACTAGGTACTTGATGTTGATAAGGAGTTAAGGCTAGACCAAGTAAGGAAGTAATAAGACATAACAATATTAAAGCCTGGATGTTATTAGCCCTAAGGGATTATCCTGGATGTATTTCCCTCTAAGATCAGTATAACTGTGCAATGATATAGAAAAACCAGAAAAAAACTATATCATGCTGATCTTTACAATAACTTAATATATTTATGTTACAATAATGTCTAATCTATGTATAAAATGAAGACTCAATCAAAGTAAACAGTTTAATAGTGGAGAACTTCCAAGATTTATTTGTTCATTAACTACTTTAAACTGTTTACTTCTTTGATTGAGTCTTCATTTTATACATAGATAAGACATTATTGTAACATAAATATATTAAGTTATTGTAAAGATCAGCATGATATAGTTTTTTTCTGGTTTTTCTATATCATTGCACAGTTATACTGATCTTAGAGGGAAATACATCCAGGATAATCCCTTAGGGCTAATAACATCTAGGCTTTAATATTGTTACGTCTTATTACTTCCTTACTTGGTCTAGCCTTAACTCCTTATCAACATTAAGTACCTAGTTAGAAACAAACAACATGTAATTTCAATATGTCAATCTGACGATGCTAGTTATAGCGAAACAGCTGTAATTGAATTTTAAAGCGAATTTTTCGAATAAATAGTGGAAGTTTAGTTTAACTGTGCAGTTATTTATTGTTCTTATTTTGTTAAACTAATTTTTATAACTAAATGCACAAATTATCGGCTATAAAGACATGAAAAAAGATTTTAGATGTCCAAATATTTAGTTCGTAAGTTAAATAAAACTAAATTTGCCAACCTGGTGGTAATATAATTTTGATCGTTTTGTGCTGTTACAAAAACATCGGTTATTGTTAAATTTATTACTGGAGTAAGATACATCTTGGTAGTTTCTGTCTGTATAATTGCACTAAAGTTTTGAAATAAGTTATGTCCAGAGAAGACCACTACACTAAAATTCCATAAAATGGCCGATAAATCGTATAAATGGCCATTAAAATTGGAACATAAAACTGTTCCAAACTCAATAACGGTCCCATAAACATGAACATTTGTTTTCCACTATAAAGTATTAATATGTAATTTAGTTGAAACGAGGCTAATTTCTGCCCATTAATCGGCAATATTTTGAATATTATTAGGGTAAAACATACTAAATTTCATTTCAGTTCAATGCAGTTTAAAATATATATTGACAAGGATGTCCCATTATTGTAATTGCATCGATGTTAATTTCTGAAATACAAAGTGTTTTACATTAAAATAAAAAGATATTTAGGACACTAACCATGTTTGAAATTATTAAACCAATAATTTCAAGATATTTATAAACTACCCCTGCAAATATCAAGTCTGCCACTAACTGCCACTATTTTTTTATATTTAGTTATTTACCCAATAATTATTTTTAGTATTACTCCCAGACCGATAATTAAAATACATGACCAGCTTACGTATTTAAAATTGGGGAGAAGGTTCCGATTAACTCCCATTGGAATTTCCTTACCAAAAATGACTATTCCGAATATGCGGAAATCGAAAATTGTGTACAGAAGTTGCGCATGCGCATTACATTTTTTCTACAAAAACGCGAGTTTTTTTATGCCGAATTGTCTCATATATCCATAAATGATCTTTTGACCTAACCTAACCTAACCTAACCTAACCTAACCTAACCTAACCTAACCTAACCTAACCTAACCTAACCTAACCTAACCTAACCTAACCTAACCTAACCTAACCTAACCTAACCTAACCTAACCTAACCTAACCTAACCTAATTATATCATGCTGATCTTTACAATAACTTAATATATTTATGTTACAATAATGTCTTATCTATGTATAAAATGACTCAATCAAAGTAAACAGTTTAATAGTGGAGAACTTCCAAGATTTATTTGTTCATTAACTACTTTAAACTGTTGATCTGCTAGATGTCTTTTAATTTCAAGTTCTTCTAGAAAATCTAAATTTTGTTTTTTATCACAAATGTGTAGTATATGAATGTCATTGGTTTGTATAGGTGAGTTTGGATGTTCCAGTAGGTGTTTTGCATAGTTCGACTTATCTGGTTGTTGTAATCTATATGCTCTTAAGTGTTCATTAAATCTTACTTCAAAATTTCCTTGTGTTTGACCCATATATACTGCATTACATTTTGGACAATTAATTTTGTAAACACCAGATTCCTTTAATTTTGGTAATTGTGTTTTTACATTTAACAATTTTGTTCCAATATTATTTTGTGTTTTAAATGATACTAATGCTGATGTTGCGAGGATAATATTTTTGAAATTGCATTGGAAATATTTCCACAATATGTAATACTTAGATTTCGAATATATATTGGAAGTTTAGTTTAACCGTTCAGTTATTTATTGTTCTTAGTAAGATGAACTTCCACAAAGTAAAGGTTAACACAATCAATTACTTCCATACTTGGTCTAGTCTTATAACTACCTAATAAACATCAGGTACCTAGCTACAAACAAACAAAGAGTAACTTCAATATGTCAATCTGACGATGCTAGTTGTCTAGCGAAACGGCTGTCATTGAGTTTTAAAAAAGCAGTTTTTTAAATAAATAATGGAAGTTTGTTAAAACGAAGAGTTTTTTATTATTCTTAATAAGATGAACTTCCAAAAAGTAAAGGTTAGTACAATCAATTTAAGATGAGAGTTACTGAAATTGGAGATTGAAAAAAAATATGACCCCTGGTACATCTAAAAATTAATAAATAATTTTAAAATTTCGTTGTGGTTAAACCAGTTGACTAGCCCTAGTATTACTTAAGTCCTTAATTTAAATTATAAACAATATTGTAGAATAATTTAAAACTGAAAAAAAATAGTATTTTAAATTAATTTGTTTAATCATTTGTTCACACTGTATAAACATTTGTTACACATTTTTGTGGGCTTTTTTATACACGAATGTATGTTATAAGCTAATTTAATTAATAAAACGTATGTAAATCTCAAGGCTCTACTTTCTTTTTAAATGTAGCTTTTGAAATAGATAGAGAATTAATATATACACATGCACTAATGGACTCAGAAATAAAAAATCATGTTAAATGAGCTAAAATCAGTCCAAATGGATATCAGCAACAAAAGAATAACTTATCCCTTACTAATAGAAATAAATGACATAAGATTTTCATCTCGGCATGATGCTGAATGCTAAATTAAAACCGAAAGAACAAAACACGTGTACACACCGGGTGTTCCTGAAATTAAGACTGTTTTATTGAAATAAAATAATAAACAAGGTATTTTATTTTAAAAAAGTGAAAATTTCATTAAAAATATTTAATCAAATCCTTTACTTAGATTAGCTTATATATAATTTGTTTGTATTAAAATATTTTCTTTATAAAAAGAGAAAAATAATCTCGTTTTTCATAACATTATATTCGTCGTTTCTTTGTAAAGTTATCTTTATGCCATCTTAGAGTCACCGAGTTTATAAAAAATATATATAAAGGAACAAAAACTTGTTTTCATCAACGTTAAGCAGAGATGTCACAATACTTTGTCGGGAAAGTCGTTAGGTCGTTAGTTTTAAGTGATGAATTCAAGTGATAATGCTGATTTAGATGTCATACTTTATTAACGGGTACTCTGCTTTGAATTTAAGTTTTCTTCACATTTGATATTACATAACTAATAATTTATAAATAAATTTACTTCTTATAATTTATTTCTGTATACAATATTTTGGTATAGTATTGTTTTAAAAATATTAACAAAAGTTTTGTCTTAAATATTTCTGAAATTTATGGTACTAACCCTTACTATGTGAAAGTTCATCTTATTCAGAACAATAAACAACTAAAAGGTTGAATTAACTTTCACTATTTATTCTTTGAATACTTTAAATGCAATGACAGCCGTTTCGCTATCGAAATAGCATCGTCAGATTGACATATTGAAGTTACATTTTGTTTGTTTGTAACTAGGTACTTGATGTTGATAAGTAGTTAAGGCTAGACCAAGTATGGAAGTAATAAGACATAACAATATTAAATCCTAGATGTTATTAGCCCTAAGGGATTATCCTGGATGTATTTCCCTCTAAGATCAGTATAACTATGCAATGATAAAGAAAAACCAGGAAAAAAACTATATCCTGCTGATCTTTACAATAACTTAATATATTTGTGTTATAATTACGTCTTATCTATGTATAAAATGAAGACTCAATCAAAGTAAATAGTTTAATAGTGGTGAACTTCCAAGATTTATTTGTTCATTAACTACTTTATATTGTTGATCTGCTAGATGTCTTTTGATTTTAAGTTCTTCGAGGAAATCTAAATTTTGTTTTTTATCACTTTTTACTCACTACCGAATAGTTCTGGTATTAGGCGATGTTGCTAGTTTTCGCAGATACAATGTCCTAGATTATTTTTATTAACTTTCAAATAAGAAGTGATGACGCGTTACTGTCGATCAGATTTTCAAACTGATCAAACTACCATTTCTTTTGGCTAACCACTACAATATTCTTCAAGCAAAAATGGTAGCTTTGAATAAAACAGTCCTGTCTTGACAAAAAAATTTAATGTTTATAGCAACCAATATCAATATTTCCTAGAAAACTGTTTATCTAAAAACTAATCTTGTACATTATTTTGTGAAATGTCATTTACATGTTGAAACTACTCTTACAATGAATTTTTTTTACCATGAATGATTTATTATATGTAGTTTGTGATTATTGTTTTTTACACTGGTTTATTTAAATATTCATTGCTAACTGCTTGTGTGTGTATTTATTAATGAAAGCGCGTCCATTTTGGGTCCATCAGAATATTTAAAAAAAACAAAAATTACCAAAACGGGGAAAACACATTTAAAAACTGAAAAAATTATAATACTGTCATCAAAACAATTTTGCAATAAAATGTAACACATATTAAAAAATTAACAAACTCATAACAATGAATAGGCAAGAGCAGGCTTGAAACAAAACCTTCCACATATGACAAACAAGTTAAAGAAAAATCTACAGATATTTTTAACAATATTAAACATATTCCAATCATAGTGCTTCATCGTTTTGCTTAAAATAAATTCCTAGACATAATTTCGTTTACAATGAGAATTTAAAGGTAAAAAACTATTCATAGACTTTTATATTCTAATAAATCCAAGTTATTCGTAGAATAAATAATATAATTTTGAAATTATAATACCAAAATAAAAAGAGATTAAATACAAGAAGAGAGAATATCGTGTACAAATCAGCAGAAAACAAATGGCTGAGGTTCAGTTTGATACATATTAATGGCACGTTGAACGTAGAGAAATTATGGTTGCAATAGGAAAACCGCAAATTCCATGTAAACAAGAAATATTATACTGTTCCGTCGCCATTTCACAATGGCGCTGCCCACTCACTTCATTTTAAATAATGTATTGTAAACAGTCGGAATGTGTACTATGTACGGTTCAAAGATTTTTTGTTGTTGTTTAACGCAGAATATTCGAATGAAATGACTTTCAACACAAAACGAATGTTATTCAAAAAAATACTAACGTTGTTTAAAATTAAATCAAAACGTTTACACAGATAAAAATCCGTACTTCATCCCCAATTCCTATTATTGTGGAAACCGACCATACATTAGTTTACGTTATTAGACCGGTTAGTACCTACGAGTACTGTAGAATTTATCGGACGTTTGACCAACGTTTTATTTTATACTTTACCCTAAAACGCAAAAAAAACAGTAAAAAATAAAATATTACTATATTTATCGGCGTTCGCTCTTTTTGAAATTTGTTTCAATGTGAAAATAGTTAGTCTATAGTTGGTAATTACAGAAACATAATATTATTGCTTTTTAATAATTGTAATACGATACTATGGTTGTCATTATCCGATTTTTATGAAATGGCTCAAAATCAATTTGTTCCTGTAAACGAAAATATAACAGTTAATATTAATTTAGGCAATAAGTAAGTACTCTTTTTTGTTTTGCTGTTGAATTTCAATAAATGTATATGTATATGTTTAAAACCTGATTTTTAATTAGTTTTTAATATGTGCAACGTGTAATAAATGTAAGGTTAGGTTTCATGTAAGTTTTCGATAATCATCTCTTTTAATGTGATCTATGTGCAGTCTCTTTAAGATACTTCTGTTAGTTAATGCAGATCAAGCTATAGGCAGTTGCAGAAAAGATACTCTCCTGTTTTGTCCTCAGCCCAAAAGCATCTTCATTATTTGTCCGCTTCTTCGTTTTCTTCAGTATGTCGAGGCGCCAAAAGTTTTTTTTGGACAAAAGGTGTTACGCTAACTTGTAGTAGATTAAATTTGATTCCGGAAAATTTAAGCACCTCCTGGCCTCGAAAGGATACAAGTTCTGTTCAAAGTAACTCAAATTTATCGTCGTATTGATTTAAATACTGTAAAAACTGTAATCTTCGCAGATGTTTTGAGCATAAAACTTTATTTTTTTAAGGCTTTAGTTTGAGAACTAAAAAAGAATTTTCTAAAACAATTACATTACATTTACAGTTAAATTATGGAAAACAGGAAAACAAATAAGATAGAATTATATTTTAAAGCGGTGTTGGTAATTTCGCCATTAAGTATCCTTAAGGAGGAAGCTGGATAATCTGCGTCAGCCGACTCTTTACGGTGAACTCATTCCTTTTGCGGAGGAGGTAAAATATCTGGGGGTAATCCTAGATAGAAAACTTACCTGGAACTCCCATCTGGAGAGAACAATAAACAAAGCCAGGGTATCCCTCTGGAATCTCAGAAGGGTCTGTGGAAAATCGTGGGGATAAATTCCAAACAGATTTACTGGATTTATTAAACGGTGATAAAACCAATGGACACGAGTGGCTCAGTGGCGTGGGGGTCGAAAGGACTACAACAAGCTGCTGCAGCGAAGTTTTCTGGTCTGCAGAGAACTGCATGCTTGGCTATTACGGGCGCTATGTCCACCACACCGACGGCGGCAATGGAGAGACTTCTAGGTTTCACTCCACTCCCCATTCTTTTGGAGAAGGAGGCTAGGATGGTCTCTTACAGAGCCAAGTCAATAGGTAACCAGATAACGGGGGAAGCACTTTCGGACCACGCGGGACGGGTGGGGAAGTTAAATTCCCACCAAGTCCTTGGAATGGTATCAGACATGCTTGCCACACGTGTACTCGTGGAAATGCGCAGGCGCAATCTCCTTCTCTGGGTCCGACTGCGTTTTATACACGGATGGTTCGAAAAATCCACTGGGTGTGGAAGCCGGGGTGTATAGCAGAAATCCGAGAGTTGACATTTCAATAAACCTTGTTAAGTACGCTACTATCTTTCAGGCGGAAACGTTTGCTATAGATTTGTGAGCAAGGAAGCTGATTGCTCAACCCTTGGTAAACAAAAGCACCTACATAATTTCGGACAGCCAGGCAGCGTTAAAAGCACTGAAATCTACCCGGATTGATTCAAAGCTAGTGTGGAGCTTTATCGAATCCCTTAATAACCTTGGAGCCAATAACAGGGAGAATATACAGGGGCTTACCCACTCGAAAGCGTTTATATCTCAACCTTCGAGCAGAAAAACAGCACAGCTCCTGGAATTGAGTAGAAGTAACCTACGCATTCTTACTGGACTGTTGACTGGACACTGTCATCTGAGAAACCACCTGAGGAAGCTTTGTCTGAGTAATACGTCGGACGGTCGCTACTGCAGTGTGGCAGACGAATCGGCAGAGCACATTCTTTGCTATTGCCCCGCGTTAGAAATGAACAGGCTCCGCTCGTGTGGTCTCATACAGCTAGAGCCTACCGACTTTAGACAAGTGTCGCCAAAATCGATCTTGGACTTTGTTAAGAAGTGCAGACTGGATGGCGAATTGTGACCCTTAGGGGTGAGCCACAATAGGCCCTAGTTTGGCCATAGTGGAGGGGAGGGACACGCCCCGCTCACATTGAACCTAACCTAACATCCTTAAGGCGTTAGTACTACAGGTAAATTCGCTACCAATCTTTAATGACATGCTAAACCTACCAGTAATTTCGCCACCGCACTTCTGATAATTATTATCCTTTCACCTGATTTAATTGTTAATGGCTTATTCTAGTAATTTCCTTGACTATTCAACTCAATCGCACTGCACATGAAGTAAACATGTCTATTGCTAGATACTTTGTTATTGTCCCATGTAAACATAATGTGATATAAAAACGGAAATGATAGCAAGAGTAGGTAGTATAGTTTTATTGAAAAAATACAAAAATACAAAATGAATACGAAATCATAGGACAACAGATTCCAAAATAAGTTGGGTTAGGTTAAGTTAGGTTAAGTTACAAGAAGTACTGATGATTTGTCGGTTCAAATCAATCCATCCAAAATATTTGGACTGACAAAGACTGCGAACTGCAGATTCTATCAGGCTGAGGATGAAACGGCGAAGCATATTTTGTTTACCTGCTAAGAGAGGCTAAGGACCAAGTACTTCATGGAAGTGTCACCAACGACCTTGATGAGCTTTTGGAGGCACCTAGGGGTGAGCGACAATAGATCTTGCAAAGGAAGGGAAGTTGAACGACCACTCACATAGATTCTAAACAACTTTACCTAATCAGTATTCTCAAATAAATAATGTTTTGTCATCTTTCGATGTTTTTAATTTATTATATTATATACTTAGTACTTATCTTAAATAAAATAATTAGTATTACAATTTCCTACTAATTAAGTAATAAAAAAGTTCTATATATAAATGAACATCCAGAGCCTAAAATGTTCAAAATTCCAAAATAACCAGTCTCATCAAACATTCTTAGCATTTTGTGAATCTTTTGAAACAAACATAAAATACAACTACAGACATTTTAAATCAGAACAAAGAATACGTTTATAATGATCTTTAAAGAAAATTTCGAGTGTATTTTAAAATAACAAGGCCTTAAGAAGATTAAGTTTATTCTTTGAGATCTCTTAACTTTTTTATATATATAATATAAATATAAGGATTTTAAGAACTATAAAGATAAAACTTGCATATATTCAACATGTAGTTTATAGAAAATTTATATCGAGTAATTTGACATCTTTTAGAAATCCACTTTTTTCATCACTGTCATAGAGGTAAATAGAATCATGAAATTTACTGCAGTTAGTCTTACTTTATGGAAGTCCATCATGTTAGGAACTCTTAATATATTTCTTTGTACTATTTTATTTTAAAAATTTAAATAACTAATTTTTTTTTATTTGGGTAATTTTGATTTTAAATTTAACATCTAGGCTTTAATGCTGTTATGTCTTATTACTTCCACACTTGTTCTAGCCTTAATACTACCTAATTAACATCAGGTACCTAGCTACAAACAAACAAAATGTCAATCTGACGATGCTAATTCTAGCGAAACGGATGTCATTGAGTTTAAAAAAAGCAATTTTTTAAATAAATAGTGAAAGAAAGACTTTCAAAAAGTAATGGTAAGTACAATAAATTAAATATACCATAATCTAAAGCATATAAGTTACGGTGAGGGCATACGCAAATACTCTAATTGTTTGTAGACTAAAGAACCACCACAGTTTCTGTGTAGCATTACACTTAAGCTAATGAATATAAGTAAAATGTAGCAGGACCCTTCTTCCCCTACATTTCTATTGATAGTTTAACTTTAAAGCATTAAAAATTAACCAAGGAGGTTCGTAGAAAAAAAGTTATATGAAGTACTGATTTCATTTTAACATCACCTACTCATTCCCAAGCTTTGTCCTCTTATTCCTGAGACACTTTGTATTTTATTATTTAGTTCTACTTTTAAATTCGACCTATATAAAAAGTTAATCACTTATTGTTACATAATATTCACATATCAAATGAAAAATGAATATAGATAGAAAAATAGGACAGATTTTTCATTCATGCTTTAAATTTAACAAACCTATCTGATAACGTGGTCATTTAATTAATCCTTTTTGTTGGCAATGTGTAACATGTCACGTTAAAATGTCTGCTGCAACCGCAGGCATGTAGAACTTTTAACTTTTTTATCGCACTATCCCTTTTTTATCCCCAACTGCTCTTTTTGCCATCGATTTAACCACCAAATCTAATCAAACTAAGATTTAATACCATACTGTAAACACAACACGTTAAATAAAACTACTACATATTTATTGTAGCTCCTAAGATATAACTAAATTTATACAGACCCCTTTAAAACAAGTATATAATAGTAGTTTGTGCAACTAGTGTGAACATATGATGGTCATATTGCATATTGTATCTCTGTGCTGGGTGGGGTGGTGGATTTGGCGGAAAAGGTAAGGGAGGGCAGCTGGAGAAACAAGAATCTGGCACTACTGGTGTTCTTCGATGTGGGGAACGCGTTTAATAGTGTCAGCAAGGGAGCAGAGTTGAGCGCGTTATTCAGGCTCGGAGTGGGTGAAGGGTTGGTTAATTTAGTTGAGAATGACCTATCGGCTCGGGTTATAATAGATTCAAGGGGGAAGAATTGTAGAACGGAGGTAGGAGTGCCTCAGGGGCTGGTACTGGAACCGACGCTCTGGAAGTGTGTGTTTGACGAGGTTTGTTGATTATATGCGAATAGAGATGTGAGATTACGCTGTAGCCAGCTGATGTGTGCCTGGTGTGTACGGTAAAGGGAAAGACGGAGATAAAAAGAAAGACGAAGAAGATGTGTAGGAAGATAGAACGATGCGGATTGGAAGTGGCGGAAGATAAGACGGTGGGATTGCTCGTAAAGGGACTAAGCAAGACCAGGGAAGTTAGGGTGATGGTAAAGGGGAAAAAATTCATTTGGAGGAGTCGGTGAAGTATCTAGGTGTTTGGTTGGATAGCCAACTATCCTTCAAGCACCATATGTTGAAAGCAGCAAAGAAGGCGAGGGTACAAGTAGCGTGGTTGGGGAGATTGATGTGTAATGTGGATGGGCCGGCAGAATGTAAGAGGAGAGTTATTGGTAGGACGATTGAGCAGAGTATGCTGTACGGTGCGAAAGTTTGGGGTAAAAGAGCGAGGAACTATGCGAGAATAAAGCCACTACTACAGGGCAATGAAAAAACACACCTACGGAAACATCCTCACATCATTACAGGGAAAAACTGCCATCAGAATCGCCAGCGCATATAGGACCACGTCGACTAAGGCACTACTAGTGATAGCTAGAGTAACCCCCATCGACTTGCTCGTTCAGGAAAAAACTATGCTAAGCCAAGGATACGACATTAGGACAACCAACCGAATAACAAAGGATCAATGGCAACAAAGATGGGAACAAGATGACGAGACAGCACACTGGACCAGAAGACTTTTACCTGACATTCGACCATGGGTGGACAGAAAACACGGACAGGTAAATTACTACCTGACGCAATTCCTTACAGGGCACGGCTGCTTCAACGCCTATTTCCATCGTTTTAAGATAAGCGAAGACAGTAAATGTTTTTACTGCGACCTTACGGATACAGCCGAACATACCTTCTTCGAATGCGTAAGATGGACTAAAGAAAGAAATGAAACGGAAAGGATACTGGGTCGGATAACTCCGAAAAATATAATAAATAAAATGTTACAAAGTAAACTTACTTGGGAAGCAGTTGATAAAATGGCTCTACGTGTACTGAGTCTAAAACGTAGCGAAATGGAAGCTTGAAAAGTAAATGGGAGAAAAATAAACAAAAAGAGAAAGTACGGAAGGAAGTAGTGAAGAGAAACAGAAGGAAAATTTTGAAAAACAAGCAACATCACCCTGTGTCGTCCCCACTGAAGTAATGCCTGACGGTAGTTCCGGGAGGCCCACTGATACGGGGAGGGGTTTTAGCCGGTAAAAATCCGGCACTGTCAACGAAGCAGTATTTTGAAGATTTCTCCTTCCCAGGATAAAAAAAAACTACAGGTGCAGAGGGGAATTTTGTTGTAAGTGGTACAGGGGTACAGGACAGTGAGTGCATTAGCAGTAGCTGTGCTGTCAAGGTCAAACCCTTTGGACCTGATGGCTAGGGCAAAGAGGCAGCGGTGGAAGGGTGCCACAAAAGAGGAAGCTCAGGATTGGATGAAGAAGGAAATGTTGAGAAGGTTGGAAGGATACGAGGGTGCATTAAAAAGGGCGATTGGGAGTAGCAGTGGGTGGATGGACCGAGAGTTTGAGGAGGTAAACTACTTTTTAACCCAAGTGCTCATTGGGCATGGGTCAAGAGTGGGGTATCTTCACAAGATTGGGAAGAGAGAGAGACTGGAATATGCGTGAGGTGTGAGGTGAAAGGATGATGTGTTTGGATATTGGAAGAACAAGGAGGATTTGGAGAAGTTGAAGAGGAGACTCGAAGTAGCAGTGCATTGGGAGAACATGGTGAAGATAATGTTAAGAGGAGAGAAAGAATGGGTAGAGGTTAGCGAAGTTGTGGAGAAAATGGGTAGGAGAAGGGAATGTTCTGATGGCGAATAGTACGAATGGGTGAAGATTGTGTGAGGGATCGCCGCCCGTCTTGAAGTATACTAGGGTAGTGATTCCGACGCGGGAGTAACGGCGAGTTTTGAGGTTGATTTGGTTGGTAGGCATCCTCTCGAGGGTAAGTCCAACACTGTTGGGTTCTGTATAAGGACCCATCGAACATAAGTTTCCAATTTCAGCCCGAAAAAAAAATATTGCAAGAAAACGAAGGAAGTTTGAACACCACGCATAGGCGGAGTGCTTAATTGCCCGAGTACAAAATGGACAATCCACACGAGTCGAATAGTATAGTTCTTCCACGACCCACTTAAAAAAAATGTAGAAAATAAATATTTTATTAACCAATATTATAAATTTGAAATAAAAATTCTCAACAATGTCATTTATAATTTTACCAATTCAAATTTAAATGTTCACTGATTTTTGTAATAGAATAAAATAAACATTTAAAACAGTTACCAAGGGGGTACTTTAACTTTGACTAACCGCAGGGATTTAGCACTGGACTACCGGGGAATATTTTAGCAGTAATCTATAACGTCAAATTACATAATTTTATAAAAACTGAATATTGATTTTATGCCGTTTTTAATATTTGTTGTCAATTCACATGGATTGTTTTATTTAAACTTACTTTTTAAACTAAGTACCTATTCCCGATCCGTCATTTTTATTATTATTTTTCTTATAACCTATAAAAATATTTTGACGAGTTATTTTAAAGTTTCTTTAAAAAGAAAAAAAAAATAGGATGTATATGAAGTCATATCCGTTCAGTTAACCAAAATGGTCCATTTTTATTCCATAAATTGTGCAAAAAATGGATAATACGCATGAAAGAATTGTGTAAGAACCAAGGGAGGACAATTCATATCGCCTAGATTGAAAACGTGTGCCTTGGATTTGGCATTAGCATATTGTATAAATTTTACCTACCAATAGTTACCTAATAGTTATAAAGCTGGCAGCAACTTTTAGCCCCTGTGTCACAATATTACTGTAAGAATACCACAGCGTAACAAAACTTTTACCTTTTTATAACCAAATTTTACTCATTTGTTTTAGATATCTGTTTCAAAATTTCTTTTATCATCAATATGACATTAATGTTAATTTTTTCTAATACTTGTTTATTTTGTGTACTAAATATAATGAATTTCCACAAAGTAAGCTTAGTTACAATACAACTTTATTAACACTTGATTAATGTTTTACGCAATCTTATTTAAAAAAATAACCTTTATTCGCCAATGACAGTCTGTTTCAAATAAATATAACGTTTTATTTTACAAGACATTTTTTAAAAGTTAGTTCAAGCCCTGCTGTATTTGGACAGATGAGACTAACCCTTTTACTATGTAGGTTCTACGTTTAAATAGGAAAGTTAAACTTTTTTAAAGTATATAATTAATACAAGTGCTTTTGTTTTAAAGTGAATAGATATTTTTATTGCCAGGCTTTTAATCATAGAAGAAATATCGCACCATCTAACGCAACAACAATTTATTATTTCAATTAATTAGTTTACTCGACTTTACACCATAATCCCTTCTTTCATAAACTAAAACATTTAAAGTCATTTATTTTACTTTCGTATTTTCATTATCATATCTATTAGGGACCAAGACTAATGATAATAATACATTCTTTGTTAAAATTGCTAACCTTCTCGTAATAAACATTTAGTGATGGGAACATTTTATTGTTTACAGTCCAATTAACATCTTAATACAAGATGCACCAAGCACAAGATTAATTATTAACATCGTATGAATATTACATAAGAGTTTAGTAATTATAAAATATAAACTAATTTCATAAAACACCAGGACGTAGTATCATAGTAGTACTTTTGTAAGCAACAGGGGATTATAATGTCAGATATTTGTCATAATTGTTATTACTGAGTAAACAAAACTTCCAATGAAGGAGTAATAAATATTAACTTATTTTTTTATTGTTACGTTTTTTATTTATAAAATAAATAAATTACAATTCATGTATTTATAAACAACACATCTTTTTATTATTTTATTTTTTATTTGGATTAAGAAATCTTTAAATAGTTTTTAACCTTTTATATTTTATATATTTTTTTATATTTTACTCTAGTTATCCAACTATAATAACTAGAAAACAAAAAAATCTTAAAATTGAAAGAATGTTTGTCTTCATCTGATGCTCCTGATCTCTGATGGTTGCATTCTGTGCATATAAAGCTTGATATTTGTTTGTACCGTTTTGTTGGGCCCCTTTTTCCAAAAAAGTACGGTATACCATCGTGAGTACGGGGTGGTATGACATCATTTTCTGCCTCTACTTCCTGCGCTGTATCAAAACCAAACGTTTCAATATTACTATTACCATTCATATAACTTTGGTCGTCCTTTGAAAATTTTTTTCCTCACTTTCCTCTAAACCTTATGCCAATAGTTTTTGCAGCCTCTTTTACTCTTTTTTATAGGCGTCCATCCTCAAATAATAACTTTTAACCCCAAAGAATCATAATAAATAATAAACCTTACTTCTTTAACAAGTATGCTTCTTTAAATATTTTATTTGCTTGTTATTGTGGATTAAATAGATTGAAAGTATTCACCAATTTTACCACAATACTCATGTTTAAACTTATTATTTATTGCAATTTAAACCAAATATTTAAAATTTGTTACAATTCTCTTTAATCAGGAGAGTAGACTAAGCATAAACCTCTTAGGTCCCTGCTTTTATTGTTTATTGATGTCCTTTTATTGATGTTTTTAAAGTAAGTAAATCTTATTTTATTCCTTTATGTTTATTATAAAGAATATTAAATTTTTAACGTTATTAATATTAAAATGATGTATCAGGAACGAGAAAAAGTGTTAGCGAAAAGTCACCCACGGTGGTTCATTTTATAAAAACAAAGACTTGCAACTGTTATACAAATATAAAAATTAATTTGTTCAATTGAAAATCATAGAACGTAATTAAAATCATGTGCTTACTGAAACAAGTGGATAATATTGGAGAAAAAGCTAGCCAGCCTATTTTAAGTTCCATGTGAAAAAGTAAATGTGTTGCTAATGGTATATTTGGAAAAAGTAACATTAACACATTTTTTTGTGCTTGACCATATAGTCCTCTACAATAAATTATAAATATATTGTTAGGATTTTTAAACATAAACAGATTTATTGTTATTTAAAAGTTAAATTTTTAATATTGAAGTTAAATGTAAAAATTAAATCTTTAGGTTAAATATTTCAGTAATCTAAACAATAGAGTAAGTTAGTATAGGAGGATTATGTTTGGACTGTTCAAGAACTGAGATCAAGAAGTCAAGAAAATTATAAAGTTGAAAAGAAAAAAGAAAGAAAAAAGAAAGAAATTTATTAAAAAAGTGAGAGGTTAAGAATTTTTAAAATAAAGAAAACGTTAATTTATTAATTAAATAAATTCATAATAAATAACTGATTTATTTATATAAAATACAAAAAATACAAAAAGTAGGACAATACAAGATTTCGTTAAGGTAAGTGTAAAGTAATAAATCTTATTCAAAAAGTCAAAAGTAATAGACAAATCAATTTTACCCTTCTTCCATTATAATTAAATTAATATTACGGAAGATTAGCTAAACGGCCTTCATTGTAATTAAAAACCTATTTTTTTCAAATAAACTTGGAAGTTACGTTATAGCGAAATGCCCCAAGATGATATGCCAAAGAAATTCAACTTTGTGAGAAAATTCATTGCAAAGTTCAGTAATAAATCTGAATGGGATAAAGACACCATACAGAATTTAAACCAGAATGCCATAAAGTGGTATACGGACGGTTCCAAGCTAGACGATGGCACTAGGATAGGAGTTTTTGGACCGAGGGCCAAATACTCAGAAAGCTTGGACACATACCCAAGCATCTTTCAAGCAGAAGTCCGCGCCATCGAAAGATGTGTGGAATTCAATATTGGAAGAAACTACCGCAGACAAGAGATTGTGATCATGTCGGATAGTCAAGCAGCCATCAAAGCGCTGAGCTCAAATATAATCAGTTCGAAGATGGTTTGGGAATGCCTGGGCAAACTAAATGAACTAGGCCAGAAGAACACTGTCACCCTCCTATGGGTCCCGGGACACATAGGAATAGAGGGGAACGAAACAGCAGATAAGCTGGCAAAAAAAGGAGCTCAAACCCCACATTCGGGACCAGAACCATCTTGTGGGATCAGCAGTAGAGTAATCTTAGGAAAACTAAGGGAAGAAATGGAGAAGGAAAAATCCAAGTACTGGAATCAGCTGAAAGGACTGAGGCAATCTAAGATACTACTGGGGAACTATTACCAGAAGAGATCTCTTAGCTGCCCCAACCTCAGTAAAAAAAGGCTCCGAATCCTAACGGGAATATTAACCGGGCATTGCCGGTTAAGAAGCCACATGAAGAAACTAGGGTTAGCAGATGAAGCAAAGTACAGATTCTGTGAGGAAGAGGATGAAACCTCAATACACATACTCTCAGAGTGCCCTGCTTTGCAGAATTCTAGGGCAAGATACCTAGGAGCACATGGAATAGAAGAAGGGGATCTACCTGATTTGAAGCCCAACGATGTCCTAAACTTCCTCAGGAAAATAGGACTCGAGGTGCTGCTATAAATCTGAGAAAACATCAGAACATGGCAAGTAAGGGGGGCACAATAGATCCTATAGGTCGCAGTGTACTTATCACCCCTAATTTATTATTCTTAATAAGATGGACTTTCAAAAAGTAAGGCTTAGTGCAACAATTAATGTTTAATGTTTAATTTTTAAATCTTTTTTGATATTTCAAGAATTTTTGGAGATATTCGAAAATCTATACTCCCACTTTTTTTTAATTTATTGTTGACAACTATTGCCAATTTGCTTTACTATTTATTATCACTCCACGCTGCAATTAAATAAATTATAAGTTTAATAGTAAATTGTTCTCTAAAAATAACTTTTTTAATCGAAATTTATATCTCTTATATAGCAATTTATATAGAACGGTAAAAATTTATTAATATCATATGTAGTTAACTAAAAAATCGTCCGCACTTGCTTTTAAAATAAATCAGGTATCAATGTAGATACGAGGCGAGCTAAGGGGCCAAGAGAAATGAATAGTTGTACTGTATAAACACTGCGTCGCCCAAATACAGTATCAATTTTAATAAATAATGCGTCTCTTCTTATATTTATCACTCAAAGGTTTGACATAATATCAAGAAACTTCACAATAAATCAATAAAATTCTTATGCTGTTCTAAAAAATGTCTCTAATAGCAGACATATTTGGTTATATTTTAATACAATATTGTAAAACATTTAAAAAATTTAATTACATTTCATAAAACAACTTGGTTATTTAAACTCACGTTAGAGAATAAAAAAACTTTTATAAATAATAATAATAATAATGCGTTTGATATAAAAAACGATCATTTTTCAAAATCCACATAACATTTTAAAGAAGTCAATGAATGATCTTTTTTTCGTAGGTTTTTTTCGATAATTTGTGAACACCAAACAACATTGTCACATATAAATATAGTGATATCGGAGGTAGTCAACGAAGGGGTATAAAACGAAATTTGCCAGTGTTTTAGGGATAAATCTAAGCCGTCGCTTGGGATGGTTGTGACAGCGGACGCCTGGCACTGAAAAGTGCACGCACTGGCGAACATTAAGCGTCGCGTGGTGACACCAGTCGGAAAAGTGTGGCGAAAATGACAGCAACAGAGGTACCGGCGGCAGAATGCTTCGGTTTTGTAAAAATCATTTAAAATGTTTAGAAATTAAAGACTTCCTGTGCCAGAGTAATGTTAATGACAAGCGATATTTGTCAATTTTACAAGCCTATAAAAAAATATTAACTGAAATTTATTGTACTTACCCTTACTCTGAGGAAATCCATCATACTAAGAACATTAATAAATAAAACTTTTTTATATAAAAAATACCTAGTTTTAGCAAAAGAGCAATAATTGAATCTAAAAAAATGGTTTTTAAAATAAAAGAAGAAAGTTTCGTTAAAGTTTTATTTTTTAATATCCTTAATTTATCAGCTGTGTTGGAGTAATATTTGGGAAATATTTTAACCTTTATCTCTCTTTGTATGCAATGCATTTTATCGTTAGATAATTTTGGTTACCAATTATATTCTAATGTCAGTTGTAGAAACATTTGCTAAAATTTTAATACCTAACTTATAAGTAATAGGTACTTTGTTTTTGTTTACAGGCAGCAGATACTTTAGTTTTCCAGTAATAATTGATGGAAAGGAGAAGTAAATGAATATTTTATATAAAAATTTTATAATATACCACCTATGCATCCCCGCAATAAATTAATTGGTAGATTTCATTAAATAAAAGCTACAGAAATATATTATGATTAACTATAGTTATTTAAAATGAGGCTAATAAACTATTACAAAATAATACAATTTTAACTGGTGTTTATGAATTTATTACTAAAAAAAGTATATTTATCCGCTAGACTGGTGGTATTATTAAAATAAGATGAGCTGAAAACATTTTTTGTTGCTCTATTATCTAGTAGTACTAGACAAGTCGTTGAGCAAGCAATTTATCAAACAGGTTTTTCATTAAAATTAATATAAAATATTGTTTTTATCACAATAAATAATAATAACTCAAAAACGCAATATAGCATTATCCACAATAATACTTCGATACTAAAGGTTTTACTTTTATTTTATTAATTTTTTTCTTTAGATTTTTTAATAATTTAGAAGCTCTCTGATGTTTATTAGATAATATTAAGGCTAGATCAAGTATGAAAGTAATAAGACAAAAAATATTAAAGCCCAGATGTTATTATCCTATTATACTTAAACATTCAAACTCAATCATACACACCAATGACACTAAAAGTACTACACATTAGTGATTAAAAACAAAACATATATTTTCTTAAAGTACCTACTTGAAATAAAAAAACATTTAGTAGTTCAACAAAATAAAGTAGTTATTAAACAAATAAAACTTGGAAACTCTCCACTATTAAACTCTTTACTCTGTTTACGTCTTCATTCCCCTTGGCGCTTTATAAATGCAATTTATTTGCTATATTTTTCTATTTTAACATTATATTTAATAAGAACAATAAATAACTGCACAGTTAAACTAAACTTCCACTATTTATTTGAAAAAATCGCTGTGTAATTTCAATATGTCAATCTGACGATGCTAGTTATAGCGAAACAGCTGTAATTGATTTTAAAGCGATTTTTTCAAATAAATAGTGGAAGTTTAGTTTAACTGTGCAGTTATTTAATGTTCTTAGTAAGATGAACTTCCAAAAAGTAGAGGTTAACACAATCAATTTCATTATATTTAATGTTTAATTGACTTTTAATCATTGAATACTGTGCCCATAAAGTAGAACTTTTAAACTTTCTGGACAAATTCGTGAAGTATGCAAGCATAACGTTTTCCGTGTATTGCTGTACATTATATTCATTGCACCATTTTAGAAATTTTTCGTATGCAAAATCATACAGTTTACGCGACTTCGTTGGAATTAGAGTTTCAATACTGGAATTAGCTATTTCAACTAATTCCGGATGCATACATTGTAAGTCTTGAGACATTTTTGCAGTTTGAATTAGATAGGAACACTTTCAGAGTCTGACACTTTTCAAAACTAACAAAACATCAAAATTAAATAAGAAAATTGACAGTTCCTGCCTTCTTGATTATAACACCCATAAGACGTTGCTACCGTTTCTTATTATTTTGTTACTAGTATAATAATGACAGTTCATTATTGTACTAGTAAAAGAATAGGCTATTTCTACTGTTTGTGTTGAAGAACATAATACATTTTTTATTATACGCTTGAAGAAAAAAGAAATTTATTTACAATATGTCAAGTATCTATTATTAAAGTATGTCATCAACGGTTGAATTTTATCTTCTTCAAAGAAAATCGAAATAATTCAAAAATGCTATCAAATTTGATGTAAGTACCATTTCCGGTTAAATAAAAAATCAACCCTGTATATTTTTACATTTTTGAATTCCTTGTAAAAGTTTGCATCCGGTAACACTTTCCATGAGTATATTGGAACAATTGAGGCTTTAATCAATAATTTATAATATTCGAATTAGTTAGCAATACATTAAATAATATTAAATAATGTTAATCTTCCTGTTACTGCAGTACAAGTTGTGTAAAAATGTTTTTGAAGAGTTCTTAAATAGTACAGGCGTTAGTATAATAGGCATTAGCAGCCTGCTGCTGCATTTGCAGCATGTACCGGCTAAGGGGTGCTAAAGCATTTATGCACGTGTGCCACATAACTTTTGGGAACTGAACCACAGCCGTATACTACTGCTCCAAGCATGTCTGGATTGGATGACAATATAAAGGTAACAAAGGGGAAAAGAAAAAGCATAGTGACGGGGGACTTCAACGCTAAGAATAATGTATGGGTTGGAAAAAACGGACAGGAAAGGTAAGATCCTGGAAGAGGTATCAACACCCAATGGGCTAACGGTGTTAAATTATGGATTGCTGCCCATCTTTGTCAGAGGGAAAGATGGTTCGTCGTATATTGACATGACAGCATGTATAATGACTGGGTATAAATGACTGGGAAAGAGATTGCGTAGTTGGAGAGGGCGAGGATAGTCTTAGTATACACAGGTACGTGAAGACGCAAATAAGAAAACCTAAAGAATGAGGGACAGGAAGACAAAATATTCATTTGGACAAAGGCTGAGGTGAAGAGTATGTGGAACAAAGTAAGAAAGGAAATAGAAAGGGGACTCGGGCATGATGTAAATAGAGTGACAACAGTGTATGGGAGGCTAGTTAGTAGTAAAGTGAGGAGATAGAGAAGCAGTGAAAGGAATGTAAGTAATAACGGAGATGTTTGTTAACGGGAAGGAGTATGATAAAGGAATATAAGGAGAAGAAAAAGAAACTGGAGCAGGGAGTAGATAGAAAAAAGAGAAAGAAGTGGGAAGACTTACTGGGAAAATTGAAAAATAACCCATGGGGCAAGGAGTGTAAAATAGCGGTGAAAAGGAGAAGTGGAAGCAAGAACGTGGTGTTAGAGGAAGAGTGGGAGAAAAGCTGTACCAGAGAGGAGAAGGAAGAGGGGATTCGGAAAGTGCAAAATTGTATGGTGTTAGGGAAAATTGGGGATGAGCCTACAGTCGTTCTTTTAAAGAATGCTCATATTGTAGAATTTATACTATTGTGTATTTACTCATCTTCACCATAAGGTTTTTAGAATCAAAAGCTTTCTTTCAAAATCTATTGCACTCTTCTTGTGATAGTGCTTTAAATTTTTGTGCTTTATAATTTATGTAATTATGTTGAGGAAAAGCTCTCACTTTGTAGAATTTGGCCAACATGATGAAATTCGAAAAATTTAAACCATAAAAATTTCACTTTCGTCACGAATTAACTGAAGATGATCCAGATCGTATAACAAAATATTGCTAAAACATTCAGAACAGATGTTTATTAAATCCAAACTTTATCCTTGATAAGGAAATATTTTGCTTGAATAGTAAGTCGTTGGATGGGTCAAGTACATTCGCAGTATCCGCAAAGTAAATGTGTGAACAGAAATGATAGACCATAATATTATTGGACCTTTCCTCATTGAAGGTTATCTGTCTGGATATCGGTATTTGGGATTTATAAACAAATTATATTGAATATATCGCTATTGCAAGACCTTATCCTGATCCAAATAACCCACTAATTCCTGCTGCAGACACATAATTTTAGAAAGACGGGGCACCTGCGCATTATTCTAGAATTGTGCGACAGTATTTAGATAAAGTTTTTCCACGTCGATGAATAGCGTGGAGGGGTGCTATCTAATGTCCACCTCGTAGTGCTGATTAAATAGTTTTGTTTTTATTCTGTGGTGTTATCTATAATATTGTTAAGAACAATAAATAACTGAACGGTTGAAAAAATTTTTGAAATTTGTGGGAAAAGCTGTTTAAAAAAAAACCAAATCACATAAAACAAAATAACAAAACATATTAATACAGCAATACAAAAGTATCCACAAGTAATAAAACATACAAACAAATAAAACTTCACAATATAAACATTGCGAAAGGTCAGTAAAAAAAAATAAATGTATACTTTATGTATTCATTATACATTGAGAATAATAAATAATAAATGATAAAAAAAAATTAAATTTAAGATTTTAATTTATTCAAAATAACAACAAACAACAAAATAAATAAATATCATAAATTGACCATCCAGTGCGTGAGATTAATTGATTACGTATTCATGATGTACATTCTGCTACATAAATAGAAGAACAAAATTATATATATTTAATACGTAAAATTATCTACATAAAATATTTGATATATTTCGCCTCGTCCTATATTATACGTCTTACAAAAAAAAAATTATAACCTATTATAAATTGTCACGATTCGTTCGAGTGCTACAAATTCCCGTGCAAATTATTAATAACAAAGTTTTTAATAAAATTTTTTCTGAGTGTCTTTGTGTTGAGTATTGGAGGAAACATTATGTAAGTACTAATTATTATAATTATTTATATACTTATCACACTAAAGTTATTTTCAAAATTGATTTACATTAAAATAACTTAATTATAAATTTAAGGCAAACTATTTCTTTAAAAAGAAAAAGTTGAAATACTTCTGTGACTTGTCAATGAAGAAAAAAAAGAAATGGATAAATAGCTTAGTTTAACAATTTTACAGTGGTTATGGAGAACCATCATCAGAAACGAGATCAGAAATAAATAATTTAGAATCTCACTTGGCAAATAATGATATGTTGGTTTCAGCTAGTTTAAATTACAAGCCTCCTTACAGTGTATTTTTTAAGATTATTTGTTTTTAATGATTAATTAATATTCTATATTTTTGTTATGTTTCATTATATAGTTTTTGAATATCTTTTGTTTTGCAATATTTCTGTTACATTAGTATCCTCTTTTGTTTGTTTGATATATTAATAAAATAAATGTACTTATATGCATTAATTTACTGTTTTTTTCAGTACTTCCACCAGCTACTAAATATCATAAATATAAATTTTGATACATCTATATTATGTAATATTTAATATATAAATATTATCTAGATATATTATTTTTACATAAATGTTATATAGTAATTTGGACATATTTTAGATGTAATATACATAATAAATATGTAATATAAATACGTACATATTATATCACTATTATTTTCTAGCTGTGCCGGCCTTTGTCAGTATTCAATACATAAATATTATCTAGTTGTGACTTCAGTTTTATATAACTGTGACTTTTGTAATTTATAAATACGTTCAAATTGAGTCACACAACAAGTACCCCAAAAAGGAAGTGCATAACAAATAAAGTATACAGAAGTAGACCCTCAAATTTAAATGACTTCAGTTACGCATACAAAACTTATTGTTGCAAGTGTCCAACCAATTTGTGCAAATATTTTACGAGATTATGAAGAGCGCTTAGGATATTATCAAATAGCAGAAAGGCGTAAATTTAATAAAATTTTCTTAATTTGTACCTATAATTTTTTGTCAAAATGTCTAAATCGTTATGTTGCCAATAATATGATAAAAATATAAATAAAAAGTTTTACTATAGGCAGAATTTCATTGGGAATTCAAAAATATACAGGGTGTTTTATGTAAAATAAAAATATTAACATGCATTTAAATTTAATAGCATTTTTCAATTCCTTGGATCATCTTAAAAAGTTTATCATGCCGTTAACGCTTTACAAGTGTTGAGAATCAAGTTAACGAGTATTATGTCAGTTTTACCAACACGTTAAAAACATGTCACCATGTGGTTTTCATTATAATCAATCTTCATACAAGGAGATTGTAAAAACGAGCGAGTGACCTAATTATGTCAATAATTCATATGGATTATCTTACCTTTTAAAAATTTAATCTGATTTTCACGGGCACTCAACAGAAAATTAAAACGAAACGAAATCCATCTAGCAATGTCATCTCTTTAGTTTTAATTTACAGACCTTTTATATTTTTAGTTAGGGAGATTAAATGAAATAAATAACTTTTGGTTATAAAAATAATGATTTTTTATTTTGTAAATAAAGTATTGGTATAAATCTACTATACAATTTTGGAATACAAGTCTATTGTACTAACCCTTACTTTTACCATGTGGAAGTCCAACTTATTAAGAATATGGGCAGAGAAATTTTAAACAAAACTTTTTGTTCAAAAATTTTCTGGTTAATGTACATCAAATTAATAAATTGTTAGTAAAAATCTACAATTTAAATTATTTATTCACCTTAAACAAATGATATAGACTATTATATTGAGTTTAAAGAAATACTGTCAGAATTAGCTTTTAGTGAGGTTAGGTAATGGTTGCTTCAGAAAAAGCCAGCTGATAATTTTTTTTTAATTTATTGCACTAAACTTTGCTTTGTAAAAGAACACGATGAACCAAGACTAAAGTGTCTGCAAATAAACCTTCAGCATTAAAAAGCAATAACAAGCGTGCTTTGAAGAATGTTTCTTGGTGAAAACTTAGCAATAAGACTTGTAAAGTAGCCTTGGATGAACAATATACAATTAAAAAGCCGTGTTCTTAATTCAGGTAGGTTACTGTGTTGTGACGATACAAAAAGTAGTTCTGAGGCTTGATAAAAATATTAAATTTATATCTTTTATAGTATTAATGACACCTTTACTAATATTTCATAAAAATTACGGTATGCGCCAAAACAAACGACACTAAAAAATTAAGCTTTATTAAGCATGAAGAATTAAACATTTCAAATAATGCGAATTTTAAGTTTTGCTTCTACAGAAAATGTGCTAATAGTGGTCCCCATATGCAAGAGTTGGTAAGAAAAATTCGATATCAGATTTAAGAATGCTGTCCTGGTAGCCCCATCCTGTTGGAATCTTTGGGTATTCAACTGTATGTTTCTTGCATGACAGAATTGTCTGAGATTAATGATAAATGGTGTCAAAATTTGTTCTCTACATCGCACTTGATTTAGTGTAACGGGTCCAATAATCCATTACCTACCCTGCGCACCAAATTGTCACTATGAAGAGGGGTTTCTATGGTGATGTTTGGAAGTTCAAAACCGAGAAAACGATTTGTTTGTCGACAACTCTTGATTTCTTGTCTTGTCAAGTGTTTACCAATTTGTATTTTTTAGGGTAAACCACCAATCTTCCTAAAGATTCTTAAGGTAGACTTTTCACCATAACTCATTTTTAGAGTTCTGCGGAGACTTTTTTTGGTGATTCTTATACCTGTTGAAATAGCCTTTGTTTCGTATTTGTTGTCACGGTAACTGGACGACCAATACAGCTTTTGCGTTGAGCTAGAACGCTTCCTGTTTGTCGAAATTTTGTAACGACTTGTAACAAGTCCCTATTATTCGGTGCAGGCTTCTTAAATTCTTCCGAAATTGATTGGTTTAACAAACTATGTCCATTTGATCGTCCGTTCCCGTATGAGCAGAAATAATGCTCAATAAATATTTTTTCTTGCGTTGTGAGCGCCGTTTCGAATCTTTTTGACAGATTGTAAGAATAAGCTATGATTAAGAATATAACATGACAACTATTGTCACTTGTTTCATATGACGCGATTATATTTCACAGGCTGCCTGATTTTAGCGCATACCATATTATACAAATCAAAAATGGACAAAAATAAATACATAAATTATCTACTTCTATAATCTACAACTACTTATGTAAGTTTTAAATAAATGTAAACGGTATGATTGTGGAAAAAAGTAAAAACGTTATTGTTAAATTTACAGCTAAATGTTTTTGGTAGATATCAAAGAATTGTAAGAAACATCTTTTAATGACCCCTAATAATCATCAATGAAAAGCCTTTTATGATTTTCCTTGGACAATCAATATATCAAATTTTAAAGTTTTACTATCCAAATGTTTATTGGTAATTACTTAAAAGTTTTCTATCTAAATGTCTATATTATATGGATATTATACAATATAAGTTCCGAACCAAGTGAGCAATGTCTAAAAAAGTGACATCATACATTGTTGCCCAATAACAAAAAAAAATCCTTAATATGTAAATGAATGTATTCTGTTATTCACAGGAAACTCTTCTCGACTAAACTATTATGCAACAAACTGGAATTAAATCACACTCTATTCTAAAACTTATTTTACTAATAAATAATAAAAACTAATTTTACCGGACAAATACAAAAAATATTTGCAAACTACGCAAATTTATTTCAACATTTTACACGTTTTTTATTCGCATAACTGCATAAGTTTAAAAATTCTTTGAATTACATTTTTTTGCACATTGGTCACGTGGGTCGGGATTTATTTTAAATCAAAATCAACTGTAGCAAACATTTTCAAAGAGGTAAACAATGTTGAATATAATATGCATAACAGAAGATTAAGTTTTTTATTTATCGACTTTCTGTATACTAGACTTTTGTAAATACTGTTCAATTCAAACTAATTTATTGTAAATTATGTAAACATTCTATTAAACCAAAAATTTTTACAAATAGGTAAAATGTGCTCAACAATATAGTGCCTACAATAAAAGGGACTGATGGTAATAAACCACTTTTATTGCGATCGTCTGTCACGGTTTATTGCTTATGGTCAAAATTTGCACACAGGATCGGTTCTTGTATTTGTATAATTTGTGTTGAGTATAATCATTTATATTTGTGTTCCCGTATTGAGAGTTAGTCTGTGCTATTTAATAATTTTTGTGAAAAATGTTTCGTCCTTGGGAAACCGCATCAGCGGCGCCCTGTGTTACTGTTCCTGTTCGACGACGAGTTTTATCCCTTGATGCCAAAGAAATCATCAGACATGTTCATCAGAAGCTGGTCCGAAGGGGTTGGGCTTTTACTCCTGCTGTAAGAGAAACCAGCGATTTGACAGGGATACCGGAATCATCAGTGAACGTTCACATTTCGAGGCCAATTCATCCGAGACGAAAACGAAAGTGTTTCCAGAACCACTGATGACGGTGATAAAAATTTGACATGAAGAACTATCTACTCTATGTACGAAGAAAACTTGGTGCCTACTATCAGATCATTGCAAACAAGGCTAAGGGGCTCCACTGAGATAAAGATATCAAGTGGAAACCTATGGACATTTTTATCTAAACTAGGTTTCAAATACTGCAAAATTGACAGTAGGCAAGTTATTATGGAATCCCAACGGATTAGGCAATGGCGTTTTGAATATTTGACTGCCATAAGTGATTACAGGTCTTTATAAAGACCAATAATCTATTTGGATGAGACCTGGTATAATACCCTCGATACGCCAGCAGAATGATGGACCGATGGAACAGTGCGATGCCAATCAAAAGCTCCATCGAACAAAGGAAAATGGATCACGATTATTCATGCTGGATCAGAAGATGGTTGGATTCCAAACAGTTTGGGACTTTCAGCGAAGAACATTCAAGATTCGTCGTTGGATTACCACCAAGATACTACAGCCGAATTGTTTGAAGATTGGTTCGAAAACACTTTACTGCCAAATATTCCTCCGCATAGTGTCATAGGTAGTTATGTACAATGTCAGTTACCACAGTCGCCAATTGAAGAAGGTTCCAGGCTCTTCAAATAGAAAAGCGGAAATGCAGGAATGTATTCTTCAGAAGTCATATGCATGTGACACAATTGCAGCATCCAAAGGACATACAGTTCTTCGTCTTCCTCCTTAATACTGCTTATTCAATCCGATTGAGCATATGAGGAGAAAACTAAAGAACAAGGTAAAATACTATACCTACATTATGTCCTTCTGTAATTGCATTAATCCGGCAAAATATAGATGACCCAGAGGCTGATTGCTGGAAAAGAACGATAAACCATGTTATAAAAGTGGAGGATTCATACAGGGCATTTCATACTAACATAGAACCCCTTATAATTAATGTAGACGATGACAGTGATAGTGAAACTGAATTGATGTATTAACATATTTAAATTTTTATTAAATTTTATTGTGAATATCCTTTAATATGCGTTTCTATTAAGAAATTATTTTTGCAAATTTATTCCTGACCTGCATTATTTACCCAAACTTGCCAATACCTGAGATAAAAGTACCTAAGAAGTTTATTATCACCATCCCTTTTATCACTATATTGTTGAACACATTTTATACAGATAGTAAAATGTATTTTGATATGATCGTTCTTATAATATAAAAACAACATTATTATTTTAGAATATGTTAGCACAAACACGTAACACTTTGGACTAAATGATATACTTTGGGGATAAATAGTATACTTATACTATACAAAGACAATTAAAACATATTTTTGAAAAGTTTTTAGGGCTGCGAGAATATGTTAAAATTTAAAAAGCTTAAATTAAATAAAAAGTGAAAAAATATTACATAAGCCACAAAAAAAATTTAATAATAATAAATAAATTTTTTTTCTGTAATTTATTGCACTAACCCATACTCTCGGAATTTCATATTTCTAATAACAATTGACAATGAAACGTTTTAATAAATCTTCCAAGTTTATTTAGTTTCAGCTGTTTTGACAAACTTATTATGGTCAGATTGATATATTGAATTAAAAAAGCTATTTTATAAAAATTATCGTGAAAATGTTATTCAAACCGTTCGCTGTTTATTGTTTTTAACTAATAATTGTTAGTTTACCCTTACATCTCTAACATTGCATATATAATTACCCGTACTAATTCGGCCACGAAAAAATAACACCAACTTGTTCCCTTGACGTCTTCTTCACGTTGATAGATTGCATATTAAAAATTCTCACCTGTATTCTTTGGACGGCCCATCAAATAACTTATTAGGATCATTCTTTTCTGTGAAACATAATCTGATAAAAATCGACGGCAATTCGAAGTCCTACCCAGCGATAAGTTCAGACTCGATTATTCCACCAAAACAATTTTCGAGAGAAATAAAAAATTGAGCTAATAACTTTTACGGAAATGGTCTTTGTGTATCTGTATCATTGTATATTGGAAATTACCAAGATATTTTTTTTTTTTAGTTAAGTCGTTAAGTAAGTAAGAATTATAAGTATTTCAAAGATTCTTTAATATTAATGATTTAAAGTGATTCAATGAAAATGTTATACAAGATTTCAAGTAATATAGTGTTCTTATTTATTAAATGTTCTCTAGGCTTAATTAACTTCACATTACTTTGTTTACCTTGCCCACTTTTCATTCTGAAAGTAAAATTAATTTTGTAGAAGTTTATGAAATATTATTTTGGTTTTCCTTTAATAACCTGGAAGTAAAGGCAACTAACTTAATTGTTTAAAATAGCTAAAGGAATTACCTACATCTGTAGTTTAGAGATGTATATTTATAATAGAAATGTGGACTGTACTTAAATAAATTTATAATTTTCCCACGAAAAGGTAGTTTTCATAATAAAAATAATAAAACAACAGAATATTTTCTTTTATAAACAACCGATTAATTTTTTATTTGATTAAAGTAAAGAATTATCAAATATTTCATACTTAAGACACAATAAAATTGCCAAGCAAGAATTTTCGCTGTTAAGTACTACAGTATTTGTTGATATTTTGATATTATTACTGTTCCAGAAGCAGATAAAGTAAGAAGGGAAAACAAGTACAAGGTCGTAATCCCACAAGTAGAATTTCCACCAGGGAGCATAGCATGTTATACAGATGGCGAGAAGGAAACTTCTTACCACTTCCTGGGCACCTGTGAGGCGTACGCACAACTCATACAAGACATCTTTGGGGTGCGAAGAATCGAGGAAGTAGACTTGTACACCCTCCCTCCAAGGGATATCATGGCCTTTATACGAAGGTCGAGAGGGCGCCGAACGAATGAGATACAGAGGGAAAAGAACCTGGCGTAAAAAGGGCCCGAAGGGCCTACTGGCCAGGCATCAGGCATCTGCTTTCTAAGGATTCTGTTTCGGGTGTGTTCTTATTTAAATGGTAGGTTTGTTCGTGGTGATAAGTTGTGTCTAATATACTGTGGGTCAGGTTTGATTTTAGGGTTCGGACGATAAACTAAGGAAAGGTACACGATTAAGTAGAAAAGTAAGTATTTACCTAATTATGACAATATAATATATGTTTCTTTGTGAACGCGAGGTCATCAATGTCGTATTACTCAGTTATTTTATTTATGACTTATAATACGTTTCTTTTCTGGCACTTTGCTCCCTACAATGAGAACAGGAAAATTATACTTTGGATAGAGGTTGGTGGAAAATTAATGTTCTAAATTTTATATTTTTTCTTGATTTTATTAATTTAATTACTCTCAAATTTCCCGGAACGAAAAGGAGCCAGTAATATGGTTTTTAACAATCCCTGTCCAAATATTAACCTTTAAAGGTTATGGTGTATGGCCCACTGTCATCCAGTGAGGATTTTTCGTTGACCAGTAGAGGTAATTCCGACGATTGGCATGATCATTAACAGAAAAAGTGCACCCAGCAGAAAACATAACGATTTCTAATTGGATGGTATTGTTCATCATTAGTTCGCGAAATTGCTAGTCTATTTAACTAATTGTATCTTGACATATAGGTGGCAAATTCGGAATTATTTTATGAAATAGGTGGGCAACTTCGATGTGTGTTCGGGTACCTTTGTAACCAATCCATTATTTTATGCATGTTTGTTAATCAAACCATTTTTATGAATTGCAGTCAACGAAATTCAAAAAAATATAATATTGACAATATTCTGCAATTATTATTACTACAGACCAATTTGCTGAGACGTTTTAAACAAACTAACATTGCTTTAAAAGTTTTTTAAAGGATTTTTTTAAATTAATCCTAAAAAAGAACACTGATATGGTTTTTGCTTAGATAATGTCTTATTATACTGTATTTGAAAATCAAGAGAGAGTAAATTCCCAGAATAAAAACTAATTTGATATGAAAAACTATAGTACAGTACGTGCGGTAAAACTTCAATATTTGTAATGCATTCTAAATTGTTTTTGTTAATTTTAATACAAAATTTATTAAATTTCTTGGACTATCACATTATTTTATGATCTTTCATTGTTACTACACTAGGCCTAAGAGGATTAACGAGCGTCATAGGCGTAACCAGATTAGAAAGGGATAATTGTTATTTAACAACCTCCGAATGGCAACAGCTTCTAATGACAGATATTTTGACTTAAATAGTGCTTAAGTTTCTAGAAATGCAGTTATTTGATTTTCGATAAACGTGACAAATAGTAGTGACTAAAAATGGAAGCAGTTTGTGAGTATACGCCAGTGAAAAAATTAAAATTAGACCATTTATCGCTCAATGAAAAGAGTGCTGTAGTGAATGTGTACCACTATTTTAAACATCAAAATCCCTCAAACACTATTGACAGTGTAGTTGAAACAACATCTAAGGCAATGGGATATGGAAAATCTACAATATATAGAGTTCTAAAGGAGGAAAAATCAGGTGGAGTAACCTCACCAAAGCCGAAACCAGGTAGACAAAAACTATTAAAAGTCAATGTGGACGAGTTTTTAAAAAATGCTATTCGTAAGCTTGTTTACTCATTTTTTATAAACAAGCAAATACCAACTTTAGATAAAGTTTTGCAAGCCATTACGAATGATGTTGATTTATCCACAATAAGCCGGGATAAGCTATGGAAAACGTTACATGAGTTAAAATTTAAATTTGAAAATATGGGCAGACACTCAATGCTAATTGATTCTGAAGAAATTGGATGTTGGAGAAGACAGTACCTCAGAAGAATACAACAAGTTAAAGCTCAAAATAAAAAAATTTATTGTTTAGATGAAACATGGGTTAATGAAGGACATTGTGTAGAAAGAGTTTGGAAAGACAAAAATATAAAATCATCCCATCAAGCTTTTCTAGAAGGATATACTACTGGTTTTAAGGAACCTATAGGAAAAGGTAAAAGATTAATTATTTGTCATATAGGCAGTACAAACGGTTTTCTTGAGAATGGTTTGCTCTTATTTGAATAAAAAAAACCTCGAAAAAAACCGTTGATTATCACGAAGAAATGAATGGAGACGTGTTTGAGGAATATTTTGAACATATGATTCAATTCATACCAAAAGGATCGTTATTGTAATGGACAATGCAAGTTACCACTCCAGATTACTTGAACCTTTACCAACCACTAAATGGAAAAAGGATGAAATTGCAAAAGGGTTATCTTCTAAAAATTTAGCCTTTGACAATACAATGCTGAGGGCAGAATTGTTAACTATTGCTAAAAAACATAAGCAAAATTATAAAAAATATAATATTAAGGAGATAGCCAAAAAACGAGAAATTGAAATCCTTCGTTTACCACCCTACCATTGTGAGCTGAATCCGATAGAATTAATATGGGCTCAAGTTAAAGGTTATGTTGCCAGAAATTATACTACTTTTAAATTATCAGATGTTAAAAATCTCTTTAATAAGGCAATATCTGAAGTAATAAGTGAAAATTGGCAAAAATGTATTAGACACACAGAAATAGAAAAAAAATGTGGGAGCTAGATAACATAATTGATATTACTATAGAGCCCATTGTAATTTCTCTAGAATCAGATGGTGAATCTTCTGACACAGAGTGCGAGGAAACATAACTTTAAAATTATTAATTTATGTACTTTAATTTTATTTTTAGATTTTTATTTTATAAGATTTAATATTGTTGTATTTTTTGCATGTTGCTCTTCAAATTTTATCCTTGCGATTGGTTTTTTTTTCTTATATACCTAGTTAATTGTTTTTTTAGCTCCTTATATTAATTTATAAGTAATTGTAATTGTAATTATACATATTTTGTAAATAAACATATGCCTAAAATAAAATGCCTAAAATAATATTGACTTTTTCTTCATTTTACCCAAATTAAATTACTACTTAAGAATTATGTTTATCTATCCAAAATTGGTAATCTAGGTATAAATAACTAGAACAAATTAAATATTTCTATTTCCATATTAATTAAAATTTGAAAACGCACGTTTGTAGATAGCGAATGAAGAGACCTTTCAAAAGACATATCACAAAGCCCATACTTCCTATTTTTTAAAATGGGGGGGGAACTTGTGGATGGTAACTGTTGAATGGAGATAAAGGTAGAGATCAAATTTTCACTTTTATGAATGTCAATTTATAGTTTAAACTGGACGTGTTTCGGGATTTTCTATAAATATGTACATGAAGCGAAATAATGAATTTATTACATTTGGCTTTTTCACACTGTACATAATATTATTCTTGAATTTATTTTAAGCAAGAATAATAATTGTAATATTAATTATTTTACTTATAAATTAATTATTTTTAGGCCTTAAGTGGTGGAATTAAATGGGCCTATGCATAAGCTGGCTCTCTAGGGCAGAGATGGATTGCTTTTATATTTAAATCCAGTCGGGAAAACATCTACCTAAATATTCTTATTATTACAACCATTAATGGTCAAACATGAAACGAGCTACTTGATATTATAAATTGTGTATGATGAATGACCTGTAAAGAAAACCTCTAATTGTTTTCGTTTCTTTCTTAACCCCAAAAGGTTTTTGATGAAATGTACGATGTTTGAAAAATATCTATAAATATACCAGTAGATAAGAGTATATTTTGTATGCCTCCTCAATTCGTAAAACTAGTTACATGATGTTATAATTACCAATGAACAGTAATTGCTGTAAATTCGGAAAAACAAAACTTTATTCAGTTTTTCAACCGTTTCATTTCAAAGATAAAAACTTTATTCTCCAATGACAGTTGTTTCAAGTAAAATCTCATCATTAAATTGAAAGACAAGTTATATTTTATAAGGATTTAATTTAAAAAAAAGTTGTTTTTAAACTAGACCAAGTATTCTAATTTTTAGTAAATCAGCAAAAGAAATATGCCAATTATATAAGTATTTTAAAATCCAATTCCTACAATTCTGGCTAGAGATTACAGCGTATAAAAAGAAAAAAAAATTAATTTGCTATAAACAACACCAATTCTATAAAAACTTTCAAACTTCAGTTTATTAATTTTTGAAAATATTATATTAACATTATATAACATGATTCAAAATAATTTAAGACAATAGACAATAGTACATTAATTAAAGTGTTAGTTTTAAGATCTTTTAACTGGTAGTAAATATAAATACCCAACTCAAAGAAATATAAACATGGCAATGTTAATATTTCTAATTTTTTAAACATTCACAATAGCTAGTAACTGATGGAACAGTAATTGGTTTATAATTGCATGCTCTTTTCTGGTTGCCTTTTTATATAAAGGTGTAATTTTTCCTATTTTTGTGTAATCAGGAAATGGAAATATGCCGTTTGAAAAGGAAAGATTAACTAAATATATTAATATGATTTTTATTTTACTTTAATTTTTTTATGTTTGATTGTTATGGTTTATTTTATATTATTATCCCACGTTGGTATTGTCAATTTATTATGATTTAAATTAAATGATTATATTTATATGATTGTTTGTAGTTAATTTATCAAAATTCCGACTTAGTTCTATTAATTTGATGATGTTTTAATTGATTTTAATGATTAAATACTATTTAATTTTATATTGAGTTTACTTTTTCTTCTGTAGTTCTATGGTTGAGCGCCTTTAAAAATTTTAAACTAGTTCAATCTACTTTTTATCAAATTGAAATTTAGAATTTTGACTCTTATCAGGGTAGGATTCAAATTAAAATATTATTTAATTATTGTAATACAATGAATTTAATTTCAAATGTATCTAAAATAAATTATGCAAATAAATTAAAACAAACACTATTAATTGGTTTTCATATGCTTATTACACTTAAATGGATGAATAACCTGGTATGAAACGAATGAAGATGATATACAAAAATAAATCAATTTACAGATACAACAAAATAAAAACACAAATATAAAACCTTAACTATCGAACGTACCTTGTATCACAAAGTCTTTTGAATATTGTCCTTGGTCATGCGCAACGTAACAAACACTGAGATCGGCTTCTACTTCGTTTACTATCGGAACGGGAACAGCGTACCAAAATGCCAATATGTCTACCACACTTGGATGTATCAATGATGCTTGAATTTAATCTCATAAATTCTATTGGAATCTTGATATGTTTTGTACAATTTATTACTTTGGTAAGTAATTTAATAATAGTTGATTACTTTACTGCATGTATATTTATTGTTACATGTATTAATTTAACATAAACAGCTTTTAATTAATACAAAAAATTTTCTTCTAGTTAGTACTCAATTAATACATACGATGTTAACTGCTCTGCTACCAAAAACATAAGAGTGAAACGATGTTGATTGCTCTACCATCAAAATCAAAAGAGAGTGAATCATCAAATTTCTGGCCTTTTTATAGGCTTCCAGAAAAAATGACATAAAAAAAACGGATTTCAAATGTTTTAACATACAAAATTTTGCAACATTCTGGAAAATCAAGGTAATTAAATTACAAATCTAATAATATCCTTTATAACTTACAGTGAACTCTCATCTTTATATTTAGTAAAATTCTCTTAATATAATTTTTAATGGACTTTTTGCTATGAAATTTTGGATTTGAAAGAGACAAGTTTCTCAAGCTGTCATTTTTTTAAGACTTTCAAAATTTGGATTAAAACTATCATTTATATTTAAAATTACTATAAATTCATTAAACTAATCCTAATTTAACTAAAATTTACCATTTTTAAACCCCAACAACTAAAATTTAAACTTTTAAAAGATTTTGTTATTTGTATCTCTTACATATAATATAAGATAAAAGTTTCTGTGTTAATAAAGGTTAACATTTTAAAATTTATATAAACAACTTACTCACTTATCTTACATACATTTTGTTATATAAAATGTCTTTGTTAGTGTTTGTACACTAAGTTTTTTCAATAGTTATTTTACTATGTTTCACCACACCTGCTACATGTTTTTAATTGTTCTTGTGTCTTTTTTAGGTACTCATGATCTATTGCTATACTTGTTTGTACAATATCGAAGACCACAATTTGTCTTTTTATGATTTTGTAAGTACTTCCTTTTTATAATATTAATTTAAATACTTTACTAACTAAAATTACATGTTGATTTCTTAAACATGTGAAAACCATTAATACTTTTTGATTTTTTATTTTCTTTTTGTTGTTTCAGATTAAACTTAGAATTTTAAAAGAGAACTAGGACAAAGATGAATTGTTATGTGAAAATGTACTTATTATGGATTGGAAATATTTAATTGTCATGGAATAGCAAAATATGGATTCTATTCAATATAAAATGCCCATTACATTCTTTGTTTATATTAAATGTATGTCTTATGAAAATTATGAACTTGGAAACTGTAGAAGTACAAAAGAAAAAGTAAATGCTGATTCTATAAAACTTATTAACATATCCTTCTATTGTAAATTATAAGGTAAGTTCTACTTATTAAATTATTAACTGTTAGATATCTATCTCAAATACCCCATTTTAATTTTTAACAAAATTCTTGTGTAACAAGATAATTTTTTAAAAAATTTAATTCCTTTGATACTCTTTGTTTATATTGTTTGTACTTTTCCTAACATATCACTTTTTTCATTACATTCTTCCATTGATTTATTCAATTAATTGGAAGTGTAGATTCAACATATAAAAATTATGAATTTTTCTTTTATTTAATTAAACTTATTTATAATCATTATTTAATATAATTCTTTATCTTTCTATATTCAGAAATCAATTTTAAAACCTATAATGTTATATTCTTGTCACAATTTATACTTGTTTACATCAAAAACCGTTGATTCATTTGATTTTAAATTTGTTGTTATAGTATCTCAAATTATTAGTACTTTACATAAATTCTTTATTATTTTCTTCAAAGTTTATTTTATATTCTTGTCACTTTTATAAAAATTCAATGAAAATTGCCTAGTCTCAAATTGTTATTATTCTAATTTAATTACCTATCTTAACTTAAATTAAAAGTTATTAGTCCTATTCTATTTGTTTAATCTTAATATCTAAAAATATTATACACATAAGTTTGAGATGTGGAATGTGTGTCATAATGTCCTTTTCAATATGTTTAATTACTATGCAATTCTATCTCTATGCAAAACAAACTATAACTTATACTTCTATGTAATACTAAAAAAAATTGTTATTCAACATGTTTATTTTAATTTTATGTGTATTTTAATGTTTCCTAAATTAATCTATACCCAACTCTACTTTTTGTATTTTTAAATTTCTTTCTTTTTTTAAAATTTCGTCCCCTATTATAGTCAAATTCTCTTAACTGTATCTTCTCTTGATAATTGATTTGTTTAACTTCCCCCCAAAATTCTTTAATAGATTGTTGTTCTAAATTGCCTACATTATTAATAGATTGTTCTTTGTTACAGGTTGCTGAAAGATTTCTTATCAAAATACTTCTTGCAACTACCCGAAGATCTATGATGTTTTTAATATTGTTTAATTTACTTTTAATTATATTAATAAAATTTTTCGGGTGTATATTATTAACATTCCCATCAAACTTAATTCCTAGATCCTGGACGTTGTTTCCATAAATGATGGTATTACCTTCTCCTATTTTTCGTTTTACTTCTTCTAATTCTGTTTCTAGTTCTCCTTTTAATTTTTCTAAACTTTCTTCTTGTTTTTCCCCATGAACTTTTAAATCTTCTATTTCTTTTTCTATAATTTCTTCAACTACTTGTATGTTTTTGCTTGTCTTCGATACTTCATTTTTCAATTTTGTAATTTTATCGTTGTTTACTTTAATTTTCCTTTTATTTTTTTTTACTTCCAATCCTAATTCATTTTCTTTCTTCTTCAGACTACCTATTTGTGTGTCTTGTCTATTTTTAACCTCCATTATTCTTCCTATCATTTCATTTCTGATTTCTTCTTTTGTGTCATCAATTTTTTTTTAATCATTTTTAATCCTTCTTGAATTTTTTTAATTTCCTTTTCATATTCTTTAGCTCTTGTTTCATTTCCATTTTAATTTCTTCTTTGTTATTATTTAAATTCTTTTCCAATTTCTCTAATTTTTGATTCATTTCTTCTTTATTTTCATTTAAATTCTTGTCCAATTTCTCTAATTTTTCATTCATTTCTTCTTTGGATGTATCTAATTTCTCGTTCATATTCATCATCAAAATTCTTGCCCATGATGGCATCTCTTCATCCCCTGCAACTTGTTTGGTTGGAGTCTTTTTTCTTTCTCCCTCTCTTGTTTCCATTTCTTGACTCTGTTCATCTTCATCTCCTGTTTCCTGTCCTTGTATTGAATGCTCTGGTATAAAATCTCTAGCACCTCTATTTCTTTCTTCATAAACCGGTATTTCTATCTCAGCTCTGTCTCTCTGATCTACTACTGCTCCTTCTTTTGCTTCTCCTAGCTGTTTTCCATCCCTAAGAACCATCTTCTTGTCCGCCATGTTGTTGTTTAATTTATAGTTTTATTAAGATATTACTTTAATTTATTTGAGAAAATACTATTTTCGCGAGCCCCACGTTGGTTGCGACAATTTAATATGATTTTTATTTTACTTTAATTTTTTTATGTTTGATTGTTATGGTTTATTTTATATTATCACCCCACGTTGGTATTGTCAATTTATTATGATTTAAATTTAATGATTATTATTATATGATTGTTTGTAGTTAATTTATCAAAATCCCGACTTATTTCTATTAATTTGATGATGTTTTAATTGATTTTAATCAGAGAGTCTTCAATTAAATCATTTAGATCATCTAGCAGTCCTTATTCCTGCTATTCTCTTAAGTAAAGTTCCGATATTTATGTTTAAGAAAAATTAGACAATTACGTAAGTTTTGTATTTTTTTTATACAATTTAGTGTCGTCTGTAATCGCAAGGTTCTTATATAAGAATATGTAAGAACAGTAGGCAAACCATTGATAAAAATATTAAATAGGAGAGAGTTCAAATTAGATTAAATCAACCATTTGGTTGTCAAACTCAAATTTAAAAGGTAAAAGAACTTGAATCTATTAAGAGGACAATTAGTTTTTACTCTAAATAATTGTCATTTGCAAATTTAGATCATTTTTTGAAGCAAAACAATGAAAAATATCAACTGCTATTTTTTTAAATTTATTTCCTAATAATTTTTTGTTAAACTATTGATATATCAATAGAAAGGCACCAACCCCATTAGTTAATTCATTATTCATTTATTTTATTCTTATTCTTATGCTAAATTCATTGTCATACTATTTTAAATATTGCTAATATTCGTTGAATAACTATATAACTTAACAAAGGTTTATTATAAATTCTAGGTTAATTAACAATTTAACTAATTATTAACTACATCAACAGTTTTACCTGGTTTAACCCACCTATATTTTACAATTTCTCGTCAATTATTATAGCTGACCTGGCTAAACAAAAAAATACGGATTAGTAAAACATAATTTATATAATTCGACATACTATTATTGCAGCGGGTGAATAGTCGACGCATTTTACCCCAACTGCCTGCTAGAAAGAAAAAGGTACATAATCCAACATGAATATTCGACACAGAATGTTCAGAAAACGTATTTCCCTAATCCCTTTATTGCCAATAATATCTGCCCCTTCCAATTTGATATTTTTATAATTAACAGTTTTGATGTTGTTTTGTTAAAATGAGTATAATTAAAAATTATCGTAATAGAGATTTGCTATTATTAGAAAATTATACATTTTCTAACAGTAGTCGGTTAGGTTAGGTTAGATACTTAGGTGAAAGAAAAAAAGTAGCCTTAACATAACAGCAAAAATTAAAGGCAAAAGTGTAAAAAATAAAATTGCGTTTCTATAGTATGTACAAAAAGTACGAGGAGTAATAAACCCTAATTTAGTATGCAAAACCTTTACAGGGAGCACCATGAAATTTTTGATAAATTTCTTACTTTAAATTACATTTCTTCCGTAAATCTAAAAACCAGGTAGATCGACCCCATATTTGTTTCAGTTGTAGCAAAGTTTAAGGTTTCTTCATTATTAAAGGATCAGCAGTTAGCACCAACGCAATGCAGTGGTGTGTATTTTGGGAAAAAATACGTTTTATATTATAATATAATAAATAATGAAAAGAAATAATTATTGGAATACATTTATTACTTACATTTTATTCTATATCCGACTCGGAAGAGGAAGAATCGTTCTTGACATTAATAATAATAGGGTCGATTAAATCATCACAAATATTGTCAATTTTCCACATATTTGTGGAAATTTTATAACATGCTCGATACAGTTTGTCCAATTTTCCTTACTAACATGACTTACAGCACTCTCAAACAATTTCACAACATGGTTTATTTTAAAAGTAGTATTTTTTTTCCAACTTCCCCCTTTCCTGAGCCCATATTAATTCTATGAGATTAAGTTCACAATGATAAGGGGGAAGTCGAAGAACTGATATACCACGAAAAGAAGCTATTTCTTCTACAATGTAGGTTTTACATTTATTCTTGTTCATTTTTGCCATTCTGTAAAGGTCTTTCCATAGTGGATCTTTTGGAAACTTAATATTTTTCGAAATAAGCCACTCCAAAAGCTCTGCTTTACGCCAACGACTTGTGGGCAATGCTTCTCGTAACCGTGAATGGTAACTTGCGTTGTCCATAACAATAACAGCCCCTTTTGGAATCAGATCCAACATTTGAACAAACCATTCCTCGAAGACATCCCCATTCATATCTTCGTGATAGTCCCCCATGCGTTTTGAAATAAAAGTTAATAATCCACCATCAACAAAACCTTCAGAACTTTTAACATGGACAATGATAAGTCTTTTTCCTTTTCCAGATGGTGGCTGCAAACCTAACGACAAACCTTCCACGAATGCCTGCCTTCCGCTTTTAATGTTTTCATCTTGCCAAGATTTGAAAACTGTATATCCAGCATTTATCCATGTTTCGTCTAAGTAGAAGATTTTCAAATTTTGTTCTCTGGCATGTCGAATGCTTCTTAAATAGTCTCTTCTCCAAAAAACTATTTCCGGTTTATCTATCAAGATAGATTTTCTATTATGTTTTATATATCTGAAGCCCACATCTTTTAAAAGTTTGCATAATGTAATTCTGGAGAATTTTGTATATTCCGTATCTTCTTGCACTGATGTCATAATTTTGTCAAGTGTTGGAATTTCCTTTCGTAAGTAAAATCCATGGACTTTACACCTTAGTCTTTGTTTTAATGACTCATCGATCTCTATTGGTTTTCGACCTGAAGGAGTTTTAGGGGGTTGAAGAGTTTCATTCTTGCTTTCTTTTAGTAATCTATAAAGTGTTGATTTAGCAACACACAACATAGCAGCCGTTAATTCCACAATATCATCAACACTTGCACTTGGATCCTTGTTTTTCAATGATATATAACAATTCAATATCAGAGTTTTTTTTATTTGAAAAAAATGGACCTGTTTTTGGTCGTTTAGATGGTCCTTGGCTTATCGACATTGTTTGGTACTTGCACAATTAACATTCAACAAATGTTTTAAATATATTCCAACTGTTTACAATATTATGAAAACCATACAACTTTATACAACTTTACTCAAAGAACTAATACTAAGTACTGATTTAATGTACCTACTTTCTTTTAAAATAATATTCCTGATAATGTTTCTATGAAAACTGGGTTGTTTGGAAACTCCCTCTCAATAATCGAATAATCTGTAAATATCGTATTAAGCCGATTACAGTAGGCCACCTGCCAATTAAAATTTTTGAGAAAAAATCCCCAAACACTACATATAGGAGTAATACAAATAAAAAATATTTATTTTGCTTCTTTGAATTTAATATAAATTGTAACGATATCTTGCTATCTTGCTTTTAAAAAATATATTTCATTGCACTTTATTAAGTTTGAATTAATCTTCTTACAAAAAGAACAAAAATATATAAAATATTTATTGTTACAGATTGGTTTGTTTTCTATTATGAATAAACTGTGTTGCCTTTTTTTTATCAAACTTACTAAAATGTATGTACCTCTATCACTTTTTTTTATTAAAATTAGTACATCCCGTTACCTCTGACCTAAATCGTATATTCTTTAGCATAGCTGCAACTCATTCGTTCAATACAAAATGTACCTTACGGTATACCCTCTTAAAATATATTTTGGTACGTCTATGAAATCTACTTAAATGAATGATTTATTACTCCTTGTCCTTTCTATATAGACTATAGAACGAATGATTGAAAGTCTAAATTATATCAAATAACAAGACTTGCTTTTGTAAAATTAGTGTCTTATCATTCGTGTTATAGTTATAGTAATAATTAGTTTATTAATAATATTTGAAATTAAATCAAATCAGTTTTCGAAGATAATTTTGTTTTATTACCTACTTACCTGTCTGTAAGTACCTAAATTTTTACGTCGAAACTTCCTGTAATAAAAACATAATATTTCTAACTATGCGTCGAAAGTTCCTGTCCCAAAAATTTACCTGTTTTCTTGTGTCGAGAATTCATACGCACTATTATGGGTATTTATATGACACAATAAAACTTTATCATTGTCCACTATTGCCCCATTTGTTTGCATTGTTAGTTTGTTATCTAGAAGAAGAAGAGTAGTTTTCCCAAATCTAGTGGAAGCATGAACAAAATTTCTGAGACAATATATACCAAAAATATTTCGTCTTTAGAATTTACATTTTCATTATCAGGTTCTAAATTTAGATCATCCATGATATTTGCTCATTATAAAGTTAACTTTTACGAGTATAAATTGAACAAATAATAGACAAATTGTGGATGCACAATATTTAGCTTCAAACGATCTAGAAATTTTGGAGTGTAAGTAGAATATTTCTCTTGCAATGATATTCCCTTTAACTGTTATATTTATTTAATCAAAGTATATGCCAAAATATATTTTAACCATTCAGCTTTGACATAGATTTCAACATACTGTTGTGCGAGTACGCCCCTGGCGCTATGATCAGACGCGAAGGAAACAAATGATACGAGAGTCTTCGAGAATATACGGCGCCCGATGAGCGAAGCATCTAGACTCGATACGATCGAGAATAGACTGGAGTTCTGGAGTATGCTGGAACAATACTTACCTATATATTAAGGACCGATTTGAATATTTTAGTTAGTTAGTTAGTTAGTAGTATGTTGCTAGATAAATGTGAATAGAAATATTGTCTTACATAAATTAAAGTATTGTAAATAAATTGTGTTATATAAATTAAACAGTGATTTAAATAATATAAAAATAAATTAAAAGACTAGTAAAAATAAATAAACGTTACATTGGTGTCAGAAGTGGGATATTGTAAATAAATAAGGTAAAAAAAAATAAATAAATATGTCGAAAAAACTTTGTGACTTGAAAGTGACTGAATTGCGTCAAGAGCTGGAGGATCGTGAATTGGAAACAACAGGAAGGAAGACTGAGTTGTTGGAGCGACTTAAGCAAGCATTGGAAAATGATGGTTTAGATCCAGAAAATTATATTTTCGTAGACGACTCTTCTGCTACAATTATTTCTTCCTTAAATAAAGTCTCTTCCGACATGACTTCTTTGAAGAGTGATATTTCTTCTTTGGAAAATAAAGTTTCTTCCGATATGTCTTCTTTGAAGAGTGATATCTCTTCCGACATGTCTTCTTTGAAAAGTGATATTTCTTCTTTGGAAAATAAAGTTTCTTCTGACATTTCTTCTTTGGAAAAAAAAGTTTCTTCTGATATGTCTTCTTTAAAAAATGATATTTCTTCTTTGGAAAACAAAGTTTCTTTGGACATTTCTTCTATGGAAAATAAAATGTCTTCATTTGAAAAAAAAATTGAAGAGAAAATAAGAGAAATGGAAAAGCAAATGGAAGAGATGGAAAAAGGAGGTAAAGAAGATATGGAAGAATTAGGAGAGGAAAACAAGGACGAAATGAGAAGCTACAAAGTGGAGCGGAAACCGAAATTGGAAGGCAACGAAAGTTCTGTTCGTGTTAAGGCCCCAACCTTTGACGGAAAGATGTCTTGGGAAAATTATCTCAAACAGTTCGAAACAGCTGCAAGAGCGAACGGATGGTCCCAAAAAGAGAAGGCAATAAACCTCACCATCGCTCTGAGAGGAGACGCTTTGGATGTTCTTCCAGACCATACCAGTGGAGGACACAGATGATTTTGAGCAACTGAAGAAAAGCTTGAACATGCGATATGGTCACGAACACTTGGAGAACTTGTACCGATCGCAGTTAAAGACTCGAAAACAGAAGCGAGAGGAGACACTTCAAGAGTACGAAGTAGATATTGCCAGATTGGTAAGATTTGCTTACCCTTCAGCCCCAGAACAAATGATGGAATGTTTAGCTGTTGAAGCATTTCTTGATGGACTTCGTGACCACGAAATGGCAAAGACACTCCGTTTAGCTCGCCACAAAACATTAGTTGACATCTTGTCTGCCGCGCTTGAGTATGAAGCGGCTTCGAAAGCTTGTGGAGGATACAGTAAAGTAAGGTCTGTAACGGAAGAGGAAGATGAAAATAAGATAGACCAATTAGTAAATATGATGAAGAACTTTACTGATAAGAAAAAGAAGAAGACCATCAGGCGCTGGAATTGTGGTGAAATAGGACATGCTCGCAATTCATGTAAACGTCCTGGGGTCACTACGAATCAAGAAACTACTCCACAGGAAAAACTAAAACGGGCCGGCCTAGAGGGGGTAGCTTCGACCCGGAACGTTTCCAGAAGACCGTGTCCAGAAGAGTGTTCTCACTGCAGTAAGACAGAATTAAAAGAAACTGCAATACTACGAACAACTGTAGTTAACGACGACTGGGCACCTATTAGAATTAAAGAAGAACAAGATAATGATCCTGTTTTAAAGAAAATGAGAGAATGGAAGATAGAAAATCGTCGACCTACTTGGCAAGAAGTGTCAAAATTCTCTACAGTCCTTAAATCATATTGGGCCCAGTGGGAGTCTTTCATTTTGGAAGGCGATTTATTAAAGAGAATAATTGAAAATGATGACGGTTCCGTTAACAGAAAGCAATTAGTTATACCAAAGAGTAGAGTAGCCGAAGTACTACGACAGTTACACGACAGTCCATCAGAGGTCATCTTGGTGTCAAGAAAACCCTGCAGAGAGTTCGTGAAAGGTTTTATTGGATGAATAGTTCCGATGATGTTAAGGACTGGTGTAAGAAGTGTACCATCTGTGCTGCTAGTAATGGACCTCAGAAAAGAGGAAAGGCTCCCATGAAACAATATAACGTTGGTAGCCCATTTGAGAGAATTGCTTTAGATATTGCTGGACCGTTCCCCACTACTGAGAATAAGAACAAATACATGTTGGTGGTAATGGATTATTTTACGAAGTGGGTTGAAATCTACGCCATTCCAAATCAAGAGGCAGCAACTGTCGCAGACGTGCTAGTGAAGGAGTTTATTTGCCGATATGGAGTGCCCTTGGAGATTCACAGTGACCAAGGAAGGAACTTCGAAAGTCAACTCTTTCAAGGAATTTGCGACAATTTAGGAATGAAGAAAACAAGAACTACAGCATTGCACCCACAATCAGATGGAATGGTAGAACGCATGAAAAAAACCATTGGCAAATATCTATCAAAAGTAGTATCCAATCACCAAAGAGACTGGGACCAGTATATTTCGCTCTTTGCAATGGCTTATCGATCCGCCGTCAATGAATTAACAGGTCAAACACCAGCAAAAGTCTTGTTTGGACGCGAGATGAGGTTACCATGCGACCTCGAGTTTGGATGCCGACCTGGAGAGGATATAGCTGGAGAAGACTATGTAATCCAGTTACGAAGAAAAATGGACGACATGCATGATTTGGTTCGCTCCCATCTCCAAGTTGCCAGTGACAGGATGAAGAAACGGTATGATACCCAAGCTATAGAAGGATGTTTCCAAGAAGGTGACAAAGTCTGGCTCCATAACCCGAAAAGACGGAAGGGGTACTCACCAAAGTTACAACAATCTTGGGAGGGTCCATACATCATCAAGAAAAGAATCAATGACGTCATATACCGTATAATAAAGACCCCGAATGGAAAACCTAAGGTAGTACACCGAAACCGACTGGCGAAATTTGAAGGAGATCATAACCAGGAAGAAGAAGTCGTAAATCAAGTCCAAGATACACCCGACCTTGCTTTCGAAGAATTTATGGGTGCATATGGAGGTACTGGGAAAGCTAGATACGGCGTGACTATTGAGAAACAGCAAGACCTGTTCACACTTCCTGATGACTACTCATTGGCCCATAGCGTTTCCGCCACTATCAGCGACGGCCGAGGATTAGCGTCTGTCTTTCGAAGGAAGTTTGGTCGACTGTCAGAACTTCGAAATCAGTTACCAGCCACTGGGAAGGCTTTGATACTTCGAGATGACTCCCGTTGCCTCTTCTATCTGATTACCAAGAATACCTACCAAGACCAGCCCACTTATCGAAATATATGGGAATCATTACTTAACTTGAGAGAGCACGTATTAGAGTCCAACATACAGAAGCTAGCCATGCCGAAAATAGAGTGCAACTCATTGGATTGGAGGGTCATCCGAAATATGGTGGAAGTAATTTTTCAAGATACCGAAGTCCAAGTGTTGGTATGCAGCCATTCGCCCCGTGTCCAGCTGACATCAAAGACCATTCCATGTTATTTCCATGCAACTGGAAATTGTAGACGAGGATTCAGTTGCAAGTATCTCCATCCAGTCTCAATTCCGTAAAAGTTCCAGGAGGAACTATCTCTTAAGGAGGGGGCAATGTTGTGCGAGTACGCCCCTGGCGCTATGATCAGACGCGAAGGAAACAAATGATACGAGAGTCTTCGAGAATATACGGCGCCCGATGAGCGAAGCATCTAGACTCGATACGATCGAGAATAGACTGGAGTTCTGGAGTATGCTGGAACAATACTTACCTATATATTAAGGACCGATTTGAATATTTTAGTTAGTTAGTTAGTTAGTAGTACCTATGTTGCTAGATAAATGTGAATAGAAATATTGTCTTACATAAATTAAAGTATTGTAAATAGTGTTATATAAATTAAACAGTGATTTAAATAATATAAAAATAAATTAAAAGACTAGTAAAAATAAATAAACGTTACAATACCTACTACCGAATATTCGTTTTTTACCAGTCAGGTGCATCGACATATCCTGTTTAAATTCAGTACATTTTCGAACCTATTTTTTATTCACCAGCATTTGAAGTAGAGATTTCTGTGCATGACAGAAGCCATCACGCAATGCTAGATCTTTGGGAGATGAATAAATAACGTTGTGTAACGTTTTAAAGTAAATTTCAAGAACGTATCTCTTAGATATTTAAAAATGTATAGAAAGCTAGTATGAAGTCATGTTATATTAAAATGTATTCCAGGATTCAGGAACGTAGGCCGCAGAGAAATACATTACAAACAAATTTGCTTTTATTTATTTTTATTTGAGCGAGAATAAAGGTTAGTGCTATTTAATAGAAAAGAAATATCGGTTGATAAAATATAAATGTTAAGTTAACTAAATAAAAAAACTTATGAATTTGCTTAAAATTATGGATAATAAACTGGATGGTTCTTAAGTTACTGTACATAAGACAAAATTTTTGCTTTAACTTTCATTACTAAGAACATTAACCCAAGAATCTTTTGAACTAAAATGGATTTTTATAGAGTAAGGATTAGTTTAATAATAGTATATTAAACAACGCATTTCATATGGCTTTCTGTTATGACATGAGTTCAAGTTTATAAAGAACGGTAAACAACTAAAAGGTTGAATTAAACTTTCACTATTTATTCGCAAAATATGAAATGCAATGACGGCCGTTTTATATTTTGAAAATAAATAGTGAAAGTTTAATTCAAACATTAAGTTGTCTACCGTTCTTAATAAGATGTAGTAAGGGTTAGTACAATAAATTTCATCAAGTTCATAACATAATAATATTAGTCATAGACAAAAAAACTAATTTAATATTTAAAACAAATTGTAGTAAAAAGTGTGATAAAAAGGGCACAAATAAATATGTCTTGGATGGGAATTAACGAGTTTAACGCTTACCGAGTGACCAAACCATTTCCGAATCCATTTTTTTTGTCTTATCTTTTTATATATTCTGGCATCTGGCACCTTCAAGAATATCTAGGGCGTATGTCCAATTACACCTTTAGTGCGCCTCACTGTTTGGGTTATATGCTTTTTTTATGACTCCCGATTTATAAATGATTTAAATTAAATCCTCTAAGACAAGGATCTGTTTTTCTCCATCAATTTGAAAAATTTCAATTGGTAATCCATCTGTACCAGTAATTTTTTGCGTCACATTGCATTCAGTGCATAAAGAAAATTCCTCTTTTGTAATTGTATAAATACTCATTTTAGTAATAACCTAATATTTTTATTTTTTAGCCCTTATTAGTATTTTTGTAAATATCACTTACTTATTATTACATACAGGAAAGAATAGTATCTGTGGTTAAGTTTTGGTTCTATTGTTTAGTTACAAGTTGTAGTTCTGAAGTTACAATTTTGATTTGAAATTTGTTTAAAATTTTTTTGTTAAGTATATAAATTTGTTATTTCAGTAGAAATATTTATTTTAAATAAGATTCTATTATCCTAACGTAACTTGTAGTCTTTTAATTATCTCTGAGTGTACAATCTTGAAGCTGAAATACTTCGATTATTTAGCTGTTCTTGTTGTACTAAATTAAAATAATACCATTGGATTTGCTCATTTTTATCAAGATTACCTTTTTGGTGAAAAATTTAATAATTGTTAAGTCTTACCTTAATTTTATGTTTAAAACTACTTCACCTCTAATGAAACAACCTGCTTATCGACTAACTATTCTATATATCCCTTCAAATTTAATCCAACCTAGAAGAAGAAACCCTAATTATGTTATTTTAATATTTTTCTATTAACTTTAACAAATAGGACTCCAATAATTACAAGCGTACCTAAACATAACTCCTGATTAATGATACAGCATTTCCAGCACGATGACGGAACAAAGAGAATCGATTGGCATTTTTTGCAATTATTATGACAAAGCAAACAGTTTTATGAATGGAACGTTGCGTCTCCTCTGACAATAGGTCTATGGTTAGAAGTAAAGAAGAAAAAAAGAAGAAATGCTTACCTGATTATATAAAAGTAAAGGTCAAAGTATATGAATATGTAGGTAAAAAAAATAATAAAATATAAATAATTATGGGGTAAAATGATATAAATAAGCTATTAAGAAATAAACATATAGGGAACATAAAGGGACCAAATGGGATTAACAAAAAAACTAAAAGGCCAAAAGAGAGGACGTAAAATAAATAAAGAACATTTTTATACCTAAACAATGTAGGAACATCGAAAGAAGAGATAAGAAACAAATATGAAATGAAGGAATTAAACAGTGAAGGATAAAGTTATACATAACCTTTGGAATATACAGAGAAATTCTATGAGCACTACTACATAAAGTACAAGAAACACAAGAAGAAAGCATCACTTAATTATATCAAAAAGTATATTCAAGAAAATGTAGTTATCATTGGGCTGTATTTGTTCATTAAGACAAATTACTGAGATATTTAACAAAGAAGATCTAATCTCTAAAGATTCTAACAAATTCAACCTATTGCCCTTATTACATGTTTGTATAAGTTTGATGTCGAATGCATCACTAGAATCATTTTATAATTATGATTAGCAAAGTAAGAAGGTGAGTTCTTATATTACGAATCACTAAATTTTCTAATACAATTTCCGTGTTCCAGAATGCGATATTCAATTCTTCTTCCACATTGACCAACATATACTGCATAAGAATCAGAGCAAGATATGTAATTTGTAAACTCCAGATTTGTTAAGCAATGGTGCAGGTTTTTTTTTTAAATAGTATATAACTTATATGAAATATCTCCTACATACAACAATGAACCAACAAAGTTTTTTGATGACATAGCATTCAGAACAATAAACAACTAAAAGTTGAAAGTTAATTCAACCTTTTAGTTGTTTATTGTTCTAAATAAGATGAACTTTCACACAGTAAGGGTTAGTACCATAAATTTCATGATGACATAGCAGTATTTTCATGTATAATGTTAAAAGAAAGTCTGAATTTACAATCAAAATCAAAATAACACTTATGAACCAGTCCCATTGGATAGTGGTTGTTAACTGCCGTGTTTAATTATATTAAATTCTCTATTAAAAGAATCTTGAGAGAAAGGTAGGGAGAAACATCTATGAAAAAAGGATCTAAAAGAAGCTAATTTCTGGGAAAGGGATTGGTAGGAGTAGTAGGCAATAAGACAATCTGTGGTAGAAGGTTTTTTATAGACGTCAAAATAAAAAGAACCATTAACTAAGTCCTTAGTTACAAAAATATTCAAAAAAAAAAATTTGGTTATTAGTTTCCATTTCAATAGAAAATTTAATTCTATGGTACAGAGAGTTTATATAGGTCAAAAAGAGTGCCTTTAGACAAGACAAAACAATCATCAACATATTTCGAGTAGAATAAAAGGTTATTCTTAAAACTAGTGTTTAAAAATATACCCCAACTTTATATTTATTATTATTATAGTTCTTGTTTTAATCCTTACCTTACTGTATCTTATTATTTTTAGCCTGATGAGGATCTAAGACCGAAACTAGTTGCTTTTTTACAGTTTTAACATTAAATTGGTAGTTTGACTTAGCGTTTTATTGATAAGTGATATCAGCCACATTTGAGTTACGTATCATTCCTTCGATATTATTTTTAAATATTAGAAATTGCAAGCTTTTAATTACAAAAACGTGTTTAGTTCCATATGGGTATTTTTTCGCGTTGGAATTAAAGATAATCGTGACGTTTAGCCGTAAAAAGTGATTGACACTGCTTGCAAGCGCTAAGAAACAAACTAAACAGTTATCACCAGGATACTTTTAATGAATCCGCCATTTTGCTTATAGTAGGTATTATTAAAATTATGCCCGTTCAAAATAGTATTTTTATATGTGCACAAAGGTGAAATTTGATGTCTCTGCCACACTACTTACTAGTTAGTATGTTCTTAATTTCTAATTTTTTAAAATTAATAATTCATACTTTAATAAAGTATCAAACTTTGATTAGATATCCTGGCTATCACAACCTTAGCTTTCTAGAGGAAAATAGCTATTTAGCAGTGTTAGCAATTACCGTTTACGAACGCCATATTGGTTAAAGCGCTTGCAATCGCTTTTTTCGGCTGAACGTCCCCAATGAAAAAGCTGATGAATGCAAAAATCCAACAGCCTGGTAAAATATCAAAACTATCACATTTCACATTTGTAGCGACATTTTTTTTTTGGGGGCTGGGATGAGAAACTCATGTTCGATGGGTAGCGACTCCCCATGGTAATATTTTACATACAAAAACTTTACATATTGGATCTTTACATAACGGTATAATAAGGAATCGATCCTATAGAGCGGGTCACAGTTATGATGCAGCGTGGCCGGCATAGGCCAATGTATATCTTATGGAAGAATATTCAACACTGTTGCCGCTTTGGTTACGGCTTGAACCACAATTAACTCAGCCAATTTATTTTCGTAGAAACGTTTTATTATGAATTTTGCAAAACAGATGTATTCTATATAATAAATATTATTAAAAAATGAAATTCAAATCTATTTATGTAGATTGTAATCAGTATATACCTGATCACTTGATGGATTATTTAGGTCTCTACTAAATCTTTCAGACAAATCCTAATCCTATTGCCAGTGAAAATATTATTTAATTACAAAGATGCTAATTATTTTTACCTGTATGATCCCTTGATCCTCGTAAACCGTTATGTAATATTCCTGGAATGTAGAGGTAAGTAAATGTACAGGTAAGTAATAACAAAGGCAGGTACTTATCTGTTTCTGCTGATAAACGAAAGGGCATTATTGAAACAAAAGCCATGCAGTTAGCAGCACCGTTTGAAAAATTTAAACAAGGTGAAAATCTTCATCGTCAAACCAAGAGGCTTTTATTGAATATTTTAACGTATACGTTAAATACAAAATATGACAAAAGTGTGACAGCGAAAATAGAACTGATTTCTGAAATGACTGGCCTTAGTGTGAGAACAGTGTATAATCTGAAAAGCGAAGCCGCTACTGGACCTTTGACATCGCCAAAAAACCGAAGACGGAACAGCAGCCAGTAGAATTCAAGACTGATCACCTACGATGAAGGTATCCAATCGCAAATACGAAAAGCTGTGCATAAATTCTACTCCGAAAATATTCCACCAACACTGGCAAAAGTTCTTGCTAAAATAAATTCAGACGAAAATGTACCAAATTTTTCTAAAAGTACGCTAAGACGCTTGCTTAACGATATGGGGTTTGTTTATGGAAAGAGAGGAAGATATATATATATATATCGCCTGGAGGCACAAATATTTAAAATCAGTAAAGAAGTTCCGCGAAGAAGGATATAACGTAATATATCTGGACGAGTCATGGATTAATGTTGGCCACAGTGTAAATTTTGAATGGAAAGACACTACCATAAAAAATGCCCGAGATGCATTTGTAAAAGGACTGACAACAAGACTGAAGGTTTCAAGTCAACGAGGACCGAGATTTGTTCTTCTTCATACAGGCTGGAAAGACGATTTTCTTGGGGGTGCAGAAAAAACTTTTCTGGCAAAGAAAGGTGCAAACGATTACAACGACGAAATGGACACAGAAGGCTTTGAGGCCTGGTTTAAAGATCAATTGATCCCTAATTTGCCGAAAAACCGATCAAAGAATGTTGTAGTATTGGACAATGCGTCATACCATTCGGCGAAGTTACCTTTTCCAAAGACAACTTGGAATAAGGAACAAATAAAGTATTGGCTACTGGAAAAAGAGATTTACTTCGAGGATGATTATTTAAAAACAGAATTATTGGCTACTGCCAACGCCTTTAGAGATTAGTCCGACCTAAGAAAAATAGACGACATTGCCACGGAACATAATATAACAGTCCTACGATTACCACCTTATCATTGCGAATTAAATCCTATTGAAATGGTGTGGAGCCAAGTGAAAGGATATGTGGCTCGTAATAATAGTACTTTTAAAAAAGAGGATGTGGAAAATCTTATAAAAACAGCGTATTCGCAAGTAACCCCAATGCAGTGGTCTAATTATGAAAAAAAGGTAGAGAAGACAGAGGAAAAGATGTGGCAAACAGATCATTTAATGGAAGACATTGAGCCAATAATAATAAATCTAAATGAAGACGATGAAGATGAAGACTTGGATGATGATGAAGATCAGTAATATATTTCTTAACTCTCAAATGTTCCATTCAATTTTCATTTATTTTAGTTATTACCTGCTAATCATTGTCATTTTTAAAGTTTAATTTTAATTCAAGTTAAAATACGTAATTATTAATTCATTTACTTATTCTATATTTTGTTTGTTACAACAACCCGCCAGAAGAAGAAAAATCCTAGGAAAAATCATCGAAACGTCGGCAAGATTTCATTAGCTTTTCTCTGTTAATCGTTCTTCCTTAAAATTTAGATGACAGCTGACTTTTTTACCACTCGTCTTGTAATTTATGTATATATTATTATTATTGACATATTTTTATTATTAATTATATTATTATATTATTATTTCATAATTTGACAAAGGTCTTTTGTAAGGCCGCTGTATTTATTTATTTCTTTATACGTGATAATTAAACGTATAAAATTTGAATATTTTAGCGGATTTACAATATTTTTCTTTAAACGCGTAAAATTTATCTAAAAGCATAATTATAAATATTCTTAATTACTCACTAAACGATTTTCAAATGAAAATTCAAATTTAAATCATAATAGTAACACAATGGCAAGTTATATTTCCGCGCCAGTTGGAACCAAATTCGAAAAACATGCCGATATGGCAACGCCGTCGTCCATAAAAGCAATGCTGCATAATAACTGTGACCCGCTCTATAGATAAATAGAAAAATAATTTCTATTATATAAAACCAACATTAAATCTAGAAGATGTCAAATAACCTCTTACCTAGGTTAAAGGGACTGCTATTAATATTTTAAATATTTTATGTTTTATGTATGTTAAACGGTTAAAACTAAAATTGATTTTCGCATATTTTTTGACCTTATTTAGTTTTAGTTTCAATAAAAATAATGTTACAATAGCGGCAAAATCAAATAGTATTTTGTTAGGATATTTAGTTTTGCTGTTTAGCCTGTTGTTTATACAATGTTAAAAAAATACCTATTGTGTAAACCTTCGTTCTCTGAAAAATATCCAGCCTAAAAAGATATTGCATTACACTCACTGACGATTCTATTCACAACAATTGTTTGTTTTGCATTACATGCATAAAGGCACATTCACAAAGCCGTCCGTCGATACTATAAAAGTCACTTTTTTATTATTTACAGTTTTGTTGAAATGCTCATACCTTTGATTTCCAATAGAATATAAAGGATTTATATTGTACTGTGCTCTTTGATATTTTTGTTAATTTTGGCAATATAACCCGAAATTTGTAATGTTATTAAATTAATTCGATTCTGTAAAATACACAAAAATAAAATATTTAATTACTTTGATTAGGAATGTGTGTTTCAATATTACAGTATTTCAAAATTAAACTTTATTATATATTAAATAAAGAAGTTAAATTAATAATAAAACTATGTTTAGAAAAAATTATTAATAAATGAAAACCTTAAAAATACAAAAGTATTTTATGAAATTTGAATGGATTAATTTCAAACGGCAGAACTATTGTAACCAAATCTTTATTGAAATTAATTGTGTTAACCTTTACTTTTTGGAAGTTCATCTTACTAAGAACAATAAATAACTGAACAGTTAAACTAAACTTCCACTATTTATTCAAAAAATTCGCTTTAAAATTCAGTTACAGCTGTTTCGCTAATAGCTAGCATCGTCAGATTGACATATTGAAATTACTTTTTGTTTGTTTGTAACTAGGTACTTGATGTTATTAAGGAGTTAAGGCTAGACCAAGTAAGGACGTAATAAGACATAACAATATTAAAGCCTAGATGTTATTAGCCCTAAGGGATTAACCTGGATGCATTTCCCTCTAAGATCAGTATAACTGTGCAATGATATAGAAAAACCAGAAAAAAACTATATCATGCTGATATTTACAATAACTTAATGTATTTATGTTACAATAATGTCTTATCTATGTATAAAATGAAGACTCAATCAAAGTAAACAAATTAATAGTGAAGAACTTCCAAGATTTATTTGTTCATTAACTACTTTAAACTGTTGATCTGCTAGATGTCTTTTAATTTCAAGTTCTTCTAGAAAATCTAAATTTTGTTTTTTATCACAAGTGTGTAGTATTTGGATGTCATTGGTGAGGTTGGATGTTCAGGTAGTTGTATTGCATAATTTGACTTATCTGGTTGTTTTAATCTATATGCTTTTAAGTGTTCATTGAATCTTACTTCAAAATTTCTTTGTGTTTGACCTATATATACAGCATTACATTTTGGACAATTAATTTTGTAAACAACAGATTTTTTTAATTTGGGTAATTTTGTTTTTACATTTAATAATTTTGTACCAACATTATTTTGTGTTTTAAATGATATTAATGCTGATGTTGCCGACGATATTATTTTTGAAATTGTATTGGAAATATTTCCACAATATGTAATATTTTTATAACTTTTAATTTCTTTGGTTTGTATAGGAAATATTAGTTATAGTGACATTTTCTGTTCTTTCTTATTAATTAATTTATTTATTAAATGAATTGGATAGCCATTAGACGTAGCTATTTGTTTTATGATACTAATTTCTTTATCAAAGTTAATTTTGTCCATTGGAATTGAAAATGCTCTATGCATCATAGAATTATAAGCTGTCAATTTATGCGTTATAGGATGATTTGAATTATATGGTATGGTTACATCTGTTTATGTAGGTTTTCTGTATATTAAATAATTTAATGAATAATTAACTTTTTTAATTCTTAAATCTAGAAAATTAATTGAATTATTTTCTTCAACTTCTAAAGTAAAGTTAATTTTAGGATGCAAGGTATTTATATAATTAAAAAATATATCTAGCTGTCGTTCGCTACCTACAAATCCTGCTAACACATCATCAACATATCTATACCAAAATACAATATTGTTTTTATAACTAGAATTGAAGATTGTGTTTTCTTAGTTATCCATAAAAATAATTGCTAAAATTGGAGAAATAGGATTTCTCATTGCACAGTTATACTGATCCTAGAGGGAATTACATCCAGGATAATCCCTTAGGGCTATTAACATCTAGGCTTTAATATTGTTATGTCTCATTACTTCCATACCTGGTCTAGCCATAATACTACCTAAACATCAGGTACCCAGCTACAAACAAACAAAATGTTACTTAAATGTCAATCTGACCATGCTTATTAACTAAACGGCCACATTGTAATTTAAAACTTATTTTTTCAAATAAACTTGGAAGTTGCGTTGAAACGAAGAGTTTTTTATTATTCTTAATAAGATGGACTTCCAAAAAGTAAGAGTTAGTACAATAAATTTCATTAATTTATCCTTCCATATTATATTCCAAAACCTTAGCTTTAAATTCTTTGGTACTTTCTTGTCTACTTTATACTCTACATTGTTGAAATTAAATGAGATATATTGTAGTATTATTTCTAATGTCTATCATAATTATTTTTTGGTACATTTTATTTTATAAGAAAAGTAAATACCCTTACTATTACAACTTTTTTTAACATGCCTTTATTAAAAAGTGTAAACTTGCTGTATTAATTCTAATTCAGCGTTACAAGTATATAAAAGAAGAAAATTGCAGTTAAAATTAAAAAGTAAGATAAGTGATATATTTCATACAAGTTAAACTCCAAGCAAAACTAGTTTCCAACTTGGTTTAATTATAAAAACTGCTTCTGTTTCTGTCTTCCACGAGCGTCAGCATAAGGACAGTTACAGGCTAGAAGTACACGCATCAAGGAAATAATGCATGTATTAACGATACTTTGTCTTTACAGTGAATTATATAAAATTTTTTAATTTTCTACTTATTTACAGGTAAAGAAAGTAAAAATTCGTTTTTATTTAACTGTTATATATTAATTACTAAACCAACTAAAGCGCACGATGATTAATTTACATTTTTTATTTAAACAGTAATTTCAATGTACTAGGTACAAATCAAAAGATTAAGTAAAACGTAGGTCGAGACATAATTCAATGTCAATATAAGAAAATATCCGATGGGCGTTTAGTCGGTATTCTAATTTCTTAAAACTTACAAATTAAAAAAAAAAAATTAAATCCGCATCAAAAATTAACTTACAACAAATGTTTTTTAAGAAATATTTAAATTTATGTCACAAATTAAAATTAAAAGCATAAAAACGAACGTCGTTTGTAAAACATTATTTACAAAATTGACACGCAGTGTGATAAGACGTTACACTAATTGAAATTCGTATTATGTAGGTTGTATTAATAAAAGTCATTCCTTATTTTTTTAACTTTTTTAAAGTATTCTCCTGTCCAAGGAAAAATCAACAAAAAAAAAGAAATTAAATACAAAAGTAATTTCGTCCATGGAAAAAGATACACCTAACAGATTGTAATGAAGATAAACGCATAATCTCCAAATATGGCGACTTCAAACTAATTTCTTAAAACTTAACCTCAAAACGTTCCAATATTGCAAGCAGCAGCCAATATTGCAATTTAAATACGCGGTATCAGAAAAAAAATATTGGTTATGTTTTGTAAAGATTTTATTATTTCTGTTCAAAAGATAAATTTAGTTTACAGTTTAAATTTAATTCTAAACAACCCTTTTGAAAGGTACACCTATGCCTTCTTTATGTACACTTTAGAGCTATAGCTACAACTAGATTAGTGGATTTTATCTCATTTCAGCTGCAGAGTTGACTTTGCACAAAGTAAACGTCTCGAATATTAAGAAATATCTAGAAACTTTTCTGAAAAGTTCCTGCTGGTTTAATTTTCATATTTGTTAAATAGGGAAAAATCCGAGAAGCGAAGAGATATAATAATATGTTGGTAAAATAAAAATGGTGAAACAAGTATAAAATGTAGCTGCATGTTAAAAGAAACTTCTATAAGCGTTAGTGTTTTTATCTCTTAAACTTTTTTGTAATGAAATATACAGGTATTATATTAGGTAAGAATTATGCAAAACACAGAAAGTTGTTAATAAAAAAAACCTGAATAACATCTATATTTGATTTGCACGTAAGTAATCTGAAATTATAAATCAGTGAGACGACAAAATATACATAAGAACAGGGCTGCGATTTTCGAAATCAATCGACTAACCGCATGCGACGGTCGCATCGAATGAATTATAAATGTTGTATTTTCGACTTCCGACCGATTGTTTTTTCCTATTTTAAAGTTTTGAACGTGGCAACACAGTAGATGTCAAAAATATGACCTCTAATTTTATTTGTTTGGAAATTAAATAACATAGCGGTTGTTTTAAGAGGTGGATTGTCTTCAGTCTTGGGCATTATTATTAAAAAAATGTCAGGAAAAGTGGCAGGAATGACAGAGAAACAAAAAAATATTAATTGAGTATGTTAAGGGGCACCCACAATTACAAAGTGGAAAATTTTCAAAAGATTTTTCATTTAAAGAGGGAGAAAAACATTGGGTAGAAATAACTACCATATTAAATGGAATTCCTCGATCGCAAAAAGTTGGAAACAATGGAGGAAGGTAGTTATGATACAAATTATATATATTATTTGAGTATAGAATTTAATAGAACATTGTTATTTTATCTTCTAATACATCTACTCCATTTAAATTGATTTGATTATTAAAATTCATGATGGCATGTATTAAATGTAATACATAAATAACAAATAAATAAACCAATACTGAAATGACTAATAACATACAAAATTACCGTCGTACACGACAGAAAACATCGGCTACTTGAGATCAACCGATGTCATATCGCACACGATAGATTGTGTCGGTCACGGGGATTCAAAAATACATGTTCTTTCAATCATATATAAACACACTTTCAATTACGTGCAAAAGAGCATGCGACAGCGCATCGCACAAGCTCGAAAATCGCAGCCCAGTAAACTTCCACTATTTATTCGTAAAATACGTTTTAAATTCAACTGCAGCTGTTTCGCTAAAAACTAGCATCGTAATTGAATTTAAAATGTATTTTATGAATACATAGTGGAAGTTTCATTTAACCGTTTAGTTGTTAACTGTTCTTAATAAGATGGACTTTTACACAGTAAGGGTTAGTACAATAAATATTATACATCAGTTTGTTACATCGGTAACATAATTCTTACCAATTATTTGCTACTTATTTTAAATTATTCCTTTTGCCTGTTTATTCTCCACTCTTAATATGGTGGACTTCCAGAAAGTAAATGTTGATACAATAAATTTAATTATACATTAGTTACAATAATTTTCTTACCAAAATTTAGTCAATATTTAGCGATATAGCACTTTTTTATTTTTAGACATGGGATACTTACTCAATAAAAAATTAAATTTATTTCAGATCCCTGAAATAACATTGAACATTTTTATGTTAGTTCTATAGGCGTTATTAAATAATACTTGTGGGTATATTTCGGTTTTTCTATGTTCAATATTAATATTAATCATTTTAAAGTGAAATATCAGAAACCCAAGAAATTAAAATATTGATTTGGAGTGCCTTATGAAAAGAGAACGCATTCTTAAAGAGATATGTAGAATATTTAATGGAAAGTATCACATTTTTTAGTTAACACATACATATAAAGTAAATGTTGCTTGGTATAGAAACTATTAAGTTTCTTCACCTTGGGTGCAGGTAGAAACAATTTTCTATTTTTGTTTTATTATTGACTGCACCTTATCTGAAATTATTTTCAGTATGTATTTGTTAATAAAAAAAGATTTTTTGGAAAAAAAATTCCAAGACACAAATTATGTGAGGAAGTCGATGTACAACAGCAGCACAAGACCGGCAGATAACATTGATAGCTCGAAGAAATCGACAGGAATCTACAAGTGGCATATCCAGAGAAATTGCTAGACTTGAAGGACTGAATATCTCAAGGCAAACAAGACAAACGAAGATTAAATGCGGTAAATTTGTATCGCAGAAGACCTCTACGTATTCCCAAACTAACATATCAACAAAAAATTGTAAGGTTGCAATCAATGGGCTCAAGAAATGTTACACCATGGTCCTAACTGGAATTACGTGATGTTCTCTGATGTGTCAAGAATTGGCTTAGTTTCTGATTAGCGGAGAACGCTAGTTTGGAGGGCCCCAGGACGACAAGCCCGATTAGACATAGCCCAACCACGTGTTCCATTTGAAGATGGGAGTATTATGGTTTGAAATAGTATTATGAGGGTTACACAGACGCCTCTCCTGGTTTTGGAGAGAAGAATCACTGGTGCTGTGTACATCGGAGAAGTTTTAAATCCTGTTGTGCGTCTATTCCGGGGGCGGTAGGTGATGGATTTGTGTTCATGCATGACAATGCACCTCCACATCGATCAGCTGCAGTACAAAAGAAGAAGGAATATCCACATTAAGATGGCCATCAAATTCCCCTGATATGAACGTCATTGGACATGCTTGGGACATTGTTAAAACACGCATTAAGAAGCGAAACTCTTCCCCAATTACTCTACGAGAACTGAAAGATGCTGCTCGTGAAGAATGGGAGAGGATTCCGCGAGCACAGCTCGACCATTTAATCGATAGCATGCCACATCGCCTACAGTCATGCATACAGGCCCATGGAGGAAATACCAATTATTATTTTACTTAAAAACCTTTTTTGCTTATAAATTTATTTAAAAAAATTTGTAATACATTGTCTATTTTTCACCTCAAAAGAATAAATAATTTTTTTTTGTATGTTTATCTGACTTCGAGATTTATTTAGTGTTGGTTAGAGTTTTAGCAAAATGATGCTAGCTTATTAAAAAAAATTATTTATAAAAATTAATAAAACGATGAAATATTCCATTATTCCAAACTTTTGAACATATGTGTAGTTATCCAAATTAATATATTTATATGAATATCTGAATATTTTAACCAATTATCCCTTTCAGGGAATATTAGTAAGCCTATCACTAAAATACTTTAAAATATATTTGTAAAGTCTCCTTATAAATCCGTAAAATACGAAATTCTTTTCAGTCTATTCACACGGAAAAATCCAAAAAGAACCTGTTTTTTTTTAAAAAAAACTTCTACGTACAATTTGTTATCAGATAGTCTGGCTAGTGTTAATTTAGCAACCAATTATGCTTATTGGTTTATAGTTTTGAAAGTATGCCTAATTAAGTGACACTGACAATGTAGACAATTGATAGATTGACTTTTAATTAGATTTTTGCAAACAAAACATCTTATTCATTCTCAGAACGGAAGTTTCAATTCAATGTGAACACATTTCCAAGTCAATCAACCTGTAACATCGCACGAAAGACATAACTATAGCTAAGGGAGGTCGACAGGGGTTCGTATTATCACCGTTTCTATTAAATAAATAAACGGAAAATATATTTTAGTTGGCATTGGAGGATAATCCAAGGGAAATAAAGGTAAATAGTATTCCCAATAACAGTTTAAGATATGCTGATGACACGGCAATCATTGCAGATATTATTGAAGACTTACAGGCCATCACAAACTTTATATCGACAATAACCAGATCAAATGCGTGAATAAGTTCTAATACTTGGGAAATATGTTTATCAAAAATACGACAAGAAGTACCACTAAGACTTCACCACTGACTGGTAAAGTGTTGCATAGAGCCTGCATGGAATAGATACTTACCTGGTCGCTAAAGGTCAATCCCTTCAAGGATTTCAAGGGCAAGTTAAGAGAAATATGTACAAACCAAAAAAATTCTATAAATTGTATTATATTATTTAAATAAACGTATTTTGAAACAAGCAGCATAACACGTAATAGAACGTAAAATATGTATTAAACAAGCTATTTATAAGTAAACATTACAAAACCAACTTAACATTTACGAAAAACAACATCATAAAGTTTTTAATGATAAATACTTGAATGAAATCCTTAAACTTTGCATGCTATAGCCAAAAAACGCAACAAAAAGTTTAACAAATTTATACAGTATATTTTGACAGTTAACGTCTACAAAATAAACTATATTGTTAAAATTAGATAGAGGCCGTCAAATTGTGGATCCTGAGAAGACTACTTGAGGTTTCCTGAGTGAAACATGTAACAAATGAGCGTCCTACCGAGAGCAAACTACGACTGATAACTATTAGATATCGTCTAAAACATATTCTTTGAGGTGCTAGATACAATTTACCAAAAGCAATAATAATGGAAAAATCGAGAGAAAAAGAGCACCAGAACGAAAAAACATTCTTAGCTCCGCAATATCTGGAGCTGGGGAAACATCGCTAATGCCGCAACGATAGGGATGTTTCCCAACTCGTGCCCGTTATTACCTGGCCCCGAAAATCACTGACCAACTCGTGCCCGTTCAAAAACCAGGTAGAAAATTAATACACCAACTCGTGCCCGGGTGCATCGGAACTGCGGTTTTTAATTCTTATTTATTATAATTAAATATTCAAGACCTACATATACAGTTGTCATTTATTTGAAATAAAACTACTATAAAACGTATTAATTAAATATATTACACATAAAAAACTTAGAACTACCTACATATTTTTAATACTATTATACCAAGATATTGTTTTAACGAAAGTAAATGTTGATATCTTTTTATTTTTAAAATTATCTATAGTCTTTTTTAGGAAATCATGTTTTTTCCTTGTTGCATTTTAGTATTAAGTTAGGTTAGGTTAGGTTAGGTTAGGTTAGTTCCTATCTTAGAATATAAAAACGAAGGAAGGAGCGTTATACATAAACACCAATAGTCCTAGGCAAGGATACATCCAGCACCGGATTCCGTAATGAGGTTAAAATAAGCCAATTAAAATTATGCTTGTGGGCGGAGTTTCTACAGTTGATATTTTACGTGACGTTTAAACTAAGTATAACTAAAAGTAATTTTTAAGGTTTTAGGCAGGTATTTATTATTTTATTATTGTTTTCCTTTTATTTTGTCCTCATTTTATAGTCTTTAAAAGTAGGTAAACAAAATGTATTGGTTTTTTGTGGAAAATTTTAACTAACGTGTAAATGGAAAACTTTGTGCCTTCCTCGTTAAATGAAGAATTCATTAATGTGAGTATCAAATCAAATATCTATTTTTGGCGTATGGTTAAGAAAATTTGAAAACATAACAAATTCATCTTAGTTATATATAATAGGTATATTGAGGATGGAGAACGGATTAAACTTAAGTGAAATATTTAAAATATTGGTACCTATACATAACATATTGAATTTTTGAGTTTATTAAAATTATTTAGTAACATTTAAAAAGTTTTATTTACCATATAAAGTTTAAATTTAATTTTAGATGTCACCAATTTACTGGGTGCTCAAAAACCTACGAACCATTTTCAAAAATTAAAACGAGAAATACCAACTGCCCTTCAAAATTAACAGTAAAAATTGATGTTATTAGAAAAAAATACAGGGACACACAAGAAAAATTCCAACTTTTACAAGAAGCACCCTATGAAATAAGTCTTTTTGTCACACACAATCATAAGACATGCAATTCCAGATTCTTTGCGGTTTCGGAAAGTTAGTAATGATATGTAAGCGAACAGTTATTACCTCTCTACAAGAATGGACATACAGTTGGAACAGCATTAGAAATGATTAAGTGCAATATCCAGCTAACTTGTGATTACTACATCACAGCTTTAGCAGATGGGAATAGACGCCCAAGTTATAAATATTTGATAAAAACTGTATTTCATTATGGATTAAAACTATAATAACAATAATTTGCCCAAGTCTAAGAAATATTTCAACTCTCGGAGGTTGGAGGATGGAAATAAAAAATAAGTAATAAAAAATCCTCACTATTTTTACTCTTAATTTAGTTAGTGATTACCAAAAAATGCATATTAATTAATTTAAACTTTTTTTTATAAAACCTGAAATTATCCCCTAGCAAAATAAAAAAAATATACCTTTATAAAAAATTTTACATTACAATTACATATTTTTTTACTTTCTAGTTTAGAAAGCACAAATTGAAAAAGTGCGCCAAATATCCAAGCCACACCTACTAATATTTCTATTGGCCTATTTTAGCCTCATTACGGAATCCGGTGCTGGATGTATTCTCGCTAGTCAAAAAAAACCGTCAATAACAATAATGATGAATCATATATGGTATTTGCAAATGGCCGCTGTGACGTAATTTCCGTCGTAAACTACCAACTTGGGAAAGGTGTTAGGCTCTTTCCTTAGTTCTTATATTCTAAGGTTCCTATAGAGTTTAGACCAGATGGGATTGTAATTTGAACAGTTAAATTTTTCAATCGGGCACGAGTTAGGTATACAGATTATTGAGACCTTTACTCTTGTACCTTTTAAGGGATTAGTGGGCACAAGTTGGGATGCGTCCAACGATAGGTAGTCAGGAGCCCAGGAACGAACACCTTATATTGCTCAATAAACACATCGTTGATGCGCTAAAAAGCGCATATGTAAGATAAGTAGCCCTTTTACTTCGAAAAATGGATACCAGCAAAAATATTCTCAATACTATTTACATTTACATAAACTAATTTTATTTTACTAACCCTTACTTTTTAGAAATCTATCTTACGATGAATAATAAAAAACTCTTGTTTTAACTCAACTTCCAGGTTTAATTAAAAAAAATAGGTTTAAAATTACAATTATAGGTACCTAGCTACAAACGAACAAAATGAAATTTCAATATGTTAATTATTTAGCGAAACAGCTGTAATTGTAATCTTAAACCAAATTTTTTCAATTAAACTTAAAAGTTGAGTTAAAGAGTTTTTTATTGCTTACATAAACGTTTGTATTTTTTATACTTTTAACTACACAAATTTCTACTTATTTACTTAGCACTTTATCATTTTACAAAGAAACAAGCTATCTTATAAAAGAAAATTAATTTATCAAGTAATACTTCATCGTTGGTACATCGCCAGAAAGGCTAAACAGAAATTTCAGAGAAAAGGAAAAAATCATCACAACTATTATTAAGTAATAAAAAACAACAATAAAAGTCAACCTTATTTTGTAGTCGGGTATTAGGGGTTCAGCAAGTTAGATAAACGTTGGATTTTTTTTTATTTTTTAGTTATCGTTTTCATTAATAGGAATTTGAATTGAATTAAAAAATTTCTTTCGTTATGATTATTGTTTAAACATAACTATCATTGTAATTTAAGTAGACTATAACATAATAAATAATGCTAACAAATTAAATGTAACAATTATTCTTTTGGTTACTATTTATAAGAAAGAGTTATAAAATTCAGTAAAATGAGCCGGTCGCATTTTACTTTTAATTAATTAATTATTCAATTCAAATTTAATTTTTGGTCAAAAATTATGTTCTTTTTTTAGTTTGGTTAGCAATAAAACCGTGTTTTTTAGTTTTTTTTTAAACTATAATTTATTTTCCAGTTTGATTTGTCAATAAGTTTTCGAATCATTTTGCAATCATAATTTTTATTTAAAATTTTACTTAAACCTTCCAAATATTACACAAAATTCTTAAACTTTTAATTTTTTTCCTGCAAACTGTATATTCGTTTAAACCCACCCTGTAGCTTTATTTTCCATTTTTATCTTTCCAAGAACCTCAAAATTTCATTTAAATCTGCCATCACATCCAATGGGTAGGATCTTGCCAGCACCGCTGCTGCTAACCTTCCCACTGTCCTGTACCCTTGAACCACTCAGCAACATTCCTCTAGGGTACGTCCCTTTAAAACTCTTTTGTGTTTGCGCATGACCTATTAAAAAGCATAGACGAATTTTAGCATTTAATAAACATTTTAAAGGTATTTCCATAATACTATGTAACAACCGCATGTATAATTAATATTTTACAAAATAAATGTATTAAATTAATCTTGCAATTATAATCAGATATTTTAAAGTTGTTAAATTAAGTTCACCAGAATCCTACCCAAGATAAAGAGTCGAGTCTCTAAATAAACTAAAAAAATTACTAGCATATTTTAACTTTGATAGGGCGCTTTTAAATTTAAACCAACAAATAAAAGATATATTAATCAAAACAACATTTAATTGATCTATAAATAAAATATTCAACTAAAATAAAAATACCACAAATAAAATAATAATTCCAAAAACAACAAAATAAAACATTACAATACATTAAGGATAATAAAAAACTCTTCGTTTTAACAAAACTTCCAATATTTATTTAAAAATTGCTTTTTTAAAGGCTCAATGACAGCTGTTTCGCTATGAAGCTTCGTCAGATTGACATTTAAGTTACATTTTGTTTGTTTGTAGCTAGGTACCTGATGTTTAGGTAGTATTAAGGCTAGACCAAGTATGGAAGTAATAAGACATAACAATATTAAAGCCTAGATGTTATTAGCCCTAAGGGATTATCCTGGATGTATTTCCCTCTAAGATCAGTATAACTGTGCAATGATATAGAAAAACCAGGAAAAAACTATATCATGCTGATCTTTACAATAACTTAATATATTTGTGTTACAATTACGTCTTATCTATGTATAAAATGAAGACTCAATCAAAGCAAACACTTTAAAAGTGGAGAACTTCCCAGATTTATTTGTTCATTAACAACTTTAAATTGTGGATCTGCTAGATGTCTTTTTATTTCAAGTTCTTCAAGGAAATCTAAATTTTGTTTTTTATTACAAATGTGTAGTATTTGGATGACATTGGTGTGAAAGAGTGAGGTTGGATGTTCAAGTAGGTGTTTTGCATAATTTGACTTATCTGGTTGTTTTAATCTATATGCTCTTAAATGTTCGTTAAATCTTACTTCAAAATTTCTTTGTGTTTGACCTATATATACAGCATTACACTTTGGACAATTAATTTTGTAAACACCAGATTTTTTAATTTAGGTAATTTTGTTTTTACATTTAACAATTTTGTACCAACATTATTTTGTGTTTTAAATGATATTATTGCTGATGTTGCCGAAGATATTATTTTTGATATTTTATTGGAAATACTTCCACAATATGTAATATTTTTATAACTTTTAATTTCTTTAGTTTGTTTAGGAAATATTAGTTGTAGTGCCACTTTCTGTTCTTTTTTATTAATTAATGTATTTATCAAATAAATTGGGTAGCCATTAGATGTAGCTATTTGTTTTATGATATAAATTTCTTTATCAAAGTTAATTTTGTCCATTGGAATTGAAAATGCCCTATATATCATAGAATTATAAGCTGCTAATTTATGTGTTATAGGATGATTTGAATTATATGGTATGGTTACATCTGTTTGTGTTGGTTTTCTGTATATTGAATAATTTAGTAAATTATTAACTTTTTCAATTTTTAAATCTAGAAAATTAATTGAATTATTTTCTTCAACTTCTAAAGTAAAATTAATTTTAGGATGCAAGGTATTAATATAATTAAAAAATATATCTAATTGTCGTTCGCTACCTACAAATCCTGCTAACACATCATCAACATATCTATACCAAAATACAATATTGTTTTTTTAACTAGAATTAAAGATTTTGTTTTCTAAATTATCTATAAAAATATTTGCTAAAATTGGAGACATGAGACTTCCCATTGGAAGACCCTCATTTTGAATATATACTTTGTTATCAAAAGTAAAATAATTTTGACTAATGCATACATTAAATAAGTCAATTATATCTGATATTATTCCTGGATGGATATTTCTTTCATTTAATATCTTTTTAACTAGAACTATACTTTCTTTAGGAGGAATTTTAGAGAACATATTAGTTACATCAAATGATACTAATTTAGTATTATTTTGTAATTTACATTTATTTAATTTATTTATCAAATCTAATGAATTTTGTACTGAATATTTAGATGTGTAACCATAATTATTTAGAATAGTATTTAATTTTTTAGCTACCTTAGTATTAGGAGTGTTAACATACGAAACTACTGGTCTAATTGGTTTTGACTCTTTATGTAATTTAATAGTTCCATATAATTCTGGACATTGAGGATTTTTATTTACTAGATATTTTTTATCATAGTCATTTAATAGATAATTTGAATCATTTACATGTTCTCTTATTTGGTTAGAAAATTTTTGAGTGGGATCGTTCTTTAGAATTTTGACATTACTTGACATTATGAAATCATTCACTTTAGATTTATAATGTTTTTTTAAAATTACTGTTGAGTTACCTTTATCTTATTTTGCAATAATTAGGTTATTTTGATCTACTTTATTTTTGATTGATTTTAAAGCTAAAATGTCATTTTTAATAATTTGACTTTGACTTTTAAATTTATCTGGTTTTGTCACTAATAAGATTTGCTATTTGCATTTTTTTATAAATAAAATTATTTGAATTTGTTCTCAAAGCTATTTCAGAATCAGTGGCTAAAATTTCTTTTATATTATTAGTAAATTTAGGTGGTATGCAATATTTTAAACCTTTATCTAAAAATTTATTTTCATTATTTGAAAAAATGGTGTCTGATAGATTTACAAACCGGGGAGCAAAATGTATTGGTACATGAGAATTTACTATGTTATTATGTTGTGTAAATTGTTTGTTGGTATGTTGTGAATTCATTAATTTTTCTAATTTACCTATCTGTTTTTTATATTTATCATGTTTCAAAATACCCAATTATGTAAACATAAAATGTAAAACTCAATCAAAGGAAGCACAAAAAGTAGTTAAAAAAGCACAAAAAATGTGGATAAAAGAGGAAAGTAGAAAGTGGTTTAAAATAAGAGATGCTCTAGACATTTACATTAAAACTGTTCATTCAGAATTAACTTTTTCAATGCATTCAGTAGAATTTGACTGCTTAGATGATAAAATTAGAGAACAGGTCAGTAACATCAGCAATAATATCATTTAAAACACAAAATAATGTTGGTACAAAATTGTTAAATGTAAAAACAAAATTACCTAAATTAAAAAAATCTGGTGTTTACAAAATTAATTGTCCAAAGTGTAATGCTGTATATATAGGTCAAACACAAAGAAATTTTGAAGTAAGATTTAACGAACATTTAAGAGCATATAGATTAAAACAACCAGATAAGTCAAATTATGCAAAACACCTACTTGAATATCCAACCTCACTCTTTCACACCAATGACATCCAAATACTACACATTTGTAATAAAAAACAAAATTTAGATTTCCTTGAAGAACTTGAAATAAAAAGACATCTAGCAGATCCACAATTTAAAGTTGTTAATGAACAAATAAATCTGGGAAGTTCTCCACTTTTAAAGTGTTTGCTTTGATTGAGTCTTCATTTTATACATAGATAAGACGTAATTGTAACACAAATATATTAAGTTATTGTAAAGATCAGCATGATATAGTTTTTTCCTGGTTTTTCTATATCATTGCACAGTTATACTGATCTTAGAGGGAAATACATCCAGGATAATCCCTTAGGGCTAATAACATCTAGGCTTTAATATTGTTATGTCTTATTACTTCCATACTTGGTCTAGCCTTAATACTACCTAAACATCAGGTACCTAGCTACAAACAAACAAAATGTAACTTAAATGTCAATCTGACGATGCTGTCATTGAGCCTTTAAAAAAGCAATTTTTAAATAAATATTGGAAGTTTTGTTAAAACGAAGAGTTTTTTATTATCCTTAATAAGATGGACTTCCAAAAAGTAAGGGTTAGTACAATCAATTTAATTACAATACATATTTATGATTCCTTTCAATATTTCAGAAAATAAATAATTTATTTAATACTCTATGTTTGTCACAACAAAAATCTTCAATTAAAATTACTCACAATAAAAATGTGGATAAGATAGTGTTTGATATACGAGATGATCATATTCGATAAAATTTAACATATTCTCAATTTATTAAACTAGTTTTCCTCATTATTTATCACACTGACAGATAAGAATTTAAAACTTTTATACCATTTAATGGATTTTGCTTATAACAGTATCAGTTGAAATAGATAAGAGACGATTTATAATTAAACTGCCTAGTTTTTTTAGATTTGGTATCTCTTAATTAATTAGTGTTATTGCGTATAGTTGGAATTCTATGACCATTAAAAATAAAAATCTCATCTATTACAGTAAAAAGCAATTTTATGTTTATTAACTATGGGAAACCCGTTCAGACCAAAATCTGCATATTACAATGTCAAATCAAATTAAAGATAATATTATTTTAATATTTATTTTATCCATATCTTTGATGTTCTTCTCCCTTAGACCAAAGTCCAAATCGGATCATAAAATCAAATTAAAATACCAATGAACGTATTAAAACCATTCTATATGTAAATTGGACCGAATCCTAGCCTAAATAGGCTTATGTTTTAAATCGCCTTAAGGCCCCTCAATCTATATCATAACTTTACATATTTTATTAATGGTATCATTACCTCGTCACAGTCTAACCTTTGTACATAATTTACATTATCTCAACGATTAACTGTAGATGGTGTAGATTGTTCTTGTTTCATTCTTTTCTTTCTTGACAAATTGATTAGTAAATAAGATAAATTTATCTAACGAAGCTGATTACGTTTTTAAACATTTTAATAGAAAAGAACAATCAATAATGGTACCAGCATAGAGGAAACATTTTATATGTAGTTTAATTAAATTTGTTTTAGTTTAAATAGTCTTTAAGAGTTATGATAAAAGATAATACAGGGGAGAGTTTTAGTAATAAGTAAACTGAAGCATGTTGCATCTACTCTATAAGCAAAACTAAAAACTGAAAAAAGTGAAAAATATAAAATATTGTTATTTTAAAATAATGTAAAAATATTCAGAACAATAAACAACTAAAAGGTTGAATTAACTTTCACTATTTATTCTATAAATACTTTAAATGCAATGACAGCCGTTTCGCTATCGAAATAGCATCGTCAGGTTGACATATTGAAGTTACATTTTGTTTGTTTGTAACTAGGTACTTGATGTTGATAAGTAGTTAAGGCTAGACCAAGTAAGGAAGTAATAAGACATAACAATATTAAAGCCTAGATGTTATTAGCCCTAAGGGATTATCCTGGATGTATTTCCCTCTAAGATCAGTATAACTGTGCAATGATATAGAAAAACCAGGAAAAAACTATATCCTGCTGATCTTTACAATAACTTAATATATTTGTGTTATAATTACGTCTTATCTATGTATAAAATGAAGGCTCAATCAAAGTAAACAGTTTAATAGTGGTGAACTTCCAAGATTTATTTGTTCAATAACTACTTTATATTGTTGATCTGCTAGATCAAATATTACACACCTGTGATAAAAAACAAAATTTAGATTTCCTCGAAGAACTTGAAATCAAAAGACATCTAGCAGATCAACAATATAAAGTAGTTAATGTGTGAAAGTTCATCTTATTCAGAACAATAAACAACTAAAAGGTTGAATTAACTTTCACTATTTATTCTATAAATACTTTAAATGCAATGACAGCCGTTTCGCTATCGAAATAGCATCGTCAGATTGACATATTGAACTGTGCAATGATATAGAAAAACCAGGAAAAAACTATATCCTGCTGATCTTTACAATAACTTAATATATTTGTGTTATCATTACGTCTTATCTATGTATAAAATGAAGACTCAATCAAAGTAAACAGTTTAATAGTGGTGAACTTCCAAGATTTATTTGTTCATTAACTACTTTATATTGTTGATCTGCCTTAACTACTTATCAACATCAAGTACCTAGTTACAAACAAACAAAATGTAACTTCAATATGTCAATCTGACGATGCTATTTCGATAGCGAAACGGCTGTCATTGCATTTAAAGTATTTATAGAATAAATAGTGAAAGTTAATTCAACCTTTTAGTTGTTTATTGTTCTGAATAAGATGAACTTTCACACAGTAAGGGTCAGTACCATAAATTTTTTTAATGTAAAAATATGTTTATTTAATTTTTTTTTAATTAGTCGCATCTACCAAAAGATTATTAGCGACTGAACAATATTAGAAACTATATATATATAGCAGCTGTTTCAGATGAATAGGGATATTATGTGTTTTGCGTTGCAGATAATATTTGCTGCAATCTATTAATATGTGTTTCACAGATAATATTTCATCACATGTATCGCATTTGGGACGTTCTGTGTTAGTCATTAAATATGAGTGAGATAACCTAGTGTGTTCCAGGCGTCATCGTGAAAGAGTCACCTGATTAAGTCGACTTAAGGGGTTACCTCTCCAAGGCGTAACGACCGATTTTATGTTTCTCATGATTGAATCACTGCGATGCCACTCGTTTTGCCACATACCGGACACTATGCTTTTATAAAAAACTTTAAGGTCACATTTAATTTTATTGGTGAATAAGGAGAAAACAATTTGTTTTAATGTATTTTTTTGATAACATAAAAGTGTATTAAAGTTAAATGTAGTTATTATCAACTAACCTTTACTCTTTTGAAGTCCATCTTAAACTATTCGTTTGAAAAACTTCCACGTTTAATTAAAAAATAAGCTTTTAAATTACAATTACAGCTGTTTCGATACAATGAGCATGGTCAGTTAGCTATATTTAATTATTAACTATATTTTGTTGATTTAACCCAAAAGAACAACTATGAATTATTTTTTTCAGACGGTAAACCACCAAGAATTATGAAGAGGGTCGTATATTATAGGAATAGAGAGTGTCAAAAATCGAGCTATACCTACTGCTGAAATACTTGTAGGGACTTTTACACCGTTTATTTATAAACTGTAAACATTTAAAAAAAAATTAAATAGCAACTGTTTAATTCGATACTGAACTAAAAACTGACTCTCAATTGAGAATTACAACCTATTTATATGTAAATGAAATGTTCTAGAAATCTCCACATTAACCAATAATAACTGTATTAGATTTACCAAAAGAGACATTCCAGAACAATTATTTACCCTAACCTTAAAAACTAAATATTTAATTTCACGACATTAAACCGCCAGATTATTTTCCTCTTCTTCAGGTCTGGTTTGTCAACCCATTACACTATTATCATACTTTTTTTAATAATCCCAAAGAAAACCCCCCTACCCCCATCTCACTCCGCAAGTCAGAAATACAATTAATTTCATTTTCATAAAGCAACAAACGCGGGCTCACCCGGTATAAGTAATTTTTATTCAAAAGAAACTTTAATACATCAAAAAAGCACCGGATATGTGCAATAAAAATTGTTTACAAAAAGCGAAGTAATTGGAGCTTTAGAGCTTGTAGAGAAGAAAAATGTTTAAATAGCAGTTTCCTAAATTCGAAACAAGTGGGCACGAAAAATATGAGAAAAGTAATTTTTGGTTGACTAACAAAACAGAGTAAAAGCCCAAAAGCCACCGGGGAGAACAATTAGAATATTAGCAGGAGCTCGGCCACCAGTTAAAAGTTAGCTGCTTTAGTACGACATGGGGTAGGAGATGCTTTATGAAGTACCGAAAAATGGTTTATCTTGGAGCCAAGGAAAAAAGAAAAATTACCTCGGCTAGGAGCGGCTTCGTAGACGGAAGCCAGTCGAATAAAGTTCGTGTATATTTTGTGCACCCGTATTGTGAGTGAATTTCTCTTCCAGACATCGGTAAGTCCGATTTTCAGTATACTAACCCTATACTTAATTAATTTGATGGCTGCTGGATTTTTTCTGATCGGGTATTTCTTTCTTGTGGCGGCAATACGTGATTTTGACTCGGGACGATAAATATATCTCCGAGTCATTGTATTTGTGTGAACAAGCATTTTATTTAAATCCGGTAACTATTGCCGTAGCGCAACGGCGATTATATTATTAAAAATATTAATACCTATGAAAAGGTAATTGATTTATATTAAATTAATATAAATATATCAGCAATTTCCGGGTTAGAATTGGTAAAATAGGGTTTAAGTTCAATAGCCATTTCAGGTACGGTCCCTCAGACCACCAATAATTATATGTTTAGCGGGACGCATCCCAACTCGTGCCCACTAATCCCTTAAAAGGTACAAGAGTAAAGGTCTCAGTAATCTGTATATCTAACTCGTGCTCGATTGAAAAATTTACCTGTTCAAATTACCATCCCATCTTGTCTAAACTCTATAGGAACTAACCTAACCTAACCTAACCTAACCTAACCTAACCTAACCTAACCTAACCTAACCTAACCTAATACTAAAATGCAACAAGGAAAAAACATGATTTCCTAAAAAAGACTATAGATAATTTTAAAAATAAAAAGATATCAACATTTACTTTCGTTAAAACAGTATCTTGGTATAATAGTATTAATAATATGTAGGTAGTTCTAAGTTTTTTATGTGCAATATATTTAATTAATACGTTTTATAGTAGTTATATTTCAAATAAATGACATTTTTATATGTAGGTCTTGAATATTTAATTATAATAAATAAGAATTAAGAACCGCAGTTCCGATGCACCCGGGCACGAGTTGGTTAGGTTAGGTTAGGTTAGGTATTAATTTTCTACCTAGTTTTTGAACGGCACGAGTTGGTCAGTAAATCAATAAAAATCAATAGTGATTCCCTTCCCTAAAGCTCAATCACCTGAAAGTTATTCCGATTTACGTCCCATAAGCATTTTTTGTTGTTTATCTAAAGTTTTCGAAAAACTGGCCAACTCTCAAAATCGTCAATATCTAAACCGCTTTGCTCTCCTCTCTCCTGTTCAGTCTGGATTTAGATCGGGATCTAGTTGTTCTACTGCCTTATTAAAAGTGACTGATGACATTCTCAGAGCTACCGACCAAAATCTTCCCACCGTTTTAATATTGCTTGACTATTCCAAGGCTTTTGATCTAATTAATCATGAACTGTTACTGGCATTAATGCATTATTTGGGATTCTCTAATAACTCAGTCGCACTTCTTAATTGCTACCTGTCTGATAGGTCACAAGCCGTAATTTTAAACAGCAATCTCTCTACATTTGCAAATACTTACACGGGTGTTCCTCAAGGATCTATTCTTGGCCCATTACTGTTTATTATTTACACATCACAATTTCACCTTTCAACTCAATATTGTACTATACACACATATGCCGATGATAACTATATTTTTTTTCTCTGAGAAGCAGGTTAAAACATCTTGTGATCAAATAAATAGTGACTTAGCTACAATTATCTCAGTATCTAATAAATACTGTTTAAATATTAATCCTAAAACATCTAAATTTTAAATATTTGGAAGATCAGATCAGATCAGACCAAAAAAAAGATTGAAAGTCAAATTAATATAAAATTAAATAATTCTCCATTACCTATGGACGAGAAAGTAAAGAACCTTGGATTGATCATTGACAGTGCCATGAGATATACACCACATATTACTTTAATTCCTCAAAAAGCTTATTGTTGTCTTAAATTTCTTTACTCTAACAGAAAATTGTTTAATCGTTAAACGAGACTTACTTTTTGTGATTCTATAGTTTTGCTGCATTTTAACCATGCATATGTAGTATATGGTCCTTGTTTATCACATACTGATAAAGCTAGAATCCAGCGTATCCAAAATAACTGTATTAGATTTATATGCGGTTTGAAGAGAAGAAATCATGTTAGTGCCCACCTTAAGAGCTTAGGTTGGCTTAACATGGAAGATCGTAGGGCCTTGCATGCTTGCTATTTATATTTTAAGATTATTGTTGATAAATGCCCACCCTATTTGTACAACATTCGTTTCAAATACAAACTTACCCCACCATCTCACAAAACTACTTTATTTCAGGGATCCTTTTCTTACAATATAACATGGCTCTTAAATAGGTTACCGGCTTTATATTTTTCATTTACTCTTGAAGAAATAAAAATAAAATTACGAGATCAACTGCTTGATGGTTCTGTTATTCTCAGAAAATAGTATAATTTTAATTCAGTTTTGTCGTATGTTCTTGAGATTAACTACTAGATTGATGTATTTTATTTTATTTTATTATTTATAATTGTCGATATTGTTATTATATTATTCTAATTCTACTATTTTTATTCATATTTATATTTATATTTTTATTCATATTATTTATATGTATTGTTACTGTTTATAATGTATGTAATAGGTTGAGTGGAAGAGCAGTATCCTCTCTAGAAATAGAGTGGATTCTGAACTCTGCCTTTTGACGCATATGTCCCTTATGACTCTATTGTTAACCAAATTATCGTCAATAAAATCAATATTATTATTATTATTATTATTTTCGGGGCCAGGTAATAACGGACACGAGTTGGGAAACGCCGGTTTAGTGGTTAAAAGTAAAAGTAATTGAGAGCTTAGATGAGAATATCTTAGGCAGTTTTGGGATGGTTAATAGGGACTTAAAGCAGTTCTAAAAATCACTACGTATCCGTATACGTATCGCAATGCGCATGTGCAGAAGCGATACGTGGGTTTCGTTACGTTACGTGAAACGTATCAATCCGTCACACGTATCTAACGTAACGTATCACATTACTGTGTTCCGTGATCGCGTTTTTCAAGATTTAGCGATAAAAGTGATTTTGTATGCTCAAAAATCATAACCATATTTTCTGTTCATCAAACATTTCTGTGACATGCGATAATGGATTTAAAAAGAAAAAGATTATTTTACAGTGGCAATGACGACATTATTATGTTAAGGTAGATTTTGGAGCTATTTTTCGGAATAAAAATTAAAATACATGAATGGTTACGTTACGTTACAAACGCATTTGCTTTATGCTTCTTTTTGCTTAGTTATGTATCTTCTTTACGTTACGTATACGTGATAAATTTTTAGAATTGCTTTATGTCTCTAATGTTAATGTTAGGGTCCTTGAGACCAAGAACTATATTTTGTTTTGTTTGTTTTGTAGTTAATTTAGTTGTTTTTTGTTAGTTTTTTTTAGGAAGTAAACCACTTCACTCGAACATTATACGTTGTAAAGGTGTAAGAATTCACCTGAATGAAGTATTGTAATAAAGCAGCTGAACACTCCCCAAATTTTGTTTCGTTCTGTAAATTTCATCCTTTTTTAGAGCCCTTCAGACCGGCTAAATAAGATCTTCCGTCAACAAATACTGCGAAGGCCGAACCTCACGTATCTTTCAGCCTTTAGGTGCCGCTCTGCTAAAGCCGAAGGAGGAGTTTGGCCCTTCAGGTTATCAAAGTCATTAAGTATTTTAATTTTATTTTAAAAATATATCCGCCTAAGTCAGTGACTATACGGTCATTAAGTCTGGTAACAGCGGAGTAGCATCTTTTACTTATATAGTATATTATTATTGGTGTATTAGTCATTTTAAAATATTTGAAAACATTAACATTTCATAATTTAAATATCAAAACTTTCAAATATTATAACTAACACCGACATACATTTTAAAATCAAAATAATAAATAAATTTAAAAAATGATAAAATGGTAAAATATAAAAAATATTATAAACAATATATTTCATACGGCTGCTGCGATACTCAATTTTTATAGTGGTCCTCTTTAGTATTGGTGTTGATATTAAAGTTCAAGTATACGGGGCGAGTTTACAAGCTAACAAGCTGGGTTTTAAAAAGCTGTCAAGTCGCTGAGTACGCTAGTAGTCGAGTACACACTTGCTGACTAGTCAACTAGGTGGCGTGTGGAAAACTACTGTTAGCTGCTACTAGCCACTTGTGCAAAAGCTAATGTGAGTACACGTTGCTTGTTTACAATATAGCTAGCTAGAAAGCTGACAGTTTAACTTTCCCTGGAGCGTTTTTACAACCAGCTAACGGAGCGAGTACACTGGACTAGTTTACGAGCTGCTTACCGCTTGTAAATTCGTTTCGTGCTATTGAGCCTTTAGGAAGTAAAAAGTTTCAGTTTTCACAAAAAACAGCCATCATGGAAGATTATGTTATTTGTTTGAAGGAAATGAATAATCTAAATTCCAAAGATGTTTTGTTTCTTATTTACACATGGTTCTGTTGCTTCTATAAAGTTTTAATTACGGTTAAAAATGTAACTAAAATATCGAATGGTCCCGTATTATCTAGAATCGGAAAGAGAATGTATACCAAGCGGTCATTACTCGAGAAGAGTTAAAAAAAGTGTGTTATATAAATTATTGGTATAGTCAAAATTAAATAAATAAGGCATTGGGTGTGTTAAGTGCTCTCCATTATTTTTAGCACACTGCCAAAAACAAGCCTTAATAAAAAGGTTAGACTACGAAGAAATTTTATGCCTCGATTTTATTTAAATAATACAAAAAATTTTGATTATAATTACCATCGAACTTTTTATTATTTGCAGAAAAAAAGCACTATTTTTCTTGTAAAGAAAAAAATTAAATTTATCGGAAAGCGCAGAGCTTTATTGTTTACTGAGGTTAATGGTTAAATTAAAGCATAAATACACGTTGAAACCGCGGGAATGATATTTTTTACCAAGTAATTTAAAACATTTTGCACTTATCCATAAGATTTCAACATATGTACAGTGCGGTCCATATGTATGGAATAAATTCATTTGTAGCGTTATTATGTACTATATGAAAAAAACCTGAAACAGGTCGATTTTTATTCTTAAATTGACAATTTACAGTATGAAAATATTATCCCCCTCCAGCACCCCTTCGGAATTATAAGCACCCCTCGAAAATTTTAAATTACAAAGGGGATCGTGTGGCACCTCGTTGGAAAGGGATTTTAGTCCTCTGTTCAGCAATATAAAGTTTTTTAAGTTTGGTGCAATCATAACTGAGAAAATTGATTTTTAAGATGTAAAATTTTGATAATGTCTCTAACACAAAACTTTACGTAGAATGAAGATAATAATGTCACATAATGATTATAATGTGTTTTTCAATGTATTTGACACTTAAATTAAATGTTCAAAATGACCACCATTCACTTCTTGACAATAACCGAGGCGATATTGTTTGGTCTATTAAAATAACTTTAGAAATAATCAGGTATTTTCGTATCTGTTCTGCTAAATATTAGGAAAAACTTTGAAGATATTAAAATAATAGTCAAAAAACTAAATAAACAATTGATATAAATCTAGTAGGCTGCTGTCATTTAGGTATTTAAAGTTACTAAAAGACGTTAGTATAATATTTGTGCGCGTATTAAATTTAATTATGGCTCATTTGACCGAGACTTAAAGAATAGACATTTTAATTATGATTGGTTGTGGTAATAAAACCAGAACTCAAAAGGAGGTTTGTGAAATTTTTAATAATAAATACCCTCGTCAACACGTTTCGCAGTCTACAGTTAGTTTTTTCCTAATATTTAGCAGAACAGATACGAAAATACCTGATTATTTCTAAAGTTATTTTAATAGACCAAACAATATCGCCTCGGTTATTGTCAAGAAGTGAATGGTGGTCATTTTGAACATTTAATTTAAGTGTCAAATACATTGAAAAACACATTCTAATCATTATGTGACATTATTATCTTCATTCTACGTAAAGTTTTGTGTTAGAGACATTATCAAAATTTTACATCTTAAAAATCAATTTTCTCAGTTATGATTGCACCAAACTTAAAAAACTTTATATTGCTGAACAGAGGACTAAAATCCCTTTCCAACGAGGTGCCACGCACGACCCCCTTTGTAATTTAAAATTTTCGAGGGGGTGCTTATAATTCCGAAGGGGTGCTGGAGGGGGATAATATTTTCATACTATAAATTGTCAATTTAAAAATAAAAATCGACCTGTTTCAGGTTTTTTCCATATAGTACATAATAACGCTACAAATGAATTTATTCCATACATATGGACCGCACTGTATACCAATACTTTTATTCTAGCTTAAGTGAGCTTTGATATTTGTTTAAGTAATAGATACATTTATTTATTTAGAAATTAGTTTGTGATTTATCCCTTTTTTCTTCTTAGCTTAAAAAAGTTTCAGTTTTGTGTTAACCTCGTCAACAAAAATTTATTGACATAGTTGTAGAACTTTTATATTCAGGTCAATATTATAAATTGTTTTAATATCATTAAAAGTTTTCAAATTTAACTAAACTTTTTCTATTTTATAGTATGTTATTATATTTTTTTACTTTACGATATTTCTTTATAAACCCATAATGATTTTTTAAAAAGTAATTAAATTCTTTTAAGATAATTTTAGGTAAATGAAAATAATTTTGACATCGAAATTAGGTAGGCTATATTATTAAATAGTTACAAAAAAATTTGAAAAGAAATATTTAACTACTACATAGTTCTTTTTAATAATTAATTATAATTACCAATAACTTTTGATAAAGATAAAAATTAGTTGTTTATACGGTTACTTTAGATAAATCGACAAGAACACGAACTTTTTAGTTAATTGGAGGCTACCGCTACTTTTCGTATACTCTACTCGGTGGTATGATGTCAATTTACAACTCTAAAAAAAAGATTAACTGCCGTTTGATAAGATATAATACTCCTACGATTTTTATTACCGAATTCCAATCAGGTCGGGGGAAGATAGTTACTCATTTTCTTTTTTTTTAATTACATATAGGTATTATTTATTTTGATTACTTGGCAGGATATCAAGTTTATTTACATTTATTTTAAACATTTGTTATTTTGCCAACATCTTTGTATTAATTTATTAATTAATTTAACTAGGCCAATAATACAAAAAAAACAAAAGACAACTATTATTTGTTACATGTATCATATTAGTGTTTTGTGTATTACATGTCACCGATGGAACCTTTTTCTAAAAAAATATCACCTATTATTATTATTTTCAGTTGGATTAAAAAAACTAAGTGCCGGTTGCGTAAATGCTTGTCAAAGCTCTGTTACTTAACACCGAATTAACTCTATGTTAAATTGGTAAAGGTTACATTCCCCTGAAACGTATGCGCCTATTTGAATTTTTAAGAATAATGGGGTTAGTCGACGAGAGATCTAGAAATTGATCCTTAGGCTACGTTGTCACATTTATTAGAGTGAATAAGTTGACTAGACTTTGGTAACAAGAAAATTTGTATATTTTGTTTTGTAATTTAAACGGACTTCGTCACTTGTTACTGAATTAGCATAATTGACATAATTATATTTAAAAAAATATTTAAAATTAATTTAACTGTTTATTGGTTTTAATTCTATGAGTAAATGACAGTTACTTTATCATAATTAGAAATTACCATTCAAACAAAAAATTTTTAAAATTTACTAAATATACAATTTGAATAGCGAAAACAAACCCCCTTTCATTTCTAATTTTAATACTGATTTTTATTTCCCTATAATATATTGAGATACTTTACTCAATACCAAATTTTATTTTAAAGTTTTAATTTGTAAATTTTCTTAAATCAGGGTTCAAACAAAATTTATTATAATTTTCATATTGAAAACTGATAACTAATTATTTTCTATCTATTTGTTTCCTATCTATTTGCTTAACTACTTCCTATCTAACCTTAACAACCTTAACTTACCTTAATTACCGCAGGGTCCTATTCTACTTTCACTATTTTCAAACTCCTTCTGTATGTTCTTTTCCTCTTCTGACTCTTTCTTTCACTTTCTGGTACTTTGATCTCCAACATTCTACTCTTATACACCTTTTATATCTTCATTGTCTTGTATAAATTTGCTATTTAGTTTTACTCCATTTTTACTTTTAATGTAATGTTATTATTTTCAATTTTAAATTAATATAATTATAACTTTATTCTCTGAATTTTCTTTATCAAAATTTTCGAACCAAAAAATACCATGCTGCTTCTATAAACCATGAAACTGTTATAGCTTTTCTACTTTATAATCTTTTATAGCTGCATTAATCAGTAGGATTTTATATAGTACCTACTAATCAATCTGTAAAAAAAACTAATTAATCGAAACTCGTAGAACTTAATGGCTTACTGAGGTTAAAAGAAATAATCTCACTGAATTAAATTACCAAAAGGTGTGCAATTAGCATTTTTTTACTAGCCAGTTAAATTTTGTAATACCTTTTGATTGTTATTATATATGTTAAGTGTCTTCAACAATATAGTGCCTACAATAGAAGGGAACTAATGGTAATAAACCACTTTTTTGCGATCGTCTGTCACGGTTTATTGCTTATGGTCAACATTTGCACACAGGATCGGTTCTGGCATTTGTATAATTTGGGTTAAGTATAATAATTTAAATTTGTGTTCCCATAGTGAGAGTTAGTTTGTGCTGTTTAATAATTTTTGTGAAAAATGTTTCGTCCTTGGGAAACTGCATCAGCGACGCCCTGTGCTACTGTTCCTGTTCGACGACGAGTTTTATCCCTTGAGGCCAAAGAAATCGTCAGATATATTCATCAGAAGCTGATCCAAAGGGGTTGGGCTTTTACTCCTGCTGTAAAAGAAACCAGCGATACCGAAATACCGGAATCATCAGTGAAAGTTCACATTTCGAGGCCAATTCATCCGAGACGAAAACGAAACGATAGTGGTGTTTCCAGAACCACCGAGGGTGATAAAGATTTGATAAGAAGAATCATCTACTCTATGTATGAAGAAAACGGTGCCTACTATTAGATCATTGCAAACAAAACTAAGGTGCTCCACTGAGATAAGAATATCAATTGAAAACCTATGAACACTTTTATCCAAACTAGGTTTCAAATACTGCAAAATTGACAAAAGGCAAGTTATTATGGAAACCCAACGGATTAGGCAATGGCGTTTTGAATATTTGACTGCCATAAGTGATTACTAGTCTTTATAAAGACCAATAATCTATTGGGATGAGACCTGGTATGATACCCACGATACGCCGGCAAAAGGATATACCGATGGAACAGTGCAATGCCAATCAAAAGCTCCATCGAACAAATGAAAATGGATCACGATTATTTATGCTGGATCAGAAGATGGTTGGATTCCAAACAGTTTGGGACTTTCGGCGAAGAACGTTCAAAATTCGTCATTGGATTACCACCAAGATACTACAGCCGAATTGTTCGAAGATTGGTTCGACTATAACTTATCATAAAAATTGATTTAGGTAAAACTGCTGGTTCAGGAGATCAAAATCATCCTGTTTGAGTATACTCTCAAATTATAGGTCATATTTATACTAATGAATTTAAAATTTGAGATATAGTGGAGTAGTGGAAAAGTGCCATTAAGAGTAAACAGTACCACTTTGTCGCTTGTCGTTTAAAAGTTAGTATAAATTATCTAGGACATCGTATCTGCGAGTAATGGTAATATCGCCTAATTTCAGTATTGATCGGTTGTTACAATGTTTTCTTGTATTATATTAAAAACAGTAAACAACTAAAAGTCTTGAGTCTTAATTTTATACATAGGTAAGACGTAATTGTAACACAAATATATAAAGTTATTGTAAAGACAAGCATGATATAGTTTTTTCCTGGTTTTTCTATATCGTTGCACGTTGATCTTAGAGGGAAATACATCCAGGATAATCCCTTAGGGCTAATAACATCTAGGCTTTAATATTGTTATGTCTTATTATTAATTTCATACTTAGTCTAGCCTTAATACTAACTAATCAACATCAGGTACCTAGCTACAAACAAACAAACAAAATGTAACATCAATAAGCCAACCTGACGATACTAATTCTATAGCGAAACGGCCGTCATTGCATTTAAAACGTAGTTTACGAATAAATAATGAAAGTTTAATTTAATCTTTTAGTTGTTTACTATTCTTAATAAGATGGATTTTGACGTAGTAAGGGTTAGTACAATAATTTATATTGTTATAGATAGTGTGATAGGTACATTATTATTATTATTTTGAATTAAATTAATACTTAGAAGCTTTGTTGGTAATGTCAAATATGAAAAAAAGTTAGTTGTCTTCGTTGGTTTGTGTTTATAAAACATGAGAACTTACCACAGAAACCCATAATAAAAAGAGCCCATTTTAAAAATAAGTAATTTAAGTAAAATCTCAAAATGGTTCCAAAGGAATTCTGCTGGATTAAAATGCAATTTCAAAACTGAACGCAAATCAAACCATGTTGCTATTAATAATTATAGGTACAACATATATCACGTTTAGGAGAGAAGTAGTCTAACCGTAACGTAAGTTACATTAAGGACTGTCTGATAAATCAAAACCACCCTGTCAGTATGTTTACATTAGCGGTGAAATAGACGGTGGCAATCTGGCAGTGCGACGCCTCGCCAGCACTGGCCAACGATCGGTGAATACAAGAATCTGATTTATGGGTAATGTAAATTAGCATTTGAAAAAGTGTTGTTTGCCCAACATGACCACCGGATATGGCCTGTCAAACTTCGGAAACGGTTGAAGGGCTATTGACGTGAAACTGACATATTGAGTGGTATATGAGCTGAAGTTTTTCAGATTGTATGCAATACTTAATTCATTTATTTATCATCTTGACCTATAGTCAAAAAACAATAAAATCCTGTATTTTATCATCATCTCTTAAAAAGGAATTACGTTTTTTAAACAAATCATCTGGATATTTGTGTATTACATATATTACAGTAAACTGTAGAAGTTACCTTGTAAGTATACTCTTTATTCATAAAAACTGTTTAGCTTTAATACAGGTTATAATAAGAAAGCATTAAAAGTACAGAATAAGATTATTTAGACGAGATATTTCGGTTTTAATATACTTTTATAAATGCTTTAGTTCTAGTAACTTTAGTAACTATAAAAATCTTTAGTTTTATAAAATTCTAGAAGTTTCTGGTTTTATTGTGGTCATCGTCATAACATTTTAGTTTTAATCTTAATCTTTATCTTTGATGTTAAGATTATTTTGTCACTGAAGCGTACACAATAAAACTATTTAATTTATTATCTGCAATAAAAGCCTTTTTAAATGTAATTATAAAACCATTTTAAAACTGATTGCTCTTTGTTAAGTAAATTTGGTATTAGCTAAGGGTAATTGGATTTAAATTTGAAATTAATTAAAAAACTAAAAACCACTATCTCTTCTTTCGTGTTGTAGTGATCATGGCATATTTATACAAAATGAGAAACATCAAACAGTGGCGTAGAATTTGTGCGTTTTTGTGAAATATTTAATAAATTATTTATTTAAAACGCTGCGTAGTTAAGATGGCAGAAATTGCCCTGAAATATTTTAAAATAAAGCGTACTGGAATTAAAAAAAAAAAATGGAAATCAACATCAATTCAAATTTAAGCTTTGTTCTTTCTTCCAAATAACATTTGCTTTAAGCACATTAAGACAAACCAGTTTTAATGAATCGAAAATGCGAACGTATTGTCTATTTGTTCTTTGGAATGGGAAAAGTAGATTTAATTCATTTCGGAGGCCATTTTTGAATAAAAGCTTTGCCACCCCGATGGAAGTTATTGAAGCACATAATAAAAAAGTTAATTTCACCAACTATTTTAATCTCTACCCAATTGTATATGACAAAAATGTCAGCAAAATATTTTTTGACATTTTTAATTAAAAAAAATAATTTTTAAAAATTTTTCTTTTTTTCTTTTTAACAAAAACTTTAAAAATGATCAGGCGCTTGAGTTTTTATAGGCTGTTTTAATAATATTTATCAGAAAACTGCACTTCGCAAGCTATTTTTAACCCTTATTTCTTTTTTTAGGTTTCAAACTCCTTCACTTTCAATACGTGTTTATATTTAAAATAATATACTTTACTAATTCTGATCATTTTTATTTAACGTATTTGTAGATAGTTTTAAAGGCCAGTCTTAGTTTGTTTATATTAAGATAATTTTGGTTTAACGAATGCTACCAGTTTTTAAGGTAAAACGGTTTTATTAAGGTTTTAATTTATGGTTTTATTGACATTTTCAAGAGTAGGGTCCTCTTGGGCTAAAAGCGGTTTTACTGCGACCTTAAAGCTTTCCTCAAGATCAAATGGTTTTTATATTAGTTTTAAAATATAGTTTTAAATCATTCTTAAAGTGCCTAATTAAACAGTTTGGTGTTACTTGGCTGTGCCAACTGAAATTGCCATTACCAACAAGTTAACCGACGTTAAAATGTTATGGTCCATAATTATACGTGGACTTTAAAACAAGAAGACATAAGGAGAAAATGTAAATGTACCGTGGGATGCTTAGAACAAGCTGGACTCTTAGGACGACAAGCTGAAAAGTATTGAATAAAATAAACACTTGCACTCACTTAACGAGAAAAATTAAAATATGGAAAACAATCCATCTTGGATATATCTATAATGAGCATAACCAATTTGAACGGATACAGCTCAAAGAAAACAGAAATTATGGCTACGAAATATAAGAGACCAGTCTTACACCGATAAAAACACCATTATTGATCATGCCCAGAACAAAAAGTTTTATGCCTTCTTAATCGCCAATCTTAACAAAGAAGGCAATTAGGAGGAGGAGAATGGGTGAAATCGTAAGATAAAAATTGTTTATGATGTTTTCTAATTTATGGCAGATCAACAATAAGAATTCGTTATAAAAATATATGTTCTAACCGGCTACCCACGTTGTACTGCCTCATAGGGGCCCTTGGTTTTCGATGCGGCCCATTACTTGCGAAACAGACGGTACATTTACGGCACCATTCTCTGACATCATGACTGTAGTTCACCCAGTAGAACCGCTCACGGACCCTCTGTAGAGTCTTGTTCACTCCAAGATGTCCTCCTGAAGTCCCGTCGTGTAAGTAGCGCAGTACCTCCGGAACTCGGCTTCTTGGAACCACTAGCTGCATTCGATGATCTGACCCGTTCTCGTTTTCAAGTTTCCTCTTCAGCAGGCCTTCTTCCAGTAGCAGAAAATTCCACTTCTGACACCAATTGTTACGATTTTTCGTAGGTAGAAAAGAACGACGATTGGGTTTAAACTGATAACTGATTTATTTTCGACTGACACTAACACTTTGACAGACTAATTTATAACAACTCTTTATTTTGTTTTTTTGAGGTTATGAACATAACGCAACTTCGTATTCGACTGACTTCTGCCATTAGCTGTCCCTGTATATATATCGTGTTTGAGTTGTTCTAGAACTTTCTGGAACTGTCACTCTCCTGTCACCTCTCTCAATCTGACGGCATTCAGGATATTCCATCTTTCTCTGTTCATGATCCATCACTAACAATATAGAACTAACTGGAATGTCCAATACAGGAGGATATTTTGATATCGGCGATACGTCTTCATGACTTTGCCGAATACCATTATAATATATAAGATTAAATAAACAATTTATAATACAAGAAAAAGTAAAATACTATATCAGCAATATTGTATAGTATAACTTACTCTGTACTTATTTTAAATATACAGATAACACTGGTTACTAGCATTGTAATGGAGAATGTTTAACATATTAAATAAAACACAGCAAAACAAAAATACACTATTTATAATTGTCCCTAATAATCATCTTTTATTTTTTTATGGCCTACTACCACCCCATCTCGTTACCAAGTATAAAACTTATTTTGTACTGTATGCAAACTTTTAGAATAAATAACGGTTTTAAAACTAAATAGGAGAGATAGGATGATAATAAAATGAAAATTAATTATAAACTACTACAATTGGATAACTTTTTATAACTCTCAAATGTGACCTTTATGTGTATTTCAATATTGCTTTAATATAAGAATATCGACTTTTCATTAAATGTGGAATACTATCGTAGGTGGAAAATTTCTTGTCGATTCCAATAAATGCCTTGTTTTCTTTTAACCGTCAATAAAGTTCATCTCATATGCCACCAGCGCTTTCAGCAATTTATTGGTGTATTGACAAGAATGTTCGATTTGATAAGTTAAAGTTAGGAAACAGTTGGTTCTTTAACACTCTATACGTCCGTAATATTATCATCGTAAAGTAGTGTTAGGCGTATAATAAAAAATGGTATTTTCAAATATATTTGCTAATAATAACCACTACAATTAAAGCACATAATATAGTGAACCGTACAACCGCTTTTTGCCCACCGTTTTTAATTATTTATAGATTAGAGCGGTAACCTATTATTAACGTCTTAGGCCGCACCTATATTAGATCCGTATTTCTCCCGATCCGGTCCGACTCGACGTTGTCCGATAGTCGGACGACGTCGGAAGAAAAACGAACATATTGATATTAATGTTAGTGCCTACAATTGAAACGAAGCTCCCGATTTCTCGAGTCCCGACGGCCTTCGACACTATCCGATCCGACGGCCGATCAATCATTTTTGTTTCCAGTCCGACGCGTGCGTAGTTGGTGAAGGAATTAAAGCTATAAGTCATTTCATTTTTCCGTCATTTTAAAAATGACGGAAAAAATAGACAGGGAGTTGTTAATACAACTTGTTAGAGATAAAACTCGTATGTGGGACTAAAGGGGGAAAGCTTACCACAACCGTGATATAAAATGTGAGCTATTGAAATCAATTGGAACGAAATTTCAAGTTTTCGGCAAATAATTTTTTCGTTTGATAATAATTATAGGTATAAGTGTAGTAGTGAGCAAGTATGTTTATTTTTAGTTTTATTTAATTTATTATAAATGCTGTAATGGTAATAAATAATAATATAATCCAATATTATTAACGTGTAAAAACTCGATGAAGTAATGGCTGATGAAGTGATTTACCTAAATTATGAAATTTAAATAAATTTAAGAGCAAAAAATAAAAAAATAGGTATTTATTAAATTGATTAAATATTACAATGAGTTCCTACAGACGTAACAAATCATTCTAGACAAATAGTTATAAGTAGTTAATAATATAATATAATCATAATCCACATATACCATGGAATGGTGTGTGGCATGGATAAACATTTAATTTCCATATACAAATTTAACCCATTTTTTTCATTTTTTGCTTTTCTCTTGCTTCCGTCCATGTAGTACCTCTTTCTTCTAATATTGTAGCAACCACTTTATCCCACGTATTTTTGGGTCTTCCTTTTTTCTTTATTTTTACAGTTTTTGCTCCCCAAACTCTCTTTACCGGTCTTCTGTCTTCCATTCTTTATAGATGCCCCCACCAACTAAGCTATCTCTGCTCAATAAACTCCATTAAAGATATTATATTCAAGTCTTGTCGTATTTGGACATTTGTCATTCTATCCAATTTTGTTTCTCCTCTAACCCGCCTTAGATATTTCATCTCAGACGCTTGTAGTGAGCTTTTTTGCGTACTTGTTAGTGTCCAAGTCTCATATCCATAAGTCAATATTGGTCTATAGATTGCTTTGAAAACATTTCGGTAATCATCTGCAGCTTGCAGTTAAACGGATCACGTCGGGACCAGTGTAGGCATTCGTGTCTGACATAAAATGGCAAGGAAATACGTCGGGACTGTGAGGTGGACTAAAGTTATTCAAATTAATATTATAGATTTGCGTTGATGTTAGGTTAGGTTAGATTTAATGTGAGTGATCGTTTAACGTCCCTTCTACTGCGACCTGAAAGACCTATTGCGGCCTATAGTCGTTCTATCAGCCCTATGCCTCAACTGAAGCTTATCAGGGCGTTGACGACACTTCCATGAAGTCATTTGGCAAGAGTTGATCAGGACCACATTTAATGATCCATAGACGTATTAGATCCTAAAGGCACTTCCAAACTAACTTGGAATCAATCCAAATTGATTCCAGCGCTGCCTGGCAATCGGAAATGATTTTTATAGTTTTGTTCCTGTACTCACACTTAAGCATCTCCTGCAGTCATATCTCTATTACGAAAACCTGCGCTTGGAAAATAAGATATCCAAGTTCTAGCTCAGGTCCACCTTTGGTTTCCATCCGTGTAGCCCAGCTCCAACACCTCTCTCGGTCTTAAAGCCGTCCGTGTACCGACACTGGTCAGCCATTATAAGATTCGATCTATTCTTCTTCCATTCGTCCCTTCCTGGGAATGGGATGGTAAATGGCTTGTCGTGGTAGTTGTATTTAGGTTGCATTGAATCTGACATCTCTCGGCCTGCCTCTGACATTGCTCTGCCCTGCATCTTGACATTTCACCAGTCATCCAGATATAGAGAAGATCTATAAAAGGGGGAAGATCTATAAAAATTTAGATGGCAACGGTGGGAGTGTACTCTAGGTTTGGTAAAATTTATAAGCAGAAATCCTTTATTAAAATTAATGCAATAATGAAGAAGTAGGTGTTAACTTGTTATTATTAAGAATGCTAATCGCATCCATTACACGCCAACTTTATTTTTTATACGATTGCAGTACCTACTAAGTCAATTTGGTTTCGTGTAATTATTTGTTTGTTAAATGGTAACTCATAATACACTCTGATGAGGCTAACAACGAGAAATTTTAAAGATACTATCAAAACTTTAAACAATATAAGTTAGAAAAAAGAGATTATCAAACTGGAATAATAAATTTCATTATTAGATATTATTATTAATATTTGTGCTGTTCCCTAGAATGAATTCACACTACTTTGATATACCTAAATTAACCAGTTGCTCTTCTTTTAATCATTCTCCATCAGTGTGTAGTTTGCTTTTCCGAAAATTCCTAAAAAGTAAATAACTTGTCCTTCCTTTGCATTGGTCGTAGGTAGCCGCTTCTGTGATAAAAAATATAATTACTTATTTCTTTTTACAGTTATTATATAAAAATATATATATATATTTAAAAAAAAAATATGTATGTATGATTTTTAGTTATTATTATTAGTACCGAAAACCGTTTACACTACCACTACACCAACACACACTTTTATATGCCTGACGCGCGTTTCGATAACCAAGTTATCTTCTTCAGAGACCGAAGGTAAACTAAAGCTATGCCTACAAACTAACCTTATATATAGAACATTTTTAGCGCCAAATGTTTTCGCGGTAAATCTTTTGGCGGCAAAGCCAATTTTTAGCGCGAAAACATTTTTACAATAAGTTTTCTTATAATAAACTATAAAGTGGACTATCTGGGATAGGTCCTTTGTCCTTATTTAATCTATTTTTACATTTAATAATTTCTATACTTTCAAATGCATCCAACAATCTATTGTTCGATACATTTTTTAACAATTTTAAACTATCTACATTTACAGAATGGTTTTTGGTAAAAGCATGTTCGGCAATACTAGATTTTTCTATACGTCCATATTTTAGATGAGCTAAATGTTCTTTAAATCTTGTTTTAACCGATCTTTTTGTTTGCCCAACATACTTTTTATCACAATCATTACAGCTTATTTCATATATACCGCTTTTTTCCAGATCTCTCTTATCCTTCGGATTTCCTAACAATTGTCTCAGGGTGCCACTAGTTTTATGAACTAAACCTAATCCTACCGTGCCGAAAATTGTATTCAATCCTTTGGTATACTGAGGGATAAATGGTAATGAAATGAATTTCCTATCGTTGTGTTCTCGCTGGAAAAAGGTGGTTTCACAAAGAGATTTATTAAAACTATGGCGATTGATCAGCTTATGAATTAGTTTTTTATCATATCCATTAAGTACAGCTATATCCTCAATTAAATTCTTTTCTCTGTTATATCTTGTTTTGTTTAAAGGAAAATGAATTAATCGATGAACCAAAAAATGAAAGCAATTATGAGCAATTATTATTATGAGCAATTATTATGAGCAATAAGCAATTATGAGCAATTTTGAAACACAGATCAGTCAAGAGTTCGAGTATTTCCCAAGGATATGGTGTAGATATGTGGACGACATTTTCGCAGTTTTCAATACGAAGAAATCATCAGTAGAAGATTTCATTTCAAAATTAAATTCAAAATTCACAAGCATAAAATTCACGTTTGAACTAGAAAATAATGAACAGTTACCATTTTTGGACACATTAGTTATAAGAAATAATAACAAGTTAGAATTTGATATTTTTAGGAAAGACACCGCTACGTATAGGTATATTCCGATAGATTATTTTCACTGTAATCAACACAAAATGGCAAGTTTTCATTTTTTGGTTCATCGATTAATTCATTTTCCTTTAAACAAAACAAGATATAACAGAGAAAAGAATTTAATTGAGGATATAGCTGTACTTAATGGATATGATAAAAAACTAATTCATAAGCTGATCAATCGCCATAGTTTTAATAAATCTCTTTGTGAAACCACCTTTTTCCAGCGAGAACACAACGATAGGAAATTCATTTCATTACCATTTATCCCTCAGTATACCAAAGGATTGAATACAATTTTCGGCACGGTAGGATTAGGTTTAGTTCATAAAACTAGTGGCACCCTGAGACAATTGTTAGGAAATCCGAAGGATAAGAGAGAAGATCTGGAAAAAAGCGGTATATATGAAATAAGCTGTAATGATTGTGATAAAAAAGTATGTTGGGCAAACAAAAAGATCGGTTAAAACAAGATTTAAAGAACATTTAGCTCATCTAAAATATGGACGTATAGAAAAATCTAGTATTGCCGAACATGCTTTTACCAAAAACCATTCTGTAAATGTAGATAGTTTAAAATTGTTAAAAAATGTATCGAACAATAGATTGTTGGATGCATTTGAAAGTATAGAAATTATTAAATGTAAAAATAGATTAAATAAGGACAAAGGACCTATCCCAGATAGTCCACTTTATAGTTTATTATAAGAAAACTTATTGTAAAAATGTTTTCGCGCTAAAAATTGGCTTTGCCGCCAAAAGATTTACCGCGAAAACATTTGGCGCTAAAAATGTTCTATATATAAGGTTAGTTTGTAGGCATAGCTTTAGTTTACCTTCGGTCTCTGAAGAAGATAACTTGGTTATCGAAACGCGCGTCAGGCATATAAAAGTGTGTGTTGGTGTAGTGGTAGTGTAAACGGTTTTCGGTATCATTTTCGCCAACGGTTCCAGATTCAACATTTTTATTATTTATTTAAGTTTTAATTTTTTTGTAATGCCACCAACCAGTAACTCGTTTACTTCGTGGCTTCTATCGTTTATTTGCATAGTTAGTTTGTTAGTTATATTTGTTATGTATGTATTGTTATGTATTGTTATTATTCCTTTCTTTATTGCAGCAAACAAACATTTATTATTATTATTATTAGTTCCGTCTACAGTTGTAGAAGTTCATGGTCGATTATTCTTCCTAACAACTTCCTAACAACTGAAGAGACTTCCCCATGTATTTATACCTTGACGAAGCAAAATCAGTAAGCAAAAGCAAACCAGATACAAAGAAGAGAAGTCGGACTAAAAGGGAAATTTAAGGAGTTTACCATGTCGATGGATGGATGGCTCCTGGGTAATTTCAGTCGTAAAATCTATCATCCAGGTTACCTGAATGTAAATAGCCTCGCTCTTAAGCACAATAAAGGAATAGGAATAAATAACCGGAGTTATGGCAGAAGATAGAGGTTACTCCTGAAATAATACTGCCTCATGAGAGAAAGGGTGGAGTAGTTGGCTCATGGTGAAAATAATCTAAGAGACCAGAATTTACCTGAAAAAAAAAACTGAAGTAAAATTCATTGGCTCCTCACATTGGTCAGAATGGCTTTATGGATCGTGTGCCTATAAAGCCAAATGCGAATAGTTAATTTGTAATAATAATAAGCGTTGAGCGTTAATTTGTGATATGATTTAAATGTTGAGAGTGAATTTATCAAAATATTCAGTTAACTTTTAATAAATAACAATATACCAAAAAAAAAAATGTAATTTATAATAAAACAACTATTAATCTTAACTTCGTTTTTAATTATATATTTCAATAAGTAACAAAATTTATAAATTTTTATCACAGCAAAAATTATTATACTTAAATACCTCGGCTAGGGATGAGTAAGTTCATTAGCTCTGACTATGTTATAATATTTGTTTCCCTAAAAAATAATAAAGGCGCCACTGAAATATTTTTATTTTTTATGATACTACTAGTTGTTTGAAAATTGAGTTTGAAATAAGTATCATAAGATGAAAGAAAGATGTCAGAAAAAACTGTCTTTGAAAAAAAAAATGAAATGTAAATGTATCAACCAATAAAAGATAAATAGATTTCCTTGGTGCTAATATGAATTAAGTTGATAATAAGTTACAAAAAATAATCCGCAAACAGTTCTTTAAAACGACTTATTCTAATATAGCTGTAACGATATAGATAAATATAAATTGAGAGAAAAAAATACTTGAACAGTAAACTTGATATAACAATAAAACTTATCTTTTAGTACCAGTTGACGGAAGATTCTTCGCCGTACCTTGGGGTCGCTACGGCACTGTCTAGGTGGTTCAAAATGTCTATGGATGATCAATTCTTAGAGATGATCAAGTTGATCAAGTCAAAAACGTTCGAGTTTAAGAGATGTTCTTCTAGTGTCAAACACGTATTATATTTACTTTTTCTGGCATAAATAATACAAATCAGCCTAGTCTGAAATCTACAGTTAGATGATAACGTATTACAATAGATTACAAAAGATACATTCTGACATTATATCTACTTTATAAAAACCTTACATATTAATTAAAATTCCAGAAATGTACGTTCACTAGCCATTTTGTGTTTTTTTCTTTATAAAAAAATAACCATTAAAACTTTGAAATTTCCATAAAAAGATACTTCGAATAATAAACATGTTGAAATTCTCATCTATATAATAAAATATAATATAACTTTCGATGTTTTATAAATATTTTAACAAAAAGGAATTATAAAATTGGAAAAAAAACATATATGTATATGACAGCAAACCAATTGAAGAAATGAGACTGGAAATAATTAAAACCCTTGAATCCGATAATGGCAACTCATTATCACACCTCGTAGCGTAGCTACTTTGAACTTTTTACTATAGAAACCGTATTAATTATTTTATTATTTAGAATTCTTCTGGAAAGATGGAGCTCGCGGTACTACTTTAATTACCTACATATTTAGTATACCAGGTGCTTAAAATGTTAACAGATACTGTTATAAATTACGCAGATGGATCCACTCAAACTGTGTAATAGAGCGACGCTGAAGGCGATCTGAGAAAAAAATCTGCCCAGAACCCAGAATAAAGACCACCTCTTTCAGTCGATAAAATTTCATGATACTGAAGGGGCAGGTTCCCTGAGCTGACAAACCAGTACCGATCCGTTCATGTAAAATATTCAGAAGTTATCTTACGCGCTCACGTATAAAGAGACAGATTACCATGTAAGAATGAACTGAATTGCACCGGAAAACCTCCCTCTTAATATTTTCACTCTAAGAAAGATGAATCCGTATCTGAAAACACTAAATGGAAACTACTCCAATGTCAAAAAGCCCACCTTCTCTGTAAATGATTTATCCAAAAAGACATTGGAGCAATTCAGCTTTAGGACTTTTCAGTTTGCATGCCATTTGCATACTATTGCAGATGAAACAAATTGATTTGTGAAGAGTGGCAAGATAAATAATAATCGTAGTAATAAAACTCAAAGTCTATCCACAACGTTAAATAGTAAGGTTCAAAAGTTAGTGCAACGTGTTTCGGTCTTCAGACCATCATCAGGCTATAAAGAAAACAATGGTAGCAGGAGAATCAAAAATAGTTATAAAAAGAGTTAGTGGTGTCGGTTGTCCGATTACATCAATGATTAAAGTCAAAACATTTCAAATATGACAAATAATTACAAATAGAAATAAAATAAAAGTTTAAAGCAAAAAGTTAAATACATGATTTTGTAAAAAGTTAAACTATGGCAAAACAGCAAGTTAATTATGTTACACAATCAATCTAAACTCACCTGTATGTGCAGAACGTAGGAATTGCAAATAATTCAAATTTAAAACTTAAACATCCATGAATAAGTGAAGAATAATGGATGGATAAGAGAGTTATTATATAAAAAAGAAGAGGAAAAAGGAACTTCAGAAGTCATAAAGATAGAGAATGATGGGTGTATTGGTTAAATTAAAGTGGATAGAAAAGTGGGACCATATTCATGCTAAGAATGTTGTATCCCAGAAGAAAATTCAAATAACAAGTGTTACATTACTAAAAGAAACAAGAAGAAAAAAATACATGAAGAGGACAAAAGGAATGATTGTAAAAAACAATCAAAAAAAGGAGAGATCCATGATAGAGGTTCGATCTCCTTATAATCAAGAAGACAGGTCGATCCTAAACCGTGAGTAAAGGTTCCTGTTAGTCTTCTCAATCTCAGCAGTAATGCTATGTATATTAGGATGAATAGCATAAAGTACATTTCAAAATCGCCGAACTGGAAAAGTTATACCAGCACCAACGCACTTGAAGAACCTTATACGTATGAAGGGCAATTACAGTTAAAGAAAGCATAAAGCGGAAATAGTTTAGTGCCAACCTACATCCGGAAGGGTTACCAACTGAATAACTAATCAAGAAGGAACTTGGATGTAGAGGGAAATTAAAAGGAATAAATATAAGAAATGAGTTCCATATAACAATTTCATAAATCAAAATCAAAACAAAAACCCACCATCTACACATATCGATGAAAATAGTTACAAACATCAGTAAATGGTAAGAAATCCTGAAATAAACGTGTGTTAAGACTAGAAAAGAAGAATATCTGAAATCAAGTCGAAAGTATAAACCTAACCTAATTACATACATAAACAGTTGTTAAAATTTAAATTTAGAAATAAATAATTTTCATTAGGTTGAATTTGTTTATTCAAACAATTGAGAGTACTATTATTAGTAGCAGATTTAATTTCCAAAAACTTAAGCAAATTCAATCTAATTCCCTTATTACAAACATGAAGTAATTCAACATTATCGATATCAAAGAAGTGATTGTATTCTAAGATATGATTAGCGAAAGAGGAAGGTTAGTTTTTAACTTCTAAAACAGAATATTTTTTTAACAAAATTCATATGTTCCAGAATACAGGATTCAAGTCTCCTCCCACATTGACTCACATATACTGCATTACAATTTGAGCATGAAAGTTTATAAACACCTGGTTTATGTAACAGTGGAATGGTATCTTTACTATTGATTAATTTAGCAAGGGTATTATTGATTTTGAAAGCTGTGTTGATATTGAATTTGTTAAAAATATTTTTGATCTTGTAAGACAGTAAACCTGTAAATAGTAAAGAGCCTAAAAACAACTTCTGTGTAGTATTATTATGATTATCTTTAATGGTTATATGGAAAGAAAGTCTAAACCTGCAAAAGTACTTGGAATATACTTTGTGGATCAAGTCTAAAGGGTAATGATTATTGACTGCTAGTTGTTTAATAATGTTGATCTCTTTCAAAAGAATAATCAGATAAGGAAAGTGTAAAGCATCTATAGAATAGAGAGTTAAAAGCAGCAAGTTTATGCGACATAGGATGACAAGAGTTAAAATCTATGAGACAATAAGTAGTTGTGGGTTTCCTAAAAATGTCCTAACTAAAAGTGTTCAGATCAGGGTCTTTAGTTATCAGTAAATCCAAAATAAATAATATTATAAATTTTCGTTATTTACCATTAAATGTTATAATGTTTGATTCATATCCTGTTTAATCCAGTTTCTACTTCTTAAATAGATTCAAATTAAACTTTTTTGTATAATATTTTAAGAGTCTTATAACAAAATAACCGGTATCACTTTTTTGTATAATATTTTAAGAGTTTTATTTGTCGAAAGAGGAAATAATACGATACATATCTGAATTTATTTTCCAAATTTAAAAAACAATTTTCACAATTGTTTTAAATGCAAAATTTAATTTAAAAAAAATTAATTAAATGAAACAATTTTAAAAGTTCTTTTTTTTTGGTTTTTCTGCTTTAGAAATTAACAATGTTTGATCTGAAATTTGAAACAACCAAAAGAATTATTTGGTAAGAGTTAATATTTTGTGAGTTAAACATATAGACAAAATACGGTTGATTCGATTCGATCATTGCAGATGGTGACAAAAGCAGCATTAAAGGAAATACCTATAGAAAGTCAGTAATGCGATGAGGTGCAGTGTTGCAGTGTATCCGTGTAAACAATTCACATGTATGTAACTCAAATACACGTTCTTGTTTACAGACCCAGTAGTATCTGTATATATGAATCGAGAGTTCTCTGTAATGCATATTAAATGTTGGTGCAGATCCGATTTAGCACAATGGACTGTTTGTTGGAGTATAAAAAACAAAATATTGAATGACACTCGGTCAAAAAAACAAAATTAAATTCCTAACCAACTTTATTTCGTTATAAAGTTGGCTAATAAAAGTTCATTAAAAATTGAATTTAATGATTTTTAGCTATAAAAAATATTTTAAATTTCACATTTTTCGAAAGAGATTGTAGTAACCTTAACTTTGTGGAATTCCATCTTACTAAGAATATTAAAAATAGAACTTTTTAAACAAAACTTTTACTTTTTATTTAAAAAAATTGCTTTTTAAATAAATAGTGGAATTTTTTTTTTTAAAGATCTATTTTTAATTTTTTGTCATACACATTTTCCTTTTGATGTTCAGTATATTTTTTTTTTAAAGAAATTCACAAAGAACTTCCAACTATATTAACAATAATATTTTTATTTTTGATGCATGATGCATATTGGTCTAGACAAGAATGCGAATATATGAAATTGATAGCCATCGTAGATTTCTGAAGTTCGAGCTTGAATTTCATATAACCGAACATCGTATATCAGACGCTTTTGGAATTGCTTATAAAATTTGTTGCCAAATCAGAAATTTTTTACCCTGCTCAACTCAATTTCATCATAAATAGGGAATTTATGAAATATACTCACATATGAGTAGTTCTTTCGTTGAATATCTTTACTTTTATCTTTTTAAATCCAAAAACGTGAATACAACCAAATAGGTAAGACAATGTGTCAATTATTGGTTTTATTAATTTTCAGTGTGATGTTCAAATAAATATTTTTAATGCTTAACAATTGAAGTGGTTATGTTATTTTTTTTTAATTCGTTAAAACAAATAGTCCGAATAAATTGCATTGGACATGGTCCTAAACAAAATTAATAGCCAATGTTTTTTACTTTAATTTTTTTTTCTATGTTTTTATTTACTTCTTCGTAAATAAATTTAAAAAATCTCTTGTTTAGCCTATGTTTAGCTTCTATTTCGTGTGCTCCCAAGTATCTAATTCTAAAATTTTCAAGGCAGGGCTCTCCGAGAGTAGGTGCTTGAAGGTTTCGTCCTCTTCCTCATAGAATCTGCACTTTACTTTATCTTTTAATCCCAATTTCTTTATATGACTTCTTAAAATTTTAAAGGATGCCGTTAAAAATAGTGTACAACATTTGGCAACATTGATAAAAGTTAGTTTTGTCAATCAAAGTAAGCAAAAAAGAAGAAATTCCAACCTATAATAGTGAAATATAGTTAAATTTGTGGTTTATTTTAATATTTTGGTGTTCAAATAATTAATTGAATTTGTCTAGAGTAAAAAGAATAGCAAGAAACCAAAAAAAATATTTTAGTTTCCTAATAGAAAATAAAACTTTGATGAACAGTAAGATAAAACCTATGGATTTATTTAAATTAAATGAACTGTGGAGATGAATTACAACGAAATTAAATAGTTTGTGTTCACCTAAAACAATAAAACAGTGGAAAGATATAAATATTTAAAAATATACTATACTTCTGTTTTATAATACACTAAAGGCAAAAAATCTGTATCATAATGAAATACATTACATTATAATACAGATTTTTAAACCTTTAAAAAAATAAGCTATCTTTGTTAATGGCTATCATTATATAAAATACTATTATAATTTTAGGACCATTTTATTAGTTAAATGTTATTTTAAAATGTAAGTGTAGGGAGGCAAATATTAAGAGACGGACAAGGAATATTAAATATGGTCAAGGCACAGGAGGAGGTGGTCCTTAGAAGAAAGACTACTTAGAAAGACTTATAAGAAAGACTACTGGCCTTTATTTTAACTAATAGTGCAGAAGAAACAGATTATATTTATAGATATTGAGTCTGATACTATACCTACTTATAATGAAACCTAACATACACCTTCATATAATGAAGCTAGCAATGCACCTATATATAATGACACTGTAAACATAGTAAGTACCTATTAATAAATATTCAAAGTATTTTTTAAACTCTTTTTTAAAACCAATTAATATTTATTTATTTAATATTATTTTAAGGAATTCTCAACCAAGGAAGCACCTTAATTGGAAAAAGTAAACTTTCCTCTCCCCGTTGGAAATTTATCAAGAGAAGAAATAATAAATAAAATACAAAAGAAGAGGGTTAAAACTAGAAAAGTTTGTGATGAACATGCAATAAACTCCATGCAATAAACTTCAAATTTGCAATTGCCCACTCTATTAGATGTTTACCCACTATTTTATACCAATTGGCTAAAAACAAGTAGAATAAAGACAAAAATAGTGTTACTCATGTTCAAATCAGTTCAAATCAGTGTTTTTGTTTTGTCAGGAATTTTAAGGTTGTTTTTAAAATCTAGTAATGTTTTTTATGTTTTTTAATAAATATTTTGTTAATGTAGGTTTTGTTATAATTATACAATCAAAATAAATAATCAAACATTTTATTTCAAATATCCTTATAAGTTGGTGGAGTACTTTTTAATAATTATATTAGTATTATTAATTCATAAAATATTGCTGCATAATGATAGCCCTTATTTATTGACATCTTGCTTGCCAATTAGTGTTTCTAAGAATATTATTACCCTCATAGTGATCACCTAAATCTACTGTTTCTTCTTCAATAATATTAACTTTTAAAATTTCTCTAACAATTTCAAAATATACCATTTTAACACTCCTTAATTTTTTAAAGCTTTGGTTTAACATGTCTCTAAATAATACAATTTTAACGGATTGTTTTAACGGAATTCTTTAAAATTTTAACGGAAATTTAGTTAGGGAATACCGAAATAATATTAACGTCCGTTAAAATCTTGACACCCTCTAAAATTTAACGAAATGATTATAGAATAGACCCCAATATCCGGTTAATATTCCCGTTAAAATTCGGAGATTTCTTTTACTGAGGTTGAGGCAGGCAGTTTGCCAGAAGTATCTTAGTATGTCTCAGACCGTCCAGTTAAATTCAGTACTTGGATTTTTTCTCCATTTCTTTTCAGTTTTTCTAAGATTGCGCTGCTGCTGATACTACAGGATGGTTCCCGTCCAAGGCATTCCCAAACCATCTTTTATTATATTTGAATTCAGTGCTTTGATGGCTGCTTGACTGTCTGACTTAATCAAATTCTCTTGGCTCTCTGTCTAAATATTCCTATTCCAGTACCCTTTTTTAACTTGGAACCGTCCGTATACCACTTTATGGCGTTCTATTTTAAATTATGTATGCTGCCTTCTTCCCATTCAGATTTAGTACTTAACATTGTGATGAATTGTCTCACAAAGTTAAATTTCATATCATTCCAATTTTGAAATTTATTGTACTAACCCCCTTACTACTTGAAAGTCCATCTTATTAAGAATAGTAAACAACTAAAAGGTTAAATTAAACTTTCACTATTTATTCGCAAATAATGAAATACAATGACGATGCTATTTCTATAGCGAAACGGCCGTCATTGCATTTCATAATTTGCGAATAAATAGTGAAAGTTTAATTCAACCTTTTAGTTGTTTACCGTTCTTAATTCCAAATTTGATTAAACTGAAGTGATCGAGGTTTTTCTCTGATAATTACTCCTTTGATTATTCTGTATATTGTTTCCTTCATACATTTACTAACTGAATATGCAGGGGAGTCAAATTTAGAATTACTTCCATTGCAGCAGTGATACATGCACACGCTAGTCTTTGAATCTTCGAAAGGTTTATCCTCGTAGTACTCAGATTCGCTCTTGTGCTCCAAGGTACTGCCCCATATGTGATTAAAGGTCTCACTATTATTGCGTGTACATCCATTGCAGGATACGTGTGTTACATCCCCAGTTTTACTTGCAATGTTCCTGCAAACCATGAGGGCCTTGGTGGCTTTGTGTATAACTTTGTTTTTTATTATTGCAGTCTAAATCCGTGCCGTAAAAAAGAGTCATTCCAAATGGAAAAAAGTCGTCCCGGAATATTTGCTTTTAAATAATGTTTTGCTTGTAAATCCGAGAAACGGATAATCCTCTAAAGAAGAAGAACCCTTATGTTGTGGAAGTCCATTATATTAAGAATACTTAATAAACAAACTTTTGATAAAACTTTTTACACAAATAAGGTAAGGCTAGTGGCGGTTCTAGGAATAGTAGGTCATCTTCTACAACTAAATCGTGTCCGATATATCCACCACAGTACTCCGTTATCATTTTGCATACAGTCAGTAGGTATTCTTAATGTTTTTATTTATCCTCAAAAAATCTGGGTTCTCGTGATTAGTGTAGTTTCAGTCTTTTATGGTTTTCCAGAGGTGACAGTGTCCTGTTAAAAATCCTGTAAAAATAAGTCTTAGGCCTTTTGGGGTTAATAGTTTTAAGAAGTGTCTTGGATTGTCTCACCCCCGAGAGTTCTGCCTAGATGTTCCCTGAGTTTCTCCTCTATTTTCTTTAGCTCGGATATGTAAATATTTTAATCAATACTATATAAAGATTCTGCTTCTATAAACTGGGAATTTAAACCTATCCTTGCAGGTTGTTGGTCTCTTGATTGCCAGCAGATCTATATGCCCTGACAGCCTTAACAAAGTTTTTTTGTTCCTCTTGAATTCCTCCTTTTACCAGACAATCGCGTACCATCTTGAACCTGATGTGTCTGTCAGTGAAAATAGAAATTTATTGGTTGGGGTAATTTCTTTTTAGCATCAGTGGATAGAATATTTCAATTGGGTGAATTTCTGCTTAAAAGGCACTGGTGTATTTGATTCAGTAACTCCGCTGACCTTTTAGGTTTATGATCCATTCTTGTACCATTTCTTGATGTTTTTCCGGAGGAACTGAAAAATGTTTTCTCTGCCCCAGTCGCTTCTGCTCTTAATTGTTCAATTCTAGTAAAGAAGTTTTAGTAAAAGTGATACTATTTTGTTATATCGAAATTAAGAAGATCGAATAATGGCAAACCTTGTATATGGGATATCAATAATCTTGATTTAAAAATTTTCCTATTTACCACCTTTCTTCCTAATCTCAGATCATAGCCCTACTGGAGGATAAAGTATATAGGTATGACATCGAGTATTATCTTTAATGCTGTATTTGGGCTGGTTTTAATAGGTTCTGTAATACACACAAACGTTTCCAACAAAAAGTTTTATTTTGATCACACCTTTGCACTATAATTAAACTTGTAAAACTCACATTTTATTTTAAACTTTATATTGGTCGTCACTCAACTAAATTCAGATTTTTGTTTGCTTTTCTAACGGCATTCAGTCTTCCTGATCAAAATGTATGCAATTTAAGATAAAATATTACATCGAACAAGAACTATCTGTGTGGGTGGAGTTTGTAAATAACGGTTGTAGCAAATTTCAGGAAGATATCTATTATACTAACCCGCAAAATGTTATTATCTAACAAAGAATACACAATTTTGTTGACGATATTGTTGTCTTTAGATTATTGTATAGTTCGATGCACCGATAAATTGAACTAAATTAAAAAAAAAATTAAGGTATTATATAGAGAGTGTGTTTGTAAACGAGATTTATTTTCACTTATTAATTTTTTTTAACAAAACTACATAAAATGTTTAATTTAAACATTTTCAACAGTTTCCGGTTGATAAGACACATACATTTATTTTGAAAAGAAATTAATTACATACATATATAACAGAGAAAAACTGATTATCCACTAAACAATGGAAAATGATGATGAAATTTCAAAAAATAAAATTTTGACAAAGACCAACCTCTCATTTCTACATTTTCCCAGAATAACCTCTTCCAAATTCTAATATTAGACATAGGAAACAATTGAACATTTGTTTTTGGAGCGTCCATGATTGATGGATACTAGTGAAATGATTAAATGGTTAATAGACGTTATATCAAATGCTGCCAATAAATCCTGCAAAGTGCTTATTCCTTTCTCATTGAAAACTTCAAAATCCCCCCTGGGTGGGATGACGATTGTCAATCCATAACGAATGACAGAAAAAAAGCATTTAAAGCATACAAATCAAATCTAACAATTATTATAAAATATAAAAAACTAGATGCCCTAAGTAAACAATTATACAAATCCAAGGCCAAAAAAGTTTGGCACCATTTTGCTCCGAATTAAATATACAATCGAATATAACGGACATATGGAAGAGAGTACATTTTCTAGAACATCCAATAGTTATAAATGAATCACATCTGCTAATTATAAACAAGAATAAAATCTGCACTAGGAGTAGATGGTATTAAATACTTTATGACATCTAATTTGCCACTGATAGCATTACAATATCTTTGTAAAATTTACAATAATATTTTAATTTATGGCCACGCCCGTGATTCTCTAAAACCATCACTAATTCTTTCAATTCCCAAATGTAATGACCCTAACTACCATAGACCAATAGCTCTTATGTCTTGTTTGCTGAAGACATTAGAACGAATTATTAAGAACAGGCTAGAATGGTGGCTCGAAAATAGAGGTTCCTTATCGAGCACACAATTTGGATTTAGACTGCGTCAACATAACATTTTTAAAAAATAAGTAACTGGTAGCCGCATTTGTAGATATTTCTAGTGCTTACGATAACGTAAGTTTGGAGATATTGGTTTTAAATTTAATCTAATCAGGCGTTCCCGCTTTCTTTGCTCATGCAATAATTAATATTTTTGTAGATAGGAAAGTTAACATTCGGTGCAGTATAGTCTTAACTTCATTATGCACTCAAGCAAATAGTATATTGTTTTATTAGGAGTAAAAGTATAACTTTTTGTGGCGAGTCTGAATGTTTGATGGCCGAACGTTAGTGAGGCCGACAATTTCAGACGAGCCACAAAAAGTGCTTTTGCTCCGAATGAAACATGCTATTTTCTCCGCAAACGGCATCCAGACTATAGAACTAATTAATATTTAAATAAAAATTCAAAACGATCGCAACGAAGTTGATAAATTCAGAGAATAATAATTATAAAACTGCGCACTACATTTCCATGGTTACTGGTTTTGTGATTGCCAAGTCAAAAACAAATTTGACAGTTTAATAATATTTTACAATATCAGAAATATTGTAAGTGATTTAAAGCAACAATTGGACTGTGCATTTTTGGTAAGTACTTGAGCATCAAAATTTCGTTTGTTGTAGTAAGGTGTACTGAAATTTTCTTTTAGATTATATTATGTCGGATTCAGAACCCAACTGTACACCGCCCGACGTTGTTGACATTGCTAAGGCAGCTACGAATGATTTAATTCCAACTAAGTCAAGTAGAGTTTATAATCATGCTTACGAAAGATTTCTCACATGGTGCAATGATAAAAACATTTCAAACTATTCGGAAAATGTGCTACTAGCTTATTTTTTTGAAATGACAACTAAATTAAAAATGAAAAGTTCAACAATGTGGTCTCAGTATTCCATGATAAAATCATTACTGAATATTAAACATGGATTAGATATTAGCAAATATATGAAACTACGTGCTTATCTGAAGAAGCAGAATGAAGGGTATACTCCCAAAAAGTCAAAGGTATTCACAAAAGACCAGTTTGAAGATTTTTAAATAATGCACCTGATGAGCAATATCTAGGAATTAAGGTTAGTTATAATATTCTAACCTGCATAAATACAATCAAGTTTTTAAATACATACTACTTTTAGGTAGTTTAGGAAATTTTGTCGATGAACTCCTTCAACTCTGCACAAAATTCGCTTGAATTGGAAGTGAATAAATCAGGTAGTGCATTAAATATGTGCGGTGCAACCTTAAATAGCTGTAATTTTACTTTTTTGTCCGCGCATGGCCGTACAAAAAAGTGGCGTCTGTGAAATCATACTTCAACTTCATGAATTGACGTTAATAATGTTTACTTTTTTTGACGTTTGCGGAAATAAGTATTTTTCTCCAAATGACATTAAAAACGACCTTCTAATGATACTTGGCAGTCCTAGTTGTAATTTTAATGCCTAGGTAGAAAAAGTCCACTTTTACTGTCTAGGCAAAAAAGTTCGTTGCTAGGCAACCTTCCAAGTAATAATTTAAATCAAACGGGTTATTAAAATTGACATTAAGAAAACTTAAAATGACAAAGTAAACAGTAAACAAACATATTTAACAAACGTCACAGCGGTAAACACAGTAACGCAGTGCCCAGTTGCCTGATAAAATAATTTAGTTATTTAGATATTGACCCAATTTAAATATAACTATTTCACTAAACTATTTTTAACTAAAAAAAATGCATAGCAACGGCAAGTTTTATATTGACAATAAGTAATAACACATCGACAAGATAATGACAGATACGTTACTAAGGTGTCTGGTATTTCTAAAGTTGTCAGTTTCCCAAACGTAATCGAAGCGTCTTCATAATTTTTAAAAGAAATAATGTTTCGTTGATATCAGCAATTGTTCGTGATGTGGTGACTAGGTGCTACAATTTTACCGGTATTAGTGAAAGAAGTACCTATCTATCGATTTTTAAGTGAGAGAAAACAGGGAAATGTTAGTGAACAAAAAAAAACATGTAGGAAAAAAGTCCATTATAGTCGATAACTTTAATAGAGATATAATTCGAAAACTACTTAAATAAAGAGATTCCGACTTTAGACAAAGTAATGACTGTTATACGATTTCCAAATTTGGACGAAATACGTTATGTAAACTCCTAAAAGAAATTGGTTTTAAGTATGAGTCGCAGAAAAAACGAAATTTTTTAATAAGGCAGACGAAATTATTTGCTGGAGAACACAATACTTAAGAAGCGAGGAAAGAACTATATTTTATTTAGATGAAATAAAGTAAATGAAGGACACACTTTTTCTAAAGTATGGATGGACACCGATATTTCAAATTCCCGTCAGGAATTTTTGCAAGGATATTCAACAGGATTAAATGCTCCTCGAGAAAAAGGTCGCAGACTAATAATCGCATGCATTGGCAGTGAACATGGTTTTGTAGAAAATGGGTTATTAAACTTTGTATTAAAGTCCTGCAGTGGTTGTCTGAGATAACGCCAGTTATCATTCAAAACTGCCTGAAAAGTTACCAACGACTTTATAGAGAAAAGGACATATTAAAGAGTGGCTCCAGAATAAGAAAATTTCTCTTGACGACACCATGCTGAAAACGGAATTACTGCAAATTGCAAAGCGCCACAAATTACGATATAATTACAAATTACAATATAATTAATATGTGCACAGGTGAAAGGTGAGGTGGCAAGAAACCATACAACTTTTAAATTGAATGACATTAGACAAATTTATTGTTCTGACAGTAAAACATTAAACGGTTGAACTAAACTTCCACTATTTATTCGCAAAATACATTTTTAAATGCAATCTGACGATGCTAATTCTAGCGAAACGGCTGTCATTGCATTTAAAATCGTATTTCGCGAATTTTGCTTACTGTTCTTAATATGACGTTAGACAACTTTTTATAAATTTTTTTGGCAACGTAAAACGGGAAAATTGGACCAAAGCCATAAACCAAGTGAAGAAGGAAGAAGAAAGATTGTGGAGTATTGATATTAATATTGAAGAACTGTTTGAACCCATGGGAAACCATGGGACCTCAAACCAAAGATAAACCTTTAGTTATACGTGAGGGTCATGAGACCAATGTTAACCTATGGTTCCAGAGTTTAATGGACAAACCCCCATTAGCTGGCTTGCTGAGCATCAGGAAAGCGATTGGAACGGCCCCAGATGAATGAAGCGTTAGAGGTTTTGTTAAACTTACCAACTTTGCATATTTATATTCAAGGGGAAGCTATGGCAATAATACATAGACCAATGCAAGGTCAGGCCCCAATATGCTCCCTAGGTATTACTTTAATAAATATTTTCAGTTATAAAAAAAAACTGGGAAACCAGTTCGCCAGTAGAAGGAGGAAGCTATTTTGGGAACACGAAAATTGTGGCTATACAATGTTGTGCGACCGAACTGATTATCCGAAAGATCGAGAAAAAGTCTCTCGTAATCCATTCTGACAGTCAAGCGGCTCTAGGTGCATTCAATTCGGGAAAGGTCAACTCAAAGCTTGTATGGGATTGCGTTTGTGTGCTTAGTCAGGTGGAAAGCTGCAATCGGCTAGCACTTGTTTGGGTACCGGGGCACTAGGTAACCAGGGGCATTAAGGAGACTGATAAATTGGTCCGGGAAGGTGCAAACACCCCATTGATAGGATCTGAACCCGTCTTTGTAATCGCAAATACATTTAAAAAGCCGCCTTCAGCGAATGGGTGCAAATTAAGTCTCTTGAATGGCGGGAAGGTACCCCACGATAGATCAAAAAGTTCATAAGGGGACATTAGACAAATTACACGGCAGACCTACTCTCACACGGTGAGGATAATAGTAAGACTGACATTGAATAATAAATGGGCACATGAATATTATAGACTTATGCAGGTTCTGTCTAAAACTAGAACTTAAAAAGGAAAAACCAGAAGCAGCGGGCTATATGAAACGGCCACTATCTAGGCTGTTGAATTTCATTGTAAGGGTATGGCTATAAAAGGTGCTGTAAAAATACATGGGCAGTACAACTGCAAACGTCGCAGTGTATCAGGCTGTCAAGCCAGCCCAATTTGTAATCTTGTACATAGACTGTCCTGTCAAGCTGGAATAAATATTATGAAATCTGTTTTATATAAAAATTGGGGTAGAGATTTTCCAACTCCAATGAATTTATATAGATTCTTATTTAAAGCTAAACCGGATTATTGATATAACTCTGCTTAACACAATTTGCTTAAATTCCTAAACACAGCATAGTGAGTTACCTTTAAGACGAGAATAGTTAGCGCTGTCATGCGCCTCATCAATAAAGTTAAATCCTAAAAAACCAACTATTCAACATTTAATAGCCAACAGATTTTTTTTTGTATAAGTATAATGGGCTCATCAAAGAAAAATTTACTGTATCTTTCAGTACACCTACACTTATTGAGGGTAGTTAATATGTACTTTAATCATCCACCTTTTACATTAATCTATACTATATTGCCGATTTACTGTTCCATGTAAATAAAAAGTCGCTTTATCTGAAACAAGGATTTGACGTATAAAGGGTGAAGGTTGGTTGAGAAGTACATTAGGGAATAGTCTTAGATATTTTTTTGTCACCCTGTATAAATAAATAAATTATTATTTCTTATCACTTAATTAAAAAAAAATTTAATCGATTGAGTTGTCAGGCCCTAATGGATAACGTCAGTATAAAAAAATTATAATTTGAAAATAAAAATCGACCTGTTTAAAAGCATGTTTCTCCAAAGATTGCTATTCTTCAAAAATTAATTTATTCTATATTTAAACCCAGTCCGGAAATACGGATATTTGAAAATGAAAATGAGATATCGCAGAGATCATTCCAATCCTAAATAATCCTCATGGTCATTAACCAGATTCAATACAAGCTTGACATGGAAATGTATGAAAAAAAAATTGAAAAAGTTAATCGTTTTAAGGGCTTAAAAACAAAGGATGTAAAATATGGAATTCAATATTTGGATGTATAATAATTAACAAATAATAATATTTATATTATACAGTACTCTATGAACAACAATGAATAATATTTAAACTTTTTAAAATAAAATTTCATAATAAGCAAAACAGAAATTGAAAATAATTAAAGTATAAATAGTTTTTCGTGACATCTGGATAAAGTTGTAAACATATATAGTATATTTTGGAGTATAAAAAATATAAAATTTGATACACATAGGAAGAGAATACGTTGAACTAATAATAAAATTTACAAAGGATACTATCATACCTTTTTTTTCCGGGCTGAGATGGGAAACTCACGTTCGATCGGTTCTTATCCAGAACCCAACAGTGTTGGACTCACCCTCGAGAGGATGCCTACCAACCAAACCCAACTCAAAACTCGCCGTTACCCCCGCGTCGGAATCACCACCCTAGCATACTTCAAGACGGGCGGTGGTCCCTCACACACTCTTCACCCATTCATACTCTTCGCCATCAGAACATTCCCTTCTTCTAACCATTTTCTCCACAACTTCGCTAACCTCTACCCATTCTTTCTCTCCTCTCAACATTATCTCCACGCATATTTCAGCCTCCCTCTTCCCAATCTTGTGTAGATACCCCACTCTTGACCCATGCCCAGTGAGCACTTGGGTCAAAAATAGTTTACCTTCCCAAAATCTCGGTCCATCCACTCACTCCTACTCCCAATCGCCCTTTTTAATGCATCTTCATATCCTTCCCACCTTCTCACCATTTTCTCCTCCATCCTGAGCCTGAGCTTCCTGTTTTGTGACGTGTTTTTGGATTTTTCCTAAATACCAATATTACAAAGTTATTAAAGGTGGATAACTACTTTTATCTGAAAAGCTGTATAATAAATGCTGCAGTATACATTCATAAAATGAGTTTTACATTATAAAAATCCAATATAGTCCAATAAAAAATTTAAAAATACAATACACTTAACACATTTAAAATAATAAACAGAGAAAAATTGATTTAATTACAGGTTGGACTATGCAAAAACATAATTTCCTTAAGTTTTGGTGCGAAATATTACGAAGAATTGAATAAATTATTATAATTATGGAATAAGTTTGTATCTGACCTGTTATTAATGAAATTTGTATCTTTTTTAACATGTAATATTTCCAAGTTGCTCTTATAGCATGTTTAGCCAATGCTAAAAATTTGGGTTTATTATTTTTATGGAGTTGTTTATATTAAGAACAGTAAACAATTAAAAGGTTGAATGAAACTTCCACTATTTATTCAAAAACACGTTTTAAACTTAATGACAGTTGTTGTTGTTACCAATCCTTCTATGTAAGTATTGGGAAGTCCGCCTATGTAATTTTCAAGGCAATTTTTTCATTAAATTCTTCACTTCACGATATAATAGTAGTTTGGAAAAACGTTGACTGCAATTGTTAGAGACGTATTTGGTTTTCAAAGTTAAGATATCGTAAATCCCGTCATACTTAACTTCACCATTTTTATTGTCTGTAATTCGAACTTCCAGGAAACTCAGTTTGTTTGCTAGTATATATAAAATGCAATGATTAACTTATCTTTTGTATAAATGTCGAACGTAATTCAGTTTACTTATAATAACATTGTCCAGTTCCCCCACAACAAGATTGACAATGATATAGGTAAGCCCATTGCTGTTCTACATATTTGTGGAAAGTATGTCATTGTAAGTAAAAGAGGTTGAGCTGAGAACCAACCTCACATCCCCAACAAACTCAATCAAACTCAAAGGAGTATATTTAACAGTATCATACCAAGTTTTTTTAATAGATTCTATAGCTAGTTTAACATGGATATTTGTGAATAAGGAAGTCACATTAAAAGATACTAGAATAACATTTTTTGAAATGATTTCGTCTTTTATAAATTTATTAAAATCCCATGAATCTTTTACAAAGTATGTGGTTTTTTCGAAAATGCTCATAAAAAACATGAAAGATATTTTGTTTAAGAATAATAAAAAAAAACTCTTCGATTTAACGTAACTTCCAAGTTTATTTGAAAAAATTAGGTTTTTAATTACAATGCCGGCCGTTTCGCTAAAATTAGCATCGTCATTGTGATTAAAAACCTAATTTTTTTAAATGAACTTGGAAGTTACGTTAAAACGAAGAGTTTTTTATTATTCTTACTAAGATGGACTTTCAAAAAGGAAGGGGTTGGTACAATAAATTTTATATTTTGTTTAATTATATATTGGTGGTCCTACATTGCTCACGATAGGTCAAATAGGAAAACTTTTTTGTAAAATTTCGGTAAACCATAATTATAAGGAGCATGACCATTGTGACATATTATTTTATTTTTTAATAAGATATCGATTTTTTTGTTCCATTTCAATGCCATCCTAATCATATCATCCTGTAGCTTTTAAGTTAAATTTCTTTATTCCTTTTTATTTTTATTTTATTATAACCATTATACCAAGGAAACGAAAACCAACATATACTTTCATTAAAAAAGGAAAGTATACATATGTATAACACATGAATTGTAGCCAGTAACGTTTGGTTTGTTTGAATTCATCAATTTATTACGACAAGCTGACACTGGTGATTAATAAATATATTTTCGATAATTAACAACTGAAAGTGGTAAACACTGGATATCTCAAAACAAGCAGCAGTTTGTGTTGCATTGGTAAGTTTGAATTATGGTCGAGTGTATTTCGCGAATTATAATCAATTAATTAGGTCTGTACAGTTTAATCAATCGTCGGCAACGTCGACGATGCATGAATCCCGTTAGAGCAAAGCACAGAATAACATAATAGCACATGCTGTTACTGTTGTGAGATTTGGATAATCATAGAGGGAGAGCCCAGTTGGTCACAATTTAACATAGTACTCTATAATTGTGCCAACATACGTTGGATAAAGACAACATTCGAGAATATGAAACCTTATTAATAAATCAAATGATTGTTCAATGAAAACCCTATTCCGTACGCTAGGTAATACAAATCATGTGTAAAATAAAAAAGTTTATAGAAAAAATGGTAATTACGGTAAAATATAAATTATGATTTTCAGTAGTAATTTAACTAGTGCAATGAAAATTATCGATAATTTTTGGGAAAGATGCTCGAATGCATGTTAAGTTGAAAAAGAGCACGAGTGCCTTTTTCAGTTTAACTTGCTTGAGAGTTAAATTTTATAAGAAAATTTTTTGAATCAAACAAATCGTATTGTGCCTCTGTCATTTGCTGTCACATTGACATCAACTGTGGCGACTATAATTTTTATGAGAAAAGTTTATGAATAAATCAAATCGTTTTGTGTCACTGTCAGTTGCTGTCACATTGGCATCACCTGTGGCGATAACAATATTGTACAATGTCGCGATTTGGAAATGCTTCTGCTGTAGACATTGACAAGAATATAGACAATCTTACGCCAACGAATACGAAAAAGTCAAAAATGTCAGTATGGAGACAATTTCAAGAGTTTTGTGCTGAAAGAAATCATTTATTTGAACGAGGAACTTCGGTGGAAAAAATTGCCTTCACTCTAAAGGACTGGGCAAGCAACATGCGCAAGAACGATGGATTCTTCTATAAAGAAAGTGTAGTGAAAACAATGTGGAACGTAGCAGCAAAACTTGTTCAGGAAAAATATTGCGAAGATTTCGGTATTGTAATAGATCCATTTAATGATGTAAGATTTAAATCTGCTAGGAGTGCCCGAGATGCTACGCGCAAAATATTACAAATGTTCCCGGAAAAGAGAAACGAAAGCATATCGGCTTTTACTCACAAAGAATTGCTGCAAATTTTGAAGCTTTACGATGAAAACGAGCCGGAAGGTCTGCAGAAAAATTTTTTTTATCTCATATCTTATGAGCTAGCATTTCGAGGAGGTGAGGCAGTCAACTGTTGGACGGATTTTTTTCAAGAAGAAAAGTTTCATGATGGAACAAGCACAAAGAGAATAGAATATAATCCAGTATTTTCAAAACGAGGATCTAACGTGAAGACGAACGGTCTGTTTCTTACACCGTATCGAAAATGACAAAATAGTGGTATATGGTTCAAGAACATCCCAGCTGGTAGAAACGAGATCGCAAAATGGACAAAGCTGTCTGTCCAAGAAGCAGGTTTCGATAGCGAAAAGTTCAAATTCACAAACCATTCTTATCGAGCAACTGCCGTAAGCCATCTAGCCAAGGTTGGGGTAAACGAAAACCAGCTAACGAAAATAACGGGACATGGAAATGTCAATTCAATAAAACCTTATTGACAACTTGATAAAGAGTTTTATGAGGAAATAATAAAGAAAATGAGAAACAGTGAGAACAGCGAGGTTGGTGATTTTTCAGTTTCAATTTCTTCCAGTAACGTTGTTTTTGTGACCGACAAACTTCGACTGGTTCAATCATAAATTTTAATAATTGCGTTTTTAATTGTAAGAATTTCAATAACTAGGCTTAACAGTGTTCATAATAATCGTTTAATATAATTACGTCTGCATTTATTTTGAAGGACCTGATAATTCGCATTAGTGCAAATTATCAATAATTTGCACTAGTGCAAAATTATCGCCTAATTGCATGCTCATTGGCTGAAACAACAATCAAAAAATAGTCGGAACATTGTTGAAATGTCAAATTTGACAGATGAAAAAAAAATTCACTATTGCAATAAAAAAATGTCTACTAGGATGATGAATTGTTTGATTAAGCGGGAGGATTATTTAACTGATTTAGATATAGATGTGTATATTTTTTTCCGATTTACTATGTGTTTTAGGAAATATTATTTAACAAATGTTTTATAAGAGATTTGATGAATAGTTACATAATAAAAACTAGGAACAAATTTTATGTTATCAACAATTCAAAACTGTAGGATATAGGGTGTGTTCGGGGAGCACGCTTTCGAGCTATGCAGCGCCAAGAGCCATATAACGCAAACGAGGAATAGTACTAGATAGCGCCAAATGGCGCAAATAGCGTGCTCCCCGAACACAGCCATAATATATTTAATTCTGTTAAACTAATGATTGTAAAACTGTAGCAACACGCTATTAATAATATGGTAAAAGTAGTTTTCTGCAACGTAAAAATTCGTTATTTGTTATATTATTCATATTTGTTATATTAGTAAAAAAATACCAGCGTTAACTCTTATTCATCTTTTATTGCGAAGCATTTTAAATCATTAAAAAATGGTGCTATCTGCTAAGAGTTTTATTTATACTTTTAAACTAAGAAAAGTAGAAGATGATTGTGATGGTATTGTTTGGCTGCTGATATTAAGACGATTTTATTATGCATTTGATGAAAACTTTTAAAAAAATTACACGATCACATATTTTCAAAGATAAAATATTAGAAATTTAAATATTATAAAAAAGAAAAGTGTTTTCTTTTTTCTTTTAAACCTAAGTCGCAAGAAAAACCCACTACAGTAAGAAATACACCTTCTCAAAACTTACGTTACGTTGGCAAAAAAATTATGATTTTAACTGTTTGACTATCCGTAATGATTACCAGCCCTAAGCGGCTTTTCCTTCGTTCATTGAAATGTTGGGTACCGAGCTTTTTATTAAATGAAAATTTATGGAAATTCATTTTGCATAGGAAAGGGCCAAGTACTTTTTAAATGGGTAATAAAATGAGAGCATAGCTAGGAGAAGTGTGAAGACTTACAAGGAGATCATGTAGAAAAAAAATCCTGTATTTTTGCAGAAAACTAAGCAACTATGTATTAATATGGATTAAAAAATAATTACTTGTCAAAAATTTATATAAATTTCATTGAAAAAAGGTAAATTTAAAGTTAAAAGTTAAATGATATTACCTATATATTGTTATGATTGTTATGTTTTTTTTTAATATTGAGTTATTTCTATTATTTTAATATATTTTAATTATTTTGATTTTGTTGTGTTATGATTTGTTTTACTTAATTAGTTGGGTTCTTATTAATGTTTACCTTCAATTATAGATTTTAATGATTTGATATTATTTGTAATGTTTATAATTTAATATTATTTGATTTTATATACAATCCACTTTTTCTTTTTATTTTTAAGTTTGGGCGCCTTATTAGAAGTTCAAACTAGCTCAGTTTACTCAATTTTAAAGTTAAAATTTAAAGTCTGACTCTTATCTTGGGTAGGGTTCAAATTAAATATTGTTTAATAACCAATACGCAATAAATTTAATATCAAGTAATTCAAAAAGATTATTAATTGGTTTTCACACGTTCTATACAAATTGATAACAAATATTCAGATATGACAAAATGGAGATGATAAATAAAATATTAATTTACAATTGCAAATAATTAAAAATAAAAATACAAATCCTTAATTATCGGACGTACCTTGTATAACAGAGGTTTTCAAATATTGTCCTTGTCATGCGCAACGTAACAAAACTGAGATCGGCTTGTGCTTCGTTTACTCCCGCAAATGGAACAGGGACGGCAGCGTATTCAAATCGACAAGATGGCTACTATGGTTCCGTTTTGGAAGCGTCTCTCGAATTTAATCTTCAAAATTCTATGGAATCTGCACTTGCTTTATGCAGTTTATCACTTTGGTAAGTAATTTAATAATAGCTGATTACTTTTCTGTATGTATTTTTAATGTTACACGTATTATTTTAATATAAACAGCTTTTAATTATTAAAATTTTCTTCTAGTTGATAATCAATTAATACATACGATTTCAATTGCTCTGCGACCAGGAATATCAGAGCGTAAATGTTAACTATTCTGCTACCAAAAACATAAGAGAGCTTAATCATGAATTCTCCAGCCTTTTATAGCTTCTTGAAACAAAACAAAAATACTACGTCATCGGATTTCAACTGTTCGAATTTCAGAAAAAAATAACCTACATTTCCGAAAATCCAGGTAATAAATTCACAATTCAGATAATACCTTTGATAACGTACAGATAAATCTCATCCTTATTTTTGCTTAAATTCTGTTTGTATAATTTTCTAAGTACTTTTTCCTATGAAATTTTAGATTCAAAATACATAACTTCATTGAGCTGTCAACTTATTTTAGACTTTCAAATTTTGAATTATCACTAGCTATTATATTTAAAATTACTCTAAATCCACTTAACTAGTACTATTTAAACTGATTACTTACCATTTTAACTCTAACAACTACAATTTAAACTTTTAAAACATTTTGTTATTTGTATTACTTATACCTTATATAAGCTGATATTTTCTGTGTTATCATAGGTTAACATTTTAAATTTTATATAAACAACTTCCTTAATTATCCTACATACTTTTTTTTACATAAATTGTCATTTATTAATGTTTATAATTAATCTTGTGTCCTTTTTAGGTACTCACAATCTATTTGCATATTTGTTTGTACAAATCGAAGACCATGATTTTGTAAGTACTTCCTTTTTATACTATTAATTTAAATATTTCACTAACTAAAATTACATGTTGATTTCTTAAACATGTGGAAACCATTAATACTTCTTGATTTTTTATTTTCTTTTTATTGTTTCAGGTTAAACTGAGAATTTTGAAAAAGAACTAGGTGAAAAGTGAATTGTTATGTGAAAATGCATTCATTATGGATTAGAAAATTTTGATTGTGATACAATAATTGAATATGGATCCTATACAAGATAAGATGTCAATACATTCTTTACTTATTTGAATGTTTGTAATTGAAGAGTAAATATTGAAAATTTAAGATGTACGAAAGAAAAAGTAACTGCAGATTCAATTAAACTTATTAAGATATCCCTTTTTTGTAAATTATTGTGGTAAGTAACTTTCATTGTATTTTATTCATTTACTAATGTGTATTGTTTATTTTTACATGTTGACTTTCCAATATGACTATCTACCCTATATTGACTTTTATCTTATAATATTTGTTTATTATTATCAGATATGTAAGTTATACTACTTTGTTTTAGTGTAACTGTAGAGATACTGTTTGTTTATACAAATTCACACTAATTATATGTATTATTTTTAGGTCATGGAAATTCATCTCATTTTCTAATAAGATGTATCCACTAAGTCCAAATGAAAACCTGTTGTGACCAAATTTATGATATAATCAAGTTCATACTGTAGTCAAGACAATACTTCTTTTTGGGTAATTACATGGTTTAAGAAGAAAAGTGTGTTTCATTATGCATATCCTTTTTTTTAATTAATCCATTAGTGTAATGGCTATGATGGATGCTTAAAAGGTAAGTTTTGTTTTTATCAGTAATAATGATCCATTACAATTTCCCCCAATTTAATTTTAATAAATTATTTTACACTAATAATTTTTAAAATTTAATTAATTTGAAATTTTTACTTATGTTACTAATCTTTATATACCTATCTATTATTATTTTATTCGAAACCTTAATTAATATTTACATAAATTAATACTTATTCACATAGAAATGTCATAGATTTTTAAAATGTTGCTATTCATAGTATCGATACAGGTTTTGCACATTCACCATTCCTCGTAATTGTTGGTTATAAGGATTCTTTAAAATGTAACTATTTTCATAAGCTTTGTCTACTATAAATGGTCCATTAAAAGGAAGTTTTAATTTTACGCACTCATTATTTCTTTTGTTGGCTACCTGTAGTGACCTTTCAATTAACCCAATCCCTTTCTTTGAATACCGTTGGTTTCTTTAAATTTTATAGTTTCTTTTAAATATCATTATGCATTTCTTTTTAACTTGATATGAAATATGTTTTTAATTAAATTACTATTTTGCTCTAATTTTGTATAACTACTAGTGAATTGATATATGATTTGTTACTTCTTCGAATTATTCCTTCAATCTATAAAATTTCTTATTCTCTCTTCACTCTTTTCTTTAACTTTAATGGTACAGGATATATTTTCACCTTAAACTCCTCAACATTTCTCACCTCCATATTATATTCATGTTCGGTAGCTTCTTTTGGCTCCTTAAACATCAAACACTATACTTCTTCAACAAATCTCCTACAATATTGTAATATATTCCATCACAATCAAATCATCATTTTCAAATACATCTTCTTCTTTCTTCTATCTACTTCATAATCATAACTTTCTTCTTTATCATCTTCATAATTATTTCTAATATAAATAATATCCTTCTTACTATCTTCTACTTCTACTATCATATCCATTGACATCCATATACCATTTAGTTATACCTTCTTCTCTTCTTCATAATTAATTATTGTTTCTAATTGTTCCTATTTATCATTTAATATTACCATATCACTATCCAAATTAAACACAGCTAGTAGTTTACAATTTATTATGATTTCAACATAGATTTATTTTAATATCATATTTATTTATTTATTTCACATAACCTTTGTTTTTTTTTTTTTAATACCAGTTACTATTATATTTGAATTTAATTTCATTATTCTTTAATATTATTTAGTTTTGAAATTGATTTTGAATCTATTAATAATGTTTTGTTTCCTATATTAATTAAAATTTGTAACGGTTTGTCATAATTTTAATCTTGAATATGCAATAATTCATTAGAATGTATTTGATTTAAGTTTCATTTCAATTAGTATAATTAATATAACAGTTTATCATAGTTTTTACCCTTGAATATTCAATGACCCATTATAATATAATTGATTGGGGTGGTATTTTAAATTTAATATATTACACAACATTTTAAAATTCAAACAATAAAAACTTACTTACTACCTACAAATATAATTAGTAATATTATTTACACCTTGCTACTACCTTCTCCCTGCTCAATAAAATATTCAATTTCTTCTTTACCTTCTTCCAATTTCTTTCTATAAATCTCTTCCTGGTTTTTGTTGCTTTCATTAACATGTGTAACTTTTTATCATTGGTTTGTCTTCTCATTCTTTTAACTTTTCCTATATCGGTGTTCATATTCATTTCTTCCTTTTCTTTCTTTGTCTCCATTAGTTTCCTTCCAGTCAATTGTTCAAGTAAATTTTTAATCTTCTTGTTTTCTTCCACATCTATGATTATTTTTAAATTAATCTTATTCTTATTTTCATTTATGTCATATTTAGTATCAATTTTGATTAAATTATTCATCTCAATCTTCCCAGTTTCAACATCTTTATCTTTGTTTCTGTCAATTTCTTCTAAAATTTTATTGTTTGTTTCTGCATATTCCTCCTTTTCAAATACTTTTTCTTCTTCACTAAACTTCTTCATATTTTCATATTGGCTTACTATTTGTATCTTCAAATTCTCTCTTTCTTTACCAATATTTTCTATAATCTCTTCTTTTAAATCTTCTCCATTACTCCTATATAAATTACAATCCATCTTATCCACCTCTTCCTCATTTTCATCATATTTCTTCTCAAACATCTTTTTCATTTCTTCTTTAATTTCTTGTTTTGTATCTTTAATCTCTTCTTGTAATTTCTTATTTTGTTCCCCCATTTCTTCCTTTGATTCATCAAACTTTTTATTAAATGTATCGTTTAAATCTTCTTTATCTTCTTTAAATTCCTTCTTCAATTCTTCTTTAGTTTCTTCTAAATCTTTATCCATTTCTTCTACGTTTTCTTCATTTTCTTCACATTTTTCATTATTTATGCCCCATTTCTTGCTCATATCTCTGATATCTTTTCTTAACTCTTCATAACTTTCGTCTATCTTCTTTTCCAAATTTTTATTTATTTCTATAATCATTCTCATTATTTCACTGTATTCATCGTCACTCATATTCATTTCACCCATTTTGAATAATTTTATCAAGTTTTATTAGATATTAAATATAAAATTTTATTTTAAATAATTTTAATAGTCAATTAATTACCTTAACCAATCAATTTTTAACTAGAGCTAATTAATTTATCATAACCAATAGTTTATTAATATAGCCAATAGTTTTTTATAATAGCCAATAGTTTTTTTATTAGAGCCCCACGTTGGTTGCGACAATTGTTATGATTAATATGTTTTTTTTTTTTTTTAATAACCAATACGCAATAAATTTAATATCAAGTAATTCAAAAAGATTATTAACTGGTTTTCACACGTTCTATACAAATTGATAACAAATATTCAGATATGACAAAATGGAGATGATAAATAAAATATTAATTTACAATTGCAAATAATTAAAAATAAAAATACAAATCCTTAATTATCGGACGTACCTTGTATAACAGAGGTTTTCAAATATTGTCCTTGTCATGCGCAACGTAACAAAACTGAGATCGGCTTGTGCTTCGTTTACTCCCGCAAATGGAACAGGGACGGCAGCGTATTCAAATCGACAAGATGGCTACTATGGTTCCGTTTTGGAAGCGTCTCTCGAATTTAATCTTCAAAATTCTATGGAATCTGCACTTGCTTTATGCAGTTTATCACTTTGGTAAGTAATTTAATAATAGCTGATTACTTTTCTGTATGTATTTTTAATGTTACACGTATTATTTTAATATAAACAGCTTTTAATTATTAAAATTTTCTTCTAGTTGATAATCAATTAATACATACGATTTCAATTGCTCTGCGACCAGGAATATCAGAGCGTAAATGTTAACTATTCTGCTACCAAAAACATAAGAGAGCTTAATCATGAATTCTCCAGCCTTTTATAGCTTCTTGAAACAAAACAAAAATACTACGTCATCGGATTTCAACTGTTCGAATTTCAGAAAAAAATAACCTACATTTCCGAAAATCCAGGTAATAAATTCACAATTCAGATAATACCTTTGATAACGTACAGATAAATCTCATCCTTATTTTTGCTTAAATTCTGTTTGTATAATTTTCTAAGTACTTTTTCCTATGAAATTTTAGATTCAAAATACATAACTTCATTGAGCTGTCAACTTATTTTAGACTTTCAAATTTTGAATTATCACTAGCTATTATATTTAAAATTACTCTAAATCCACTTAACTAGTACTATTTAAACTGATTACTTACCATTTTAACTCTAACAACTACAATTTAAACTTTTAAAACATTTTGTTATTTGTATTACTTATACCTTATATAAGCTGATATTTTCTGTGTTATCATAGGTTAACATTTTAAATTTTATATAAACAACTTCCTTAATTATCCTACATACTTTTTTTTACATAAATTGTCATTTATTAATGTTTATAATTAATCTTGTGTCCTTTTTAGGTACTCACAATCTATTTGCATATTTGTTTGTACAAATCGAAGACCATGATTTTGTAAGTACTTCCTTTTTATACTATTAATTTAAATATTTCACTAACTAAAATTACATGTTGATTTCTTAAACATGTGGAAACCATTAATACTTCTTGATTTTTATTTTCTTTTTTATTGTTTCAGGTTAAACTGAGAATTTTGAAAAAGAACTAGGTGAAAAGTGAATTGTTATGTGAAAATGCATTCATTATGGATTAGAAAATTTTGATTGTGATACAATAATTGAATATGGATCCTATACAAGATAAGATGTCAATACATTCTTTACTTATTTGAATGTTTGTAATTGAAGAGTAAATATTGAAAATTTAAGATGTACGAAAGAAAAAGTAACTGCAGATTCAATTAAACTTATTAAGATATCCCTTTTTTGTAAATTATTGTGGTAAGTAACTTTCATTGTATTTTATTCATTTACTAATGTGTATTGTTTATTTTTACATGTTGACTTTCCAATATGACTATCTACCCTATATTGACTTTTATCTTATAATATTTGTTTATTATTATCAGATATGTAAGTTATACTACTTTGTTTTAGTGTAACTGTAGAGATACTGTTTGTTTATACAAATTCACACTAATTATATGTATTATTTTTAGGTCATGGAAATTCATCTCATTTTCTAATAAGATGTATTCACTAAGTCCAAATGAAAACCTGTTGTGACCAAATTTATGATGTAATCAAGTTCATACTGTAGTCAAGACAATACTTCTTTTTGGGTAATTACATGGTTTAAGAAGAAAAGTGTGTTTCATTATGCATATCCTTTTTTTTTAATTAATCCATTAGTGTAATGGCTATGATGGATGCTTAAAAGGTAAGTTTTGTTTTTATCAGTAATAATGATCCATTACAATATATTAAGTGACATAAAAATCCGAACACTCAGTTTAAATGATTTTATTTTTATAAAATTTGGTGAATTTATTTATTTTACTGAAATAAACAATTGATAACATTTTTAGCCTTATTAGTTGAAGATTCCGGTTTTTATACTGCTTGTTCTGAAATTCACTAACAATCCAAAAATGAATATTGTACGCGTAGTAAAGATCCAAATTTTGCGGATTTTGGTTCTTTAGTAAGTACTTATACAAAATTTTATAAAAATAAAATCGTTTAAACGTTTAAAATATAAATAGGATCTTTTACACTAAACTGCTCCGTCACCGACTAACGTAGTCTCATACTTTTCAATACAATTAATATTTTTTACCCCATACGTTTCTAGCACTGTCATAGTATGATAGGTTGGAGTGGGTGGTCATCTTTTTTCTAATTTTTTTTTCTAATTTCCCTTTTGGTATCAAAATCCCTCTTATCATGCGAAAATAGTCGGAGAATATAAACGCCTTTCTATTAATTCTGACATTTTACTATAATTTTAAAATTAAATTGTAAGCAAATATGCCTCGAATCCAATTAATTTCTCGAAGAGACATATATTTGTTTAACTTTCATTAATTTTAGTTTAATTTTGAAACAACTGTGTAAATATCTTGTTTCCCGATGTTCCCGATTGGCTTAAAAAATTTATATAAATTTATAAGTGGTATGGCAAAATATTTAACTACCAGTTAAAAGATGCACCGTAAGCACTTGTTATGGTTTGTTCTTAATAAACAATTTTGTTTTAAAAGTTCATTTTGTTTCGAGTGTTCACCTAAATGCCATACAGCTAACTTAAAGGCCCATTATACTCGGATGAGTATAACGACCGATTTTGGCGTTTCTACAAATACAAAACGTACATAGTATATTATAAAACAAGTGTCACAAAGACGAGTTTTGTAGTACGAGTGCAGTTTGCCCAACAAACCACGAAGTGGTGTGTAGATTTTAGATAGTGGGTTTTACATACTCAAATTATAACAAAAATTTAGAGGAACGTGTTCATTACAAATAAGATTAAAAAACATTATTTCTTTATGTTAAAAACTTTATAATAAAGTAGTTATGAACAAAATTAAAGAAATCTTATGACGTATAAATTAAATCTTTGCTTAGAGCCATCCTGTAATTATCTGTTATATATTGTTTGAGCTTAACTGAGTCCCGTCCAAGTTCATTATGTGCAAGTATAACATAACAGATGTTGCACTGCTTACATATAGAATAAAGCAGCATGATTTTCAAATTAATTCGAAAACATGTACTGCACTACCTATATTTAGTGGTTACATAATTAAGATGGCAAATTGTACTAACCCTTACTTTTTGGAAGTCTATCTTATTAGGAATAATAAAAAACTTTTCGTTATAATGTAACCTCCAAGTTTATTTGAAAAAATTAGGATTTTAATTACAATGACGGCCGTTTCGCTAAGATTAGCATCGTCAGATTGACATATTTAAGTTGCATTTTGTTTGTTTGTAGCTAGGTACCTGATATTGTTTAGGTAGTATTAAGGCTAGACCAAATATGGAAGTAATAAGACATAACAATATTAAAGCCTAGATGGTAATAGCCCTGGATGTACTTCCCTCTTAGATCAGTATAACTGTGCAATGACATAGAAAACCCAGGAAAAAACTATATTATGCTGATCTTTAAAATAACTTAATATATTTGTGTTTTACAATTACGTCTTATCTATGTATAAAATGAAAACTCAATCAAAGTTCAAGGTGTGAGTATACCTCACCCCCAAGAAGACAAGCTCGTGGCAGAATCCAAGCCCCTCACCCCAAAGTTCCAGACAGAAGTTACTCAGGAGAGATCTTAGTTTTTTTAGATAAGGGGAATGAAAGAAGATAGTTGGAGATCCTTCACTATATCCGCGTCATTACCGTGCTGCCGGGGGGTTGGATGAGGAAGGCTGTAAGTGATTTACCCCTAATTGTTCATGTAATTTTTCAGGGAGAGAGCTTTCTACCCGACACGTCGCGTCCCACAGGCTCAAAGGGTGTATCCAGAGGTCGTGGTCTGTAAAGGGAGTCGGGCTTTTTGAGTTACCGACCAACTCTCAGAAGGATAAAGAGGAAGCAGTAGGAGAAGAAAGGGAGAAAGTAGAAAAGCTGAAGAAACAGAATATGGGAATTGGGGAATTTGGAGAAATTAAGGAAAAGGGTAGAGGGGAGGAAGACGGGGCGAGGAAGACTGCAGATTGAAGAGAATGACATAATGGAACTAATGAGAGCGAATGAACAAGTTATACTGGCAGGAGACTTCAACGCCCATAGTACAGCATGGGGATGCCATGATGATGATGCAGCAGAAAATACACTGCAAAGATTCTGCGAGGAAAATGCGTATATAAGATCGGTAATGTTATATGGAGCACCAATTTGGAATTCTACATCAGATGAAAATATAAAATCTTTAGGAAGAAAAAAAACAAAAATTTACAGATTCATAAAAGGTGTAGATAGATATACAACTAATGCAGAAATTAGAGAAAAATATGAGTACACGCCGTTGGCAGAGAAATAAAAAAATAAAACAGAACACTTTTATAAGAAGACAGTAAAAAGAAACCCATTAACAAGAAAAATTGGAAAAGAAACAGTAGCACAAATTGGATGGAGTGCCAAATATAAATTAATTCATTATAGAGCAAATATACCACTATTAGGAACATAGAAAAATAATGTCTGGAAATACTTAGAAAAATAATGTTTGGAAATACCTAGAAAATCCAGAAAAAGCTGGAAAAAACTCCAAAAAGAATCATGATAATTGGGACACAGCCGAAATTAGTTCCAAAGGAAAATTACAAAAGAAGGAAATTAAGGAACAAAAACAAAAGAAATTTTAAAACAATCAGGTGCAAATGCGAAACTGGAGAAAAAATAAGAAGAAATTAAGGAAAAAATTAGGAAGAAAGGGCTAAATTCAAATGAAATGAAATGAGACGGAGCGAATGTATAGGACGGAGATGAGAGTGCCTTAGGGATTGGTATTGCGACCGACGCTCTGAAAATGCGTGTTTGATGAGATTTGTGGAATAAAATGTGAAGATGGATGCCAGATTACGACTTATGCGGATGACGTGTGCCTTGTATGTATGGTAAAAGAAGATATCAATTCGTCAAATTGGAATTCGGTTTGACATTGAACTTAATGGCGTATTACTAGAAAAAGACCAACTAATAGACGTTTTATCCAGCATTATTTAAAACGGATTTCAGTACCAAATCATTAACAAATTTCTGGATGCAGATTTCAAATGTCTTCCTTTTCCATGTGTTTTCTTCAAGAAACACTAACAACTAACAAAAATTGTGCGGCACAAAGCAAGTGCATATTAGCCATTGGTCCTTGCACTTGTTAGGCTAAGTATAAGTTTGTAAATATTTGAAGGTGAAAATTTTATAAATCGGTTTATATAATTTTGCTTTTCTGCGCTCGTCTTACCAACTTAGTACGCTCTCCTGGGGGGCGCGTTCCAGAGTTGTCCCACAGCTTAAGAACCGCTGCAATGTCCTAGGCTTAGATTAAAAGGAAAGAACCCATTGAATAGCCTGCAAGATCCCTTTTTTAGAATTTTCAAATTTTAAATGGAATATTTAAATGAATGTTGAATAATAATTCCAAATTCCAAAACTTAATTATAAATTTTATTATTTCATGTTATTTGTATTCCAGCAATAAATAGTATTTTTATAAAATTTAGTGCCTGATTAAAGATTTCAAAATTTCTTGTAGGATTGTTTTGAAAATTAAGCAGGTATATAATAAATTTCCTTTTTATCTAAATAGTTTTATTGCAATATTTCTACAGTTTATCAACGTCAATATATTTTGATTGACTTGCTTAAAGTAAAACAGTTGCGATGAAGTTTTTGTGAAAATAAATTAACTTTCCTTTAATATCTTTATTGTCATTTTTTTTATTTAACTAATAAAGAAACTTCTTTTATTCTTATTTTCAACCATTTTATACGTGCTTTAGAAAACAGTAAATTATTTTTTGCCTGTCCACAAGATTAACTTCACAAAACCTAGATTATTTACGACATTTTTTTCTTTCCTCAATTCTTTTTGCAGTTCTCCCAAATTTAGGGTAGAAATTACATATAGCAAACGAGTCTCACCTTGTCGATGTCTTGTTTAACAAAATTAAGACAGACTATCGCTGGCCTACTTTTTTATTGCCTTCCATTTCCACGTCTCCTTTACGAAACGTAGAATCGATATTTCCAAAATCGGTTTACATGATTCTTGTAGAAAATTGCGTTGTACTTTATAGAAATTATTATTAAGACCAAAAAAGAAAACAGAAGTTTTACCAAAAACCAGATATTAATGTATTTGATTATTAAATATAATATTTTTTTATGTTAGAAAAATACCTTCATAAGATTATTTGGGATAATTACCTCTATACGAGGTACGCAGCTACCCACGTACCTGCATTAGCGAGAATCTTCGGTTAGTGAGAAAACTGGATATGCGAGAATGAGTCTGTGATCCTTTGAACTCTGACTTATTCAGGTTTGACTGTACATGCATGGATAGAAGTCGCTTTCATTTGCAACTTTACGCCAAAGACTACATATTTTTTTAAGTTCTGTGTATAATAAGCACAGCAGTTCTTTTTTTTGTCACTTTTCGCTCAACTGTTACTCACTGACGCATTGAGAGTCCTTTGGAACTTCAAGGATCGGATGATCAACTCCAGTTAACCAAGAGATTTGAAATTAACCGGGATAATCAATTTAGTTTCCGTTTTACAATTCAATGTTATCAAATAATCCTAGTTAAACGATGGTTCAACTTGATACATTAATTTGAAAGGTTTATAAAGATAATCGACTGTTATAATAAATTATGAAACGTTTCGATGTGGCAGGGTCCAGCTTAAGGTCCATGTTAAGGTCCAGGTACAATATACTTTGGTTTGAGGTTTTATTACATTTCCTTCTGTAATTACATTTCCATATTACAAATGTGCTTTAAAACGTTACCGACGATTTTATGAAGTTTGTAAATATAATTTACAATATTTAATAACAATGTCCTTATCTGTATTTTCACAATTGAGAATCAGCAGGAGTAATTTGTTGTAAAGGGATGGTGAACCTCCTTCGGCACATGTTTTTATTCTTTTTATTAAGGGCAATTTTTTTTCGTGGTTTATTTAAAGAAATTCAATTTAGTTCTCAAAATTTGATCAGATTTAAAGTCACCACTGCTGGCATCAAACTCGTTTCATATGAGCTTTGTTAGGGTTTCACTAGTTACAGTTTTCCAACCGTTCTTCTTAGTGCGCGTGCTTCTGACGGATTAAGGGGGGTTTGAAAACTGTAACTCCGAAAACCGAACAAAGACATGGTTATCCATGTTTAGAATATTAATTCTAGACTATTTTTATAAAAATAAAAGATTTTTGACAAAATTCGGTGTCCGTTTTTTTGGATTTATCTGACCTCTCCCTTCTTTGAAATTATATTTTTTTTAGATTGTCGATGCCATTTTTGTAACTAACCTCACAAAAAGTAGCGCATAAGTGATTTATGAATAAAATTTTTATTATTCTCTGTTCATTTTTTGGGAAATGGTAGAAAATTAATTTCAAAGTAGGTTATTTAGTTAAAATTAAAAATAAAAAAAATTCTTCATATTGTCGAAGAACCTAAAAATAAAGTGGTAAGTAAAGTAATTTTGGAGTTTTTTTTTAAGAAAAACTTACTATTATAGTTTGGGTTGATTTTATCTTCTTTTGGTTAATACCTTCAGATCACAATAATTATTCTTATAAAGTATAGTTTACTATTTTTTCTTGAAATTGTTTTCTTCATCTAAACTGTCACATTAGGTCAAGACCAGGATTTATTTACCTTGAGTGACATGACATTTGACCTCTTCTGAAATCTATAAGCCACCTTAATTGTTCATGGAACTAAAAGTTGGGCAGTGAAATGTTGATCTTGATAGGTTGGAGTCCTGAAATCACTTCCATTATCAGTTAGCCAGTTTTTTTTTTTAATTTGAGATTGTTGGTTACACGTGTAGCCCAATATTACCTCTACTAATCAAGAATAATTTCTATTTATTTAAATAGGCGCATATAAGGTCACCTTACACCAACGGTAAGTCCCATCGAAGACCTATTATTTCCCCAAGCCCAACTCAAACACATTTTATAAGACTTTTATTTATTTTCAGGCCTTTTTTTGGTTTTGTGTTTTGCTTCTTGTCTTACCTTGGTGCTACACGCTGTGCTCTGGTTAACAATGGAACAGTAATAGGCATTCTGGGTGTGATTCCAAAATTCTTTAATCTGTTTTTAACCGCATTGACAGATATTCTAATACTACGGACTCCAGAAAGAACATTTTGCAGTTGCCTGGCTGTAACATGAGTTCGCAAAGTCTGAATTCTTAAATAACGGTCATCTGCAGGAATAGTACATCTGGGACGTCCTGGAAATGATCTTCTATTATAACTTGCAGTTTATTTAAACCTTTTTAAGACTCTAGAAAAGCTTGATTGGTTGATTTTCATGACTTCAGCAACATATTGCTGAGATCGCTCATCTTCAACTAAAGCCACGATTTGAGTTGCTTGTTCTGGGGTTAAATTGCTCATTTTTACTCAAAATGTTTTAGGTACTTTCAAACGAAAAATTAAACAAACGTACTGCACACAAGAAATTTTAAAATTTAAATAATACTAATAGGATTTATCAAAATTTATTCATTTTTTGTTTTTCAATAAAAAGGCGATTTAAGCTGTTAATATTTTGGGCTTTTATACATCTAAAGAATACCATACACTGATATTAAAATATTCTGAAAAATGTAATATTTTATTTTACACCATATTTCAATTTTTAAAATTATGTGATACTTTTTATAACGAGTGGAAAAATCGTTTTCACTAAGGATATGAAGCAAACAAAGAAATTCAAATTGTTAGGTTTACGTTTAAAAATTGTTATCCACATTCACAGAACACTTTATCTCGAATGTTTTAGCTTTAGTTTTTTTTATACAGTCGAAAAAAGAAATAAAATATTTTGCCAACATTTGATTTTAATCGATAGTTAACTATCTAACTTCATGGAGAAGTATGTATATTTCTTTATTTCTCATAAAAGGCCCAAAATATTGTAGTTTAGTCTAGGTCTATACACCTTTAAAAATATGGAAAAGCCCATATGCTGGCCTCTCAATAAAATCATAAAAAACATAGGTGCTTTCGAAATTTTCTGCTGGAGCCTTTCTTGGATAGCTCTCAAAAAAGTCTGTCAATATTAGAACAATAGACCTCCGCTAGACCAATAGACCTCTGTAAGAGATTGAAGTTCCAATATCAGAATATACAAGAAAGATGCAAGGCTGGGAGAAATGTAGAGATATCAACAATCAATAATTTATGATGCCACGATACACTTTGCGTGGATGTTTTGTTGAACTGTTGTTTGATTTGTATTCTTAATTTAATGGACTTCTATAAATTAAGGGTTGGTAAATTAAGTTTTAATCGTTTAACTGATGGTTAAAATAAAAAAAATATTTCTGAAATGCTAACTTAATTTTTAGTTTTTTTAAACAATTGTTACTAATAGTGTTTTTAATACAGTGTGGGCCACAGAAAACAGTCCACCTCAATATTTGGCAGTATTTATTAGATTTTAAGAAAATGAGAAAACAGGTCGATTTTTGTTTCAAGGGAGACACATTTTTACGATACACACATCTGTCATTGGTCAACTCCCTCGTTTCCACCACCCCAACCCCTTATTTTTAAATAGAAAATGTACCATGTGCGGCATATTAGAAAGGTATTTAGATGGAGTATTCAGACATAACGATCTTTTACGAGTTTTTTTTGATATTTGCACCGATATGCAAAAAAGTCTTAATTCATTTAAAATAAAACACCTCTTAAAAATGTAACGTAACGCCTATGGTTTGTAATTTTTTCTGTAATATCAGAAGTAAATAAAAACAAACAAATATTGCAAAAGCAATAAATTAATTGTAATGTAAGAAAATTAAATAAATTAGAAGTTATAATGCATTAAACAATTTACCTAAATTATTTAATTAGATGATCAAAATGGTGTCCATCGACTTCCATACAATTGTAGAGCTGCTGCTCGAAATTACGTCGAACGTCGAAGCATTTGAGGGGTTATTAGGCTGCATTCATGTACTATTCGTCGTCTTAGTTCTTCCAATGAAGAGGGTTCGGTTTTATAAATTTTGATCTTTAAATAACCCCACAGAAAGAAATCCAGGGGTGTTAAATCGGAGGATCTTGCAGGCCATTCAATAGGGTATCTCCTTCCCATCCATTTACTTCTGATATGACAGATAAAATGACAAACCATAGGCGTTACGTTACATTTTTAAGAGGTGTTGTACTTTAAATGAATGAAGACTTTTTTTGCAAAGACGGTGGAAATATCAAAATATCATAAAAGATCGTTATGTCTGGATACTCTATCTAAATACCTTTCTAATGATATGCCGCACATGGTACATTTCCTATTTATAAGGGGTTGACAAATGACAGATGTGTGTATCGTAAAAATGTGTCCCCCTTGGAAAAAAAATCGACCTGTTTTCTCATTTTCTTAAAATCTAATAAATACTGCCAAATATCGAGGTGGACTGTTTTCTGTGGCCCACACTGTATAACTGCTAAAATTAAAATCGATAACCTTAACTAAAAACTATATTTAAATATACAATTTTGGCTGAATCTTTAAAAGTTCCATTAAAATGCCGCAATTTCAGCACGAAAATACCTGTATACCTACTATGAAATGATGAATATACATTACACGTACTTGATATAAAATATATCAACGGTTCAACAGACATGAGACGAGTTAACTTGAGGAAGTAGCGCTAACAGAAATGAAAATACAGAATGATAATAACGCGCATCAATCGAGCGACGGCATGAAGTTTCCATTACTATTTGCTTTGGGATGTCGTAACCACCAGTCTGACTAATTGAGTACAAACGATGCAAATATTTGCAGAGAAGAATTGAATTCGTCGTTGCCTATTCCGCCATATTGAATTTATATCAGACTGCTTGATGGTTTTGGTTTTGTCGGTTGGGAGATGAGCTTGCATAACCATTCTACATCGATTATAATTTGTTTGCATAGTCTGTCGACTAATATTAGAATCGTTTTAGTTAAGTTTGTAATTATTATATAAGCGCTAACTGTACACTAGATTTAATATCGGCACCATTAAATGAACTATTTAGTTTTAGAGTAATGAAATGGAAATATGTACGCTTTAAATAATGAAAATGCGCAGATATTACCAAAACATATTTGGATTGCAGCTGATATACGGGCTGTTTCACGACGATACGAGTTTACGCTAACTATACAGTGCGGTTCTAAAGTCCCTTCCCCCCCATTTATTTTTTGAACCGTTAGAATTAGAAATTTGAAATTTTGGGAAAGTGAAGTAGGGAATGTATATTACTTTTTTATAAATAGTAGGTGACGTAATCATAAAAAATGGCGGACGTGGGCCCTTTTGGAAGATAATTTTAAATGGCACCATATGGCAAGTAATACATCATTTAAAAGCTTGTTTCAAACCCTTTCCAATGATACCCAAAAAATTAATTCTTCTTCCTTATTTACAACTTTCAACCCAAAATTATAAAATTATTAAGGTTTTAAAATATTTTATTTGGTAAAAAAATACGTTCTAATAATAAAAAAACATTAAATAATATGTTCAAAATGTTCACCATTTACTTCCTGGCAATAAAAAAGTCTAGCAGAAAACTCTTCCTGAACGCATTCAAGTGTCTCTCTAGAAATTAACCTGCATTCTTCACTAATTCTTCGCTTTAATTCGTCAATGCTCTCAATTGGTGTACCATAAACTTTTGATTTTAGGTACCCCCATAAAAAGAAATCTAGTGGGTTCATATCGGGAGAATGCGCAGGCCACTCTATTGGACCCCGTCGTCCAATCCACCTATCTGGATATTGTTCATTTAAATAATTTCTTACAGGTTGATAATAATGGGGAGGAGCACCATCCTGCTGAAAAGTTATGTCCATATCATGGAACTCGTCAGCATGATCCTCAAGAATCTCTAAGATTCGGGGTTCAATACCATTCTGGATTAATTCCAGGTAAATTTCCCCATTTAAGTTTACGTTTAAACATATAGGCCCAACAATGTAGTTTTCCACAAATCCTTCCCACACATTCACTTTTTGAGGAAACTGGGTGTGACCTTCATAAAAAAGGTGAGGATTTGTGTCACTCCGGTATCTTACGTTCTGGGTATTTAACTTTACCATTAAGAAAAAAAAGCACTCATCACTAAAGCAAATTGTTTTAAGATAATAAGGATCCTGTTCTATTTTATTTCTTATTTGCTCACAGAATTCAATTCTGCGATCTGGATCTGGATCTTCTGTCAGCATATGGAGCATTTTCATTTTATAAGGATAAAATTTTTGTTTCTTTAAAACTCTTTTTACAGTTGATGAAGACACTTCACAAGTTTGTGCAATATTTGAGGTGGATTGTATGGGGTTGACTACCACTTCGGCAACTATTTCGACTGTCTTCACTAATTCCTTTACCCTTTCTACAGCATAATTACTATTTTTCACTACTAGCTTCTGAAATTAACTTTATTAACTCTTCTTGAGGTAGTAAAGTTGTTCATTATTAACCAAAGTAGAAAAATATAAAGACTACTTGATCTCAATGTTTGACAGAATTTGATATATTTTTCCTTACTTAATTAATATTCAAATCCACATATAGTAGTTTTCACAATAAATGATATTGACTGAAGGATTACCTATAATAAAACCAATTAGACCCTTAAGTTGTAAAATCCGAGATGCACATCACAAATGTAAAAGGACCTGATTTAGGTAATTTTGTTTCTCAGGGAGGGATTGTAGAGGATTACAGCTTACACTTCTTGTTCGTTTTAGTCTTTATATCTCAATATTGCAAAAATTTTATTTAATAACAATAACATTTATTTGTTATTTCAGACATTAATAGCAAAGATTTTATACCCAAACGTACAGAATAGGCAGTATGTGGCGTCCGTGGATAAAAAGTAATAGTGCTTCTTCCAGTGGTTCGTTAAAGAAGAATCGCTTATCTTTTAACGCGAAAATCATTATAAAAAATGTGTATAGTTCCTTACTTCAGCAAGGATATAACGCGGGTGCTGCAGCAAGAGTAACCAGTAATTTGACTTGTTGAAAATTCCACGAAATCAAGAAAAAAAACGTAAAAATTCCGGTGTCACAAAAAGTCTAGACGACTGGGAAAAATATTTGATAAGGCGAAAAATCTACACTATGTACGACGAGCAGCGTGTCCCTACAATTAAAAGTCTGAAACAGCGGCTCATCAATGACGAAACTCACATCAACTGTGGCCTCACCACTCTTTGGCGAGCTCTTTCTGCAATGGGCTTTAAATATCGCAAAATTGACAAGAGACAAGTTAAAATGGAATCCACACGTTTAATAAACTGGCGTTCTAAATATATAACGTCAATAAGAAAATACCGGTTTTGATTATCACAAAGATACGACAGCACAGCTGAAGATTAGTTTAAAAATTGTCTGTTACCCAACATTCCGCCAAACAGCGTTATAGTAATGGACAACGTTATCATAGTCAACAATTGCAAAAAATTTCTGGCTCAAAGAATACGAAATTGGAGATTTAAAACTTCATGGCTGTAAATGACTTTTATTTTTAGGAAAATTATACAAAAACGAACTTTTACAAGTGCTGCAGTCTTTTTCTTAAAAAAAACGTATGTATGTGATACAATTGCAGAAGAATTAGGACATCATACATTGTTACGACTACCTCCCTACTACTGTGTGTTCAATCCCATAGAGCTTATGTGGCACCAACTTAAATCGAGTGTGCAAGGAAAACATACTAAATACCGCACTCCTAGATTTTCCCCACTAAAATGTGGACTGTAGATCAAGCTGTAAAAAAATTATGAAATCTAGTAACTGTCAGGATTCATGGTAGAATAGTGCTAGAATCAGAGGCGAAGAGACATAATCCATTTAAAATAACAAAGGAAAATATCTGACAAATACCTCCATAATACTGAAGACTCTTACACATAAAAATTCTTTAACTTATTTTTAAAAACTATTTGTAAATATTTGTAAGCGAATATCAAAATATATAGAACAAACTCTATAGGAGTTGCACTCTCTAGGGAACTTTTTCCTTTTATCCACAATCAAGATTTTGGGTAAAACTACCCTTAGAATTTTCTTTTCTGTTCACTAGCATCCAGTTGACAAAATTGTTCTTTAACAAGCTTGAAACCTCTAAAACCCCCAGTGAGTTCCATGAACAACTTCGGATCATTCCACGTTTGAATCTTTTGGGCCATAATTCACGCGACATTAAGCGATTCGGGGCCCTCCCTTTTCGCAGAGGCGTATTTTCCAGTAATTCATGCCGTCATTAAATGTTTTTATTGAAATTATTTTCTCAAAAATACCTGATTAATGGGATAATATTTTGATACTTATGAAAAATCTTCCTACTTAAATCGCCTGATTTACCTTTCTTATAAGATAGTGAAAAAGGTTTTTAAACCAACAAAAAGGTTTTAGTGCATGTCTTTATGGAAAACTGGAATCTTTGCATGTCAAAGGCGAATCTATCTATAATTTTAAATATAGTTTGTTAACATTATGCCCCTTAAGATGAAAACTATTGATTTGCAGATGTTATTGCATGTTTTAGAAATAAAGTTTAGATATTTAGGTATCGGCTATAACTACTTAGGACTGTTATACAAAAACTAAATGCAAAAAAAAGTGTGATTATTCGTGAATGATTTAAAATTAGAGATATCTACCTCATTTAAAATTTATTTATAAATATAGGTATAAAACATGGAACATGATGTCTTTAATTGTATTGCTATTGGTTACTGTAACTAAACAATTAAATAGCTATCGCAAATATTGAATTTAATATTACATTTTAAAAGGAATGGCAAAACATTGGCCAATTATTTCTAGGTTAACAGTATTACTTTATATTTCTATTTATTTCCATTTATTACTTGTTTTAACCAAAAATCTTTTTTAGAGGGTTGCCTCAGCGTTTACGTTCAAAATTACAACAGTTAGCAGATTATTTTAATAAGCAAAGTATAAATGTGTAACCATTCTTAAAAACAAGTAGTGAGTACTGTGAATAAAATTGGCTTTAAATCGCAAAAATACGTCAAGGCCTCATGTAAACTTCTTATATTGTATATAACCAAAAACAGTTTTTAAGACCATACAAACACCTGAGAGATGAAACTATCAGTTTGTTACTTTGAATGACCCCTGGGTTTTTAGGAATGATTTGGATGAATATTGCACGAAAACACTTGGCTTGGACAACAGCGGATTGGAGTAGCCTATTGTTTTCTGAAGAAGGCTCAGATAGAAGTGTAAGAGTGTGGCGACAAGGAGAGAGACATGCTCAAGCGTGTATCGCTGAGTGACTTCCATTTTGTGAAGAATCAAATATGGCATCTTTTGATGGAGTTAGTCTTTATCAAGAATAAGGACTTTGACTGCGCATGGGTACCTGATGGAGGTTCTACAGGACCATGTTTTACTGTTCATGTTCTTTCTTAGAGAGCTCCTCACTGATCGTATAGTTACTGCGTCTCTTGACGAGTTTCAAATCGATTTGTTTGTCCTACTCTGTCCAAATTTAAATCCAATAGAACATGTTTGGGATGAAATAGAGAGACATTTGCGTAGACATGTCTCGGCTCCCAGAAACTCTCGAGAGCTTGGCGATATATTGGTGCAGGAATGGGACAATCTTCCATAGAATGTAATCCAAAATTTGATCCAAAGCATGCTTTGTCCATTGCAGGCTGTTATCATTTATTGCCGTTCAGCCTTAGCACCCCTTTAAAAATTATTTTTAAAAAAAAGGTCAAAGCTTGAAATTTATTTGGCTAGCTCATAAGACAGATAAAAGAAACAAAGTTCTAACAAATCAAGCACTATCTTTTATTCTAGTTACGATGTCCACAATTATATATGGAAAACAAATATTCTTATATATAAGATAATAGCTAAATAACGATTCCCTTGTAGTACTATAAGGTTTACAACACGCTAAGTATTAATCTTATTATTTTATTTAATTAATTAGTAAAATAATCTCATGTTATTTACTTATTTAAAAAAAACAAATCTAAATATGAAATATGTAGAAATTTTAAAGATAGATTTTCTTTTTGTAGTTTAACTATTATGGTGGTCTCTTCTGGGAAGTAATTGGACCAGATGTAATCCAAATAAAAATAAAAACGATCTTACTTGAAGAGTCGAAATTCCGAAGGTTGCAGATACTTATTTGGTAAGTCCTTCAAAGGGTTTTCACTTGTCTTTCTTTGATTAATGGTAAATAATTCCTTTCTATGGTTTCAGGTGGAGATGTAGATGCAGTTAAAGGTATTAGCAAGACAGAATCACAGCTACAGAGTGAACTATGCAGAAAGATAAGGCTGCAGGTACAGTTCTATGCACTCCTACATGTACATATGTGTAAAAATAATATTGAAATCACTCCACACATTAGAGTAACCCAAAAAGAAAAAGCCTAAAATAGCAGAAATTATACTTAACTAAGAAGTTAAAGGAGTTAAAGCAGACTTACCGATGTTGGTGGCTTATATAAGACTTTACATAAAAATCCCCCACAGGGTTTACAACACTCATTGCAATATTTATGTAATATAGTCTTATTATTTGTTAAAGTGGGTTTTTCTGTTTGTTTTAGACCAGTTTTAAATCCGTAAAATACGAAAAATTAAATTAAAGCCATGTGCTTCAAAAGGTCAAATTAACAAAAAAAAGGAAAGATAATGTCACCAAAAAAATGTAAGTCTACAAATTGATAATTTGGTAGTTATTTTATTTTTAAATTTAGTTTATTTATTTTTAAGAAGATGGTCAAATAATACGTCCTTGAATACAGAAAGAGTTCTGAACACAGAATTCTACTCTATTACTGTGGTTCTGATTTATGATTGACAATTGAATTGTGAATGTTACCATCAATTAAATAAAGAGGTTATTGTTTATGTTTGTGTATTAAATTTATTACTCGTGTTTACCTGGTGTTATACCTTAGAAAAATAGGAGAGTTTTATAAAGAAAATCTGCATTTTAATTTTGGTAAGTTCCTAAAATTATTGAAATTAATGAAATGAAATCAACCCGTAACACATTGCCAGAGGAGGGAATCATAGCTACTGAATTTCCTTAAATTTTTTTGTATTTACGAAAAGCATATCAAAGTAAAAGTATCTTATTTAGTATCTAAAAAGTTACTTAAGATACCTACGTATTTAAATCCAAATTCTTTTTTTTGAGGAGAAACTAGATATCCAAAGAAACTTCAGATATTTTTTCAAAAAGGACGTAACTTATCTTGTATCTAGCTACGAAGAATAATAAAAAAACTCTTGTTTTAACTCAACTTCCAAGTTTAATTGAAAAAATTAGGTTTAAAATCGCAATTTCTGTTACAATTCCGCCTTATCTATGTATAAAATGAAGACTCAACCAAAGTAAAGAGTTTAATAGTGGAGAACTTTCAAGATTTAATTATATCTAGATACTTTACGAAAGTATCTTTGACAGTTACTTCCGTGTTACAAATTATACCTATGTTAAATACTGGGGAATGGTATGATTAAAAATTTCTGCAAAACAACAATAAAATAGGTGTGTAAGAAAAATATTACATTTCCATTCTTTTGAATATCGGTTTTATATAGTATAATAGGATATTAATTTCTAAAATAACCTTGAACATTTGTATAAACTAAAAACTTTTGCATTTCCAGTAATACTGTATGTATTTAATTAAAAAACAATTTCCCAATTAATATGAATATGTTGTTTTATTTTCCCTCTTGGTAACTTTGTCTTGTCCTCTCTTTCTTTCGTTTTCCATAAGGTTTTCACTCTAATTGATTTCTTTCTATGTTTTCTGTCAATTACCCATTATTGTCCTTATGCGGGCATTCCTCTCTCTCTCTCTGCATGATTTTTCAGCTGATCCGTTCCTAAAATATATTTCAGTTGTATTAAGCATTTTCTTTATATTTTTAATTTTTTTTAAACATTTGATCTATACGTAACTATAGTTTGTATTATTACATTGTAAATTCTTGTGTTTTCTTTTGAGGTTTGATCCCAAAGAACACTATTCAGTTGAGAGCTTTTCTTGCCCCAGTATTTATGTGTTTTATGGTTTTAAATAATGTTCCTCTAGTTGTTATTTCCATCCCCATTACTTATATTTTTCACACTATTTAACTTGTCAATTTTTTAGATGTAAATCCTGCTCTTCTCCTCCTATACACATGTATTGCATTTTTTCAATAATTACTAGTCCTTATTTTATATATTCTTCTATGAGTTTTCGTGTCATGTTTCCAGATCATCATAGCTTATTTCGTTTAAATTAGAAATTACAAAAAAATTATTGTAAAAACCCTTACTACGTGAAAGTTCATCTTATTAAGAACAGTAAACAACCAAAAGGTTGAATTAACTTTCACTATTTATTAGTAAAATACTTTAAATGTAATGACGGCCGTTTCGCTATAGAAGTAGCATCGTCAGATTGACATAATTAAAGTAATATTTTGTTTGTTTGTAGCTAGGTACCTGAAGTTGATTAGGTAGTATTAAGGCTGGACTAAGTTTGAAAGTAATAAGACATAACAATATTAAAGCCTAGACGTTATTAGCCCTAAGGGATTATCCTGGATATACTTCCCTCTAAGATCAGTATAATTGTGCAATGATATAGAAAAACCAGGAAAAAACTATATCATGCTGATCTTTACAATAACTTAATATATTTGTGTTACAATTACGTCTTATCTATGTATAAAATGTAACCCACGTATCCTGCAATGGATGTACACAGCAATAGTGAGACCATTAATCACATATGGGGCAGTGGCTTGGGGCGTAAGGGCTAATCTGAATACGACGAGGAAAAACCTCTCGAAAATTCAGAGACTAGCCTGTTCATGTATCACTGGAGCAATGGGAACTTGCCCCACTGCTGCAATGGAGGTGATTTTAAACTTGACCCCACTGCACATTCTGCTAGAAAGTGTAAGGAAAAAAACAATATATAGAATGATCAAAGAAGGAATTATCAGGGAAAAACCTCGATCACTTCACTTTGATCAAACTTGGGAAATGCCCCAAGATGATATGCCAAAGAAATTCAACTTCGTGAGAAAATTCATCACAAAGTTGAGTAATAAATCTGAATGGGATGAAGACACCATACAGAATTTAAACCAGAATACCATAAAGTGGTATACGGACGGTTCCAAGCTAGACGAGGGAACTGGGATAGGAGTTTTTGGACCGAGAACCAAATACTCAGAAAGCTTGGGCACATACCCGAGCATCTTTCAAGCAGAAGTCCGCGCCATCGAAAGATGTGTGGAATTCAATATTGGAAGAAACTATCGCAGACAAGAGATTGTGATCATGTCGGATAGTCAAGCAGCCATCAAAGCGCTGAGTTCAAATATAATCAGTTCGAAGATGGTTTGGGAATGCCTAGGCAAACTAAATGAACTAGGCCAGAAGAACACTGTCACCCTCCTATGGGTCCCGGGACACATAGGAATAGAGGGGAATGAAACAGCAGATAAGCTGGCAAAAAAGGAGCTGAAACCCCACATTTGGGACCAGAACCATCTTGTGGGATCAGCAGTAGAGTAATCTTAGGAAAACTAAGGGAGGAAATGGAGAAAGAAAAATCCGAGTACTGGAATCAGCTGGAAGGATTGAGGCAATCTAAGATACTACTGGGGAACTATGACCAGAAGAGATCTCTTAGCTGCCTCAACCTCAGTAAATAAAGGCTCCGTATTCTAACGGGAATATTAACCGGGCATTGCCGGTTAAGAAGCCACATGAAGAAACTAGGGTTAGCAGATGAAGCAAAGTGCAGATTCTGTGAGGAAGAGGATGAAACCTCAATACATATACTCTCAGAATGTCCTGCCTTGCAAAATTCTAGGGCTAGATACCTAGGAGCACATGAAATAGAGGAAGGGGATCTACCTGATTTGAAGCCCGACGATGTCCTAAACTTCCTCAGGAAAATAGGACTCGAATAGCTGCTATAAATCTGAGAAAACATCAGAACATGGCAAGTAAGGGGGGACACAATAGATCCTATGGGTCGCAGTGTAATCATCACCCCTAACTCATTCATTCATGTATAAAATGAAGACTCAATCAAAGTAAACAGTTTAATAGTGGTGAACTTACAAGATTTATTTTTTCATTAACAACTTTATATTGTTGATCTGCTAGATGTCTTTTTATTTCAAGTTCTTCCAGGAGATCTAAATTTTTTTTTTCACTAATATGTAATATTTGATTGTCATTGTTGCGTATGAGTGGGTGTGGATGTTCCAGAACGTGTTTTGCATAATTTGGCTTATCTGGTTGTTGTAATCTATATGATCTTAAGTGTTCATTGAATCTTATTTTAAAATTGTGTTGTGTTTGACCTACATATACAGCATTACATTTTGGACAATTAATTTTGTAAAAAGCAGATTTTTTAATTTAGGTAATTTTGTTTTTACATTTAACCATTTTGTACCAACATTATTGTGTGATTTGAATGAAATTAATGCAGATGTTGCCGAAGGTATTATTTTTAAAATTGCGTTGGAAATATTTCCACAATATGTAAAACTTTTATACCTACCTAATCAACATCAGGTACCTAGCTACAAACAAACAAAATGTATCTTCAATATGTCAATCTGACGATGCTAGTTCTATAGCGATACGGCCGTCATTACATATCAAATATTTTACTAATAAATTGTAAAAGTTAATTTAACCTTTTAGTTGTTTACTGTTCCTAAAAAAATACAAATTAATTAATATCCCTATTAGTCGGCATTTTAAAATGATATTAAACCGAATTGCAGTCCTAATCAATAAAAAACTTTATCTTCAAAACAAACTTGCCTTATGAATAATTTAGTATGCAATCTCCAATATTTTTCCGAATTATTTTTAGATTTTCCTATCGTCGGGCTTGTCCGTCTCTGAATTATTTCCGCTATTATCCTTCCAGTCGATATTTGAATACCACCACCGAACGTATCCGGGCAAATCATCAATTATGTATATGACATATCTATTTTACGTCAGTTCTTCTTGTTATTTGTCAAAGATTGATTCACTTTCCACCGTGGCCGGGTGGGTGGATCGGTCGTTCGGGTCGAAACGTTTTTCGTCTTTTTATTTCTGTACTGTGCCAAAAAATCTTATCTTGTCAATTTGTGAACCTCGTTGCGTAAACGAGATAAAATTTGTCACTGGATTCGTTTCCTTTGCCACAGTTATAGTAGTTTTGATGGTTGTCCATACATTTTTATACCTTTTTCAGTTATAAGATTAATCATAAATTTAAGTTTGATATCTACAGGAAACCAACTACTGATCGTATAATTGATTTTAATTCTTGTCTTCCTATGTCACAAAAACTTGCAGCCTTTAACTCTTTGTTTTATAGATTTTTTTCATTACCTTTGTCCCAAGACTCCTTTGAGAGAGAGATCAACATAATTAAACAATTGGCAGTTAATAACAATTATCCTTTAGATTTAATTCATAGGTGCTATTCTAAATTCTATTGTAAGTTCAGGTTTTCTTTCCATATGGTTAAATGTACTGGCGACACTACTCAGAGAACTTTTTATGGATCCTTACTTTACACAGGTATTTTTTCATACAAGATTAAAAATATTTTTAAGAAATATTGATATAGCTTTTAGAACAGAAAACACTTTATCTAATTTAATTAACATTAAGGATATAATACCACTTTTGCATAAATCAGGAGTATACAATTTATCTTGCTCCGATTGTAATGCTATTTACATTAGCCAATGTGGAAGAGACTTGAGTATAGTATGTACAAAAAGTACGAGGAGTAATAAACCCTATTTAAGTATGCAAAACCTTGAAATTTTTGATAAATCTCTTACTTTAAATTACATTTCTTCCGTAAATCTAAAAACCAGGTAGATCGACCCCGTATTTGTTTCAGTTGTAGCAAAGTTTGGAGTTTCTTTATTGTTAAATAATTAGCAGATAAGCAATAACGCAATGCAGTGGTGTGTATTTTGGGAAAAAATACGTTTTAAATTATAATATAATAAAAAATGAAAAGAAATAATTATTGGAATACATTTATTACTTACATTTTATTCTATATCCGACTCGGAAGAGGAAGAATTGTTGTTGACATTAATAATAATAGGGTCGATAAATCAAGACAAATATTGTCAATTTTCCACATATTTGCCTCTACTTTGATAACATGCTCGATACAGTTTGTTCAATTTCCTTACTAACATGACTTACAGCACTCTCAAACAATTTCACAACATCGATTATTTTAAAAGTAGTATTTTTTTTCCAACTTCCCCCTTTACCTGAGCCCATATTAATTCTATGGGATTAAGTTCACAATGATAAGACGGAAGTCGGAGAACTGATATACCACGAAAAGAAGCCAATTCTTCTACAATGTAGGTTTTGTATTTATTCTTGTTCATTTTTGCAATTAGTGGATCTTTTGGAAACTTAATATTTTTTTAAATAAGCCACTCCAAAAGCTCTGCTTTACGCCAACGACTTGTGGGCAATGCTTCTCGTAACCGTGAATGGTAACTTGCGTTGTCTATAACAATAACAGCCCCTTTTGGAATCAGATCCAACATTTGAACAAACCATTCTTTGAAGACATTCCCATTCATATCTTCGTGATAGTCCCCCGTGCGTTTTGAAATAAAAGTTAATAATCCACCATCAACAAAACCTTCAGAACTTCCAACATGGACAATGATAAGTCTTTTTCCTTTTCCAGATGGTGGCTGCAAACCTAACGACAAACCTTCCACGAATGCCTGCCTTTCGCTTTTAATGTTTTTATCTTGCCAAGATTTGGAAACTGTATATCCAGCATTTATCCATGTTTCGTCTAAGTAGAAGATTTTCAAATTTTGTTCTCCTGCATGATGAATGCTTCTTAAATAGTCTCTTCTCCAAAAAACTATTTCCGGTTTATCTATCAAGAGAGATTTTCTACTATGTTTTGTATATCTGAAACCCACATCTTTCAAAAGTTTGCATAATGTCATCCTGGAGAATTTTATATAGTCCGTATCTTTGCAATAATGTCATAATTTTGTGAAGTGTTGGAATTTCCTTTCGTAAGTAAAATCCATGGACCTTACGCCTTATTCTTTGTTTTAATGACTCATCGATCTCAATTGGTTTTCGGCCTGAAGGAGTTTTAGGGGGTAGAAGAGTTCCATTCTTGCTTTCTTTTAGTAATCTATAAATTGTTGATTTAGCAACACACAACATAGCAGCCGTTAATTCCACAATATCATCATTACTTGCACTTGGATCCTTGTTTTTCAATTATATATAACAATTCAATATTAGAGTTTTTTCATTTAAAGATAATGGACCTGTTTTTGGTCGTTTAGATAGTCTTTGGCTTATTGACATTGTTTGGTACTTCCACAATTAACATTCAACAAATGTTTTAAATATATTCCAAGTTTACAATATTATGAAAACCATACAACTTCATACAACTTTACTCAAAGAACTAATACTAAGTAATGATTTAATGTACCTACTTTCTTTTGAAATAATATTCCCGATAATGTTTCTACGAAAACTGGGTTGTTTGGAGAATCCCTTTCAATAACCGAATAATCTGTAAATAGGTGTAATCGTATTAAGCCGATTACAGTAGGCCACTTGCCATTTAAAATTTCTGAGAAAAATTCCCCAAACACCACATATAGGAGTAATACAAATAAAAAATATTCATTTTGCTTTTTCAATTTCAACGATATCTTGCTATCTTGAATTTAATTAATTTTTAAAAAATATATTTCATTGTAATTTATTTGTGAAAATATTCAAAGTTTAAATTAATCTTCTTACAAAAAGAACAAAAATATATAAAATAATTATTGTTACAGATTGGATTGTTTTCTATTATGAATAAACTGTGTTGCCTTTCTTTATCAAACTTACTAAAATGTATTATGTACCTCTATCACTTTTTTTTATTAAAATTAGTACATCCCGTTACCTCTGACCCAAATCGTATATTCTTTAGCATAGCTGCAACTCATTCGTTCAATACAAAATGTACCTTACGGTATACCCTCTTAAAATATATTTTGGTACGTCTATGAAATCTACTTAAATGTATGATTTATTGTCCTTTCTAATATAGACTATAGTTGTCATCAAGTTCATATTATAATGTTTATATTTCGCTCGATGTGTGCAGACAGCTGTGTTTTTTCATTTTTCAATTTGCATTGCTTAATTAAACTTATTTCCCTTTGATATTAAGCATTATATAATTTTAATACTACTTCATTATTCTTAACATTTAGTTCCTCTTATTTAGAATTCTAAAATTTCAGTTTTTGTGAATTTCTAAAAAATCATGCATTTTGTTACAGATCTTTGTTCTTTTGGATTTTAAAAACCCCAATGTACAGTTTGTGTCTTGAAAAGTAAGTGTGCAGTAGCAGTGTTATTTATAAGTATATGACGTTTCTTTAGAAATATATGGCAAAACATTGCATTTCGGAATTGGGGGTTTCTGACGGACATTTTCTGACGACATTTTCGGAAGCATAATACAAATGAATTAAACTAAGATATTAAAGTTAATCAATTTTTATTAATTTATGTTCTTTCCTAACGAGAAAGTAGATAGATTTGAAATTGCTTCCCTTAAAAAGTGTTAATTATTGTGTGCTTTTTATTCTGATTGATTTAGTAGTTAAGTAGATAGCTAGCAGTACACCCAATTTTAAGTTATTTTTTAAAATCGCATGTTGCCAATATAGCCTTGTTTTATTTTCCTTTATCATTTGATTTTTATTACAGTTTTCTTTGTATTACTAGTGTGTAGTAATCTAGTATTTAGGGAGGATTTTACTAAAATATGTTTTATAATTATAATGGTGGATTTTATTTAAACTTTAATAATCCAGATGCTACCAACATTTAAATTAAATGAAGGCAAAATGTAGTAGGTAAAATTTCATCAGAAACTTTAAGAACATTCAAATAGCACATTCACTCTCTTGAGAATAGCGACTTGCCTACAGGTAATCCATCAATCTTGTAAGAATCTGGGGAGTTCAAATATAAAGAATAATCTTAAAACGGGGTTATTCGTTTTATGGCAAGAAATGCATTTCGCTGCTATTTCTAAAAGAACTTGAAAACATTCTAAAGGGTTATCTGAAGTTTGCTTTTATAAAATAAATATACGTACAGTAGAATAAATTTTATACAGAGTCTTAATGTTTAACTCTAATAATTTTAAACTATTATTAGTGTTCTATTTAGCTCTGACAAAACAGGTTTCAGTTAGCTTAAAAAATTGGGAATTTGTAATAAAATGTATTTTTATTTATAATGTAGGTATTAAACTAGGTATTTCATAATACCACAACGATCCTGCGGCAACAGCAAGATTATTTTGAGTAGTTAATCATATACGGAACATAAAGAAGGATTTTGACATGGTCTGGATACCTTTTCTAAAACGTCTATACCAAATTACCTAGTACCACTACTGTATTAATTTGTCGTAGATAGATCTTTATATATAAAACTTGACATTACTGATATAAAAATGTTTTAGAAAATTTCAGCATTGATCCCCAAACTGAAAAAAAGTGAAATTAAGTCTTTCAAATGCCCAACGAGAATGATGATTGTTCGAAGAGATGTCTATTTAGCTACGGACCTAGTTTAGGTTTGTGTTGGAGTACAACAGTCAAAACTGACTGCTTCCATGTTTTTTAATTAGTCAGAAAAACCAAATCACCTACAAGAAGTGAGAAATGTAAACATAAAAGAGTAAACAAAAAGTGACTTGCTGCTTCAGATGCTTTAGAATCTCATAATATTTTACTGTTCATGCCTTTTCTTGGGAAAATAGGAATTATAAATAGTTACTAAAAAATCAACATTTATTTATATTAACTAGATATTTGAAAAATATATTTTGTTAATATTACCACAATTTAATTCATCTAAACAACAATAAAAAATCAAATGGGTAGGTACTATAAAACCGTATTCAGGCATTTAAAACTTTTAGATAGGTAAAGTAGGTTTCACAATAATTCGTTGACTCGGTACCTGACCTTAGGGGATAAGTAATGGAAGGTTATAAATTTCTTACTGTACAGTAAACATTAACAGATCCGTAATACGGTTTTCAAAATAGATTTAAATAAAACTCAGTAACATTTACTAAAACTTAAATTTATTTTGTAAAAAAAATCACGAAATTTTTTAAAAACAAACAAACAAATTTTAAGTTTATTTATTAATTGAAATTAAACAAAACTGTTGAAACTTACGTATAAGTATACGCTTTAATCTATTTCATCTAATTGGCAGATGTTGTCAAAAAATGTTTCAAATAAAAAAGATGTAGTTTAATCATGGCCACATTTTAAAAATATTTTGTACTACTGGGTATCCCAAAAAATTGATTTAAATAAAACTAAGTTAACATTTACTAAAAATCACGAAATGTTTTAAAAACAAATTTTAACTTTATTTATTAATTGCGATTAAACAAATGAACTAATTCTACATTATTTACAACTATTTAATCTAAATGTAGTTCAGTATCACTATCGTCTTCATTTAAATTAATAACTAAGGGTGCTACAGTTACATTAACATTTCGATATGTACCTTCAACCTTAATAACATGCTGAATCGAATTTTTCCAGCTATCAATGGGAATATTACTTGTCACATTTCTGATTAACTCTATAACCCTTGAGTTTAATGTGGGTGAAACGTTTTCCGATCTAACTTTGGATTTTAGCTGATGCCACATGTGTTCTATAGGATTGAACATGCAATAATATGGGGGAAGCCGTAACACTGTGTGGCCCATATTTTTAGCAATAGTATCACAAACGTATTCTTTTTCAATACCGAACGCTGCTACAACTTGTAAGAGATCACGTTTTGTGTACGATTCTTCAAAATAAAGGTCATTTTTTAAAAAATACTTTTGAATTTCCCATTTATTGTTGTTGCTATTTGGTACTTTATTTAATTGACGGCTATGATAAGTTGCATTGTCCATTACAATTATACTTTTTTCCGATATATTCGGCAATAAATAGTTCTCAAACCAATCTTCAAAAAGTTCTACTGTCGTATCTTCGTGATAATCTAAACTTGAATCTTTAATATTCTTTACTGATAACAATAAAGCGTTTGGAACCCAACCTGTTTCTGATCCGGCATGTATTATTGTAATTCTTTGTCCTCTATTTGATGGAGCCTTTGTTTTGCAATTTCCCGATGAATCAACAAAACCCTTCGTTGGAGTATCATGGGTGTCATACCATGTCTCGTCGAGGTAGATAATTGAAAGGTTTTCACTTATATATTTTTTAATAGCTTGTAAGTCATGACAACGCCACATTCGTAAACGATATTTAAATCCCAGTTTTGAGAAATAATTCTCCACAAACTTGTACGGCTACAAATAATTCCCGTGTCGTCTTTAAGTAACCGTTTTTTTATACAATCTAGGGTTGGTATCATTTGTTCTTGGTATAGGACATATATCATTCGTCGGATTATATCTTTTTGTATTTCATCAACACATTTGGTACTATTAACGTCACTTCGTTTTTTTTTACTTATTGGCTTATTGATAATATCTTTTACTGTGGATATTGGGGTTTTGGTTAACTTACATGTTTCTTCTGCTGCATCGGTTACACTATAACCTCAATTATTCAATGTTTCAAACACATTTTTCACAATAATTTGTTTCGCATCCGGCGATAAATGCACTTTTTTTGCCCAAGGACACCACATACTTAGTTATAAACACAAGATTACTTTCAGAGTATAATGTTTAGTACAAACTAAAATTCTAGGAGAGAATTTTAAAAACAAATTACCCCGAAACTCCCACTTTCTCTTCCAAGATGATTAAGAAAATCAAAAATCATTTACTAATGATTTACTATTGATGGTCAGTAATAATAATTTAAAAATTTTACCTGAAAAATAAAAAATCCACAATATATCTTCCTGGACAAAAATAAATAATACCTTTCTGTAAATAGTTCACCGGTTTACGGCCAAAGTTCGAAGAAATATTAACCACCTTTTATTAGTAATCCCTTAAGAGCAGTTAAGAGCAGGTACCAAGTCGACGAATTATTGTGAAACGTACTTTACCAACAAATAAATAATAATATGGTCTCGTAGGTAAACGGCAAATAGATATGCCTAATAATTTTATTTTGGCAATTTTTGCTTAGTATAATTATGAAAATAGGTATAAAAACAAATATGTATTCTAATTATAAATGTGTTTTTACGGTGCTCACGACCACTGACAACTGTCAATACTATTTGGTGTACAGGTTAAATCAATAGGAGGGGTAATTTAAAAAATTTGCGAGTTCTAATGCTAGCTTTCTTTGACTTTTTCGTTTCCTTTGCCTCAGTTGACGTCTTCTCTATAATACCACCGAATGTCGTTACCCCTTCCATTTACTTATACAGCTAGTGTAGCAGTAGCCGTAATTTTTATTTTTCAGGCTCAAATTTTTTATTTTAGCAAAACTACATAAACAAACTGAATAAGATAGAATCATTCGTCCTACGGACTTATGATTTAAATAAAATTTATCGATAACATTATAAGGACTCGTGGTATAATCTTTGATAATACACGGTCCCACACTGTTGCCAGTATCCTGACAAAGTTTAAATCACAGTACGGACTTAAATCTGATTAAACATGTTTGGAATCATGAAAAATGTTAACAAAATACAAATAAATTGTAAGAAGCTTCACGACCTACTGGTACAGGAATGTGACTTAAAATTTATTGTGTTAGATCTGATTTCTTGGGACATTATGGTATAATTATTTATTTTTAATAAACTTTAAGGGGAGCTTTATTTTTTTTAAACAATTGGTGTGATAAATAAAACAAATTAGAAGAAACTAATGCTTTTAAAAAAAACCTTAATCTACAAAACCCGATCATACTAAATAGAAATAAGTTTCCCAAAATAAACCAACAAAACAAAATGTATACACCACAAGGAATATACAAAATATAAATGGAGATAGTTTTATTTTGCTGTTCATTTTGGGTATTCACATTCCAAACAATAAAAAATACCCAAATTTTCTAATTGTTTGATTTACCTATTAAATTTCTTAATTATTTTTTAATAATTACCAATTATATAGCTAAATTTAAAAACAATGTATGAAATGTTCTAATAATCTTATACTTTCAGGTATTGGTCTATTTATATGCTATGCAGAAACTCGGGCTTCACGAGAATCATCATAGTTCCACAACTTCGTGTTGATCACTCATGAATGTGTAAAATTTTATGAAATTAGTAAAAGGGACCATTATGCTTTTTCATTCGCGTGTATATTTAAAACTTGGTTGAATAATCCTCTAGGTATAAATCAGTTCAAATATATATGGTTCCAGAATATCTGAAGTGTATTCAGTTGGAGAATTAAAATGAGTGATTCAATATAGAGTAGACTATTAGATAAAGTAGTTCGTCTGGCTTATGTATTTGAGGTAAACGGAAGAGCTTAGTGTTATCTCCCTTTATTTTGTTTAAAAATACTTACACATCTCCATTGTGTTATAATTATTAATGTGGGTATACCTAGGAGATAAATATGCATGCTTGGGAATTATTACAGTTCTCAAGCATTCTTGGTATTAAACAGTACTATATTATACATCTTCCTATTGCCTCAGAAATAACAAGACACTTTAATCCTGTAAAATAGATCGTATATAACATAAATTGATTGTACCAACCCTTACTTTTTGGAAGTCCATCTTATTAAGAATAATAAAAAACTCTTCGTTTTTAACAAATCTTCCACTATTTATTTAAAAAACTGCTTTTTTAAAACTCAATGACAGCCGTTTCGCTAGACATCTAGCATGGTCAGATTGACATTTTGAAGTTACTTCAATATGTCAATCTGACGATGGTAATTCTATAGCGAAACGTCTGTCATTGAGTTTTAAAAAAGCAGTTTTTTAAATTAATAGTGGAAGTTTTGTTAAAAACGAAGAGTTTTTTATTATTTTTAGTGTATAACATATTTTACTATTTTTTTACACTGTGCAGACCAAAATTCCTAGGAATGGTTATTAATTTCCAGTTTGTTATGATTTTTATTTAATTCCGCTGGAATTAAAAGTGATAATTTAGTCCCGCAAATGTGGGACTAAAGTACTAGCTTGAGCAAAAACTAATAAAACAACGAATAAAATAAAGTGATACAAAGAGCTGTTATTATTTTACCGGACTAAGTAAAACTAATAACACACCATACTAATAATTAATTTAATGCAATTTCTGCCTATTATAATCAAATTTTAAAAAAATTGCTTCTAGTATCTGTCCGGTATTAAAATCGCACATCAACTTTTAATAAAATTAGATAAAAAAAAGGAAACACCTAAAAATTGCCAATAAAGATATCTTAGGTGTTTTCAATGAAATTCATATGTTAACCATTGATAAAAATTGTTTAAACATTGTAAACATACGCTGGATAATCATCTTCTACTAGCATTTGTCCTAGAATATACAAAGATAAAAAAATACATTTAGCAGCATAATTAGGAGTTACAAAAAATGCGGTTTTTAAAAAATGCAATCTATAAAATGCTTATCTGAATACAGATATACAGAAACATTTTTGACCCTCTGTGGAGTTAAACCGAATTATCAATCTACTATAAAACCTGAGTCTTTATAATTTTTAATCGATATGAGACTTGGTATAGGGTAATCTAAGGTTAATACCACTTTCAAAATTATCACAAAAACAATAATGATAACATTATTTCCTAGGACCTAGTTGAATTTATTGGTTAACTGAATAAGGCTTGCACAGTTAAAATAGTTTGCGAAAATATTGCGTCATCTCACCTCACATATCTATGAAAGAGAAAAGACAGGAATCGTTTACAGCTATTGTTGCATGTCATTTCGCTGACTTTCGCTGAATACTTTTACAACTAACAAAAATTGTTATTGAAACAGAAAAATTCTTGTTTTTAAAAAAGCAAGAAATACATAATAAGAGTATAAAAAAATATAGAAAATTAGTTATTCATAACTTTTCAGTCCTATTGAACTCAGATGGACAAGAACGGTTTCAAAAATAATGTGGGTAATTTCTTTGGTATTGGTGACTAAGTCTGTGTGTTTAAGTAGGTGTTTTGCATAGTTTGACTTATGCGGTTGCTACAATCTATCAAAGTGACATAAAAATCCGAAAACCCAGTTTAAATGATTTTATTTTAATAAAATTTGGTGAATTTATTCACTTTACTGACATAAACAATTGATTGAATTTTCAGCCTTATCAGTTGCATATTCCGGTTTCTATACTGCTTTTTTTAAAATCCACTAACAATCCAACGGAGACCTGTACGATTTCGTCAACTTAGTAAGATTGATAGTGGTCGTATAGTGGAATTTCGGGAAGCTGGATTTTCTTTTAGGGAAATTTTAGTTAGAGTGCAAAGAAGTGTAGACACTTCGCAAAAAGCAAGGAGCTATGGACGCCCCCGTAAAACAACAGACCGTGAAGATCGCCGCCTAAGATTATTGACCTTAGGGGACCGTTTCTCCACTACCAGATAAATGGTTTGCAGAACACAGAAGACCAATTAGCATGCGAAGTGTTTACCGACGAAGAAGATCTTTTGGCCTGTTTTCATACCGACTACACTGGGTCCTCCCTTTAACTCCAAAACACCGACGTAATCGCCTTTAGTGGTGCAGAGAACGGTCACTCTGGGATCAGGAATGGAACAGTATTGTCTTTAGTGACTCGATTTTGTTTAGGCATGCACGATGGTCGAGCGACGGTTAGAAGAAGACGTGGTGAAAAGAAAAATACAGGAATTTTTTTCTTAAAAGGCATCTTCATCAAACTGTTGGAGTTATGATTAGGGGTGCTATAGCTTATGGTTTGAGATCACCTTTAATCTTTATCAGAGGTAACATGAACGCGCAGCGTTCTATCCAAGAAGTTTTAGAACCCCATCTTTTACCCTATCTTGACACCCTGGCAATTCCAACTTTCCAACAAGATAATCCCCAACCACATGTCGCAAGAGTCACAATAGACTTCTTTTAACATAATTATGTTACATTGTTACCTTGGCCACCAAGATCTCCCGATTTATTTCCAATTGAGCACGTGTGGGATATGATTTGTATGTATGTATGTATGAGTTAGGGGTGATAATTACACTGCGATCTATAGGATCTATTGTGTCCCCCCTTACTTGCCATGTTCTGATATTTTCTCAGACCTATAGCAGCTCTTCGAGTCCTATTTTCCCGAGGAAGTTTAGGACATAGTCTGGCTTCAAATCAGGTAGATCCCCTTCCTCTATTTCATGTGCTCCTAGCCCTAGAATTTTGCAAGGCAAGGCATTTTGAGAGTATGTGTATTGAGGTTTCATCCTCTTCCTCACAGAATCTGCACTTTGCTTCATCTGCTAATCCTAGTTTGTAGGAAATTGTTCAATTTGCAACGTCCTCCTCAGACTCTAGAAGAACTTCGAGAGGAGTTGGTGGTTGCCTGGAATGAGATACCACAGGAGGACATTGACCACCTGATCAGAAGCATGCCTAGGCGCGTTGGAGAATGAAGTATTCATTGTATTGTACTTAAAAATATCCCATTTTGTGACCTATATAATATATACCAAATTGCTTTAAATTTTTTCAATTTAGATACTTTTGTTTTAACATTTAACAAACTTTGCACCTTTATTTTTTTGTTAAGAAAATTAAAAACAGAACTTTCTTCCACTATTTATTTCAATATTATTTTGTCTTTTAAAATATTAATGCTGGCGTTTTCAAAAAAACTAAAAAAAATTGTGTGATCTATCGCGAGTGTCAGTTCTCTCGAATTTGTCACTAAACCGCCTTTTTGACATGTTTACTTCAATTTTATCAAAAAAATACTTTCTGAATCTTATTCAGAAATTCAGCAAAAGTACAGGTAGTTTTGGCTATTAGAGACTACCACGACCATTTAGGAGTGCGTCCGGCTCACCTAAATGTTTTCTTCAAAAGACATCCCTTGTTTTTTTTTTCTGTTGGCTTCAATCCAAAACTTAACAATTGTCTCTGTGTATTTATATACTCTATGATAGGGAATACGTTTTTTTTTTAATTATTTTTACCCTCCCATTTCTACCGAAAATTCAAAACCGATAAGTGGGTACAACCAAATTTATTTTGTGCAATATACCTACTTTTATATCGAATGTTGCTATAATATAAGTTTACTATGAAACGTGATCTAGATATTTAACCAAAACAATTTATTTCTATATACAAACAATCTGCGTTACTAAAACATGACAAAATGTAGTTTTGCTACATTTTATAAATATATAACACATCGTTTACCAGCGTTGTACGTTCTAGAAAGACGTAATATAGTAATTTGGCTTTTAAAATTCAGAGACGCGGATCGAATAGTCTCTCTTTTACGGAGATGCTTCTAGATATAATGTTTTTGCTGTAATATAAGACTGAAATTGTACGCGAAGTAAATTATGATAGAAAACTAAAAAATAGTGCAGTTATCTCAGAGCAAAATTTATTTTTATTTATAATATGCCACTAAAATTAAAAAAGCAATTAGCAGACGTAACTATTACTAGACTGTAGCGGAAACGTCCGATGGTACTACTGCTATTTTCCTAACATGTGGATTGGTCGCCATTTTTGGTGGCACAAACCAACAACTCTATTTGGTAGCTAACCAAAAATTATTTAAATAAGAACGTAATTTGATTAATATTTTTAAAATAAAGACTACCTAGGTTAGATAAAGACATGAGTTATCTAAAAATCTGAAATCACCTGACGTAGGAGCTGTTTACGTTAGCTAGGTATCGGTATCGGTATCGTTTTCACAACGTCCGCTGAATGCGACCAATGTTATATAGACATTTATTAAAGAAATTAACTGAAAGACAATATACTTAGTGCTTATAATAGAAAAAATTAGTTCAATCCACAAAAAAGTTACAATGTATTCATTTATTTAACTGTGTTTTCCTTAAAATGTTATTCAAATAATGACAGTTGATTAAAGGGACATATTAGTTTATAATTTAGCTTTCTAATGTTGAACAAGAAGTATAGTATGCCCCAAAACAAAGGAAACTGAATAACTAAAGCTTTATTAAATATAAAAGTAAATAACAATATTTTAAATAATGCGTATATTAAGTTTTGCATCAATTCAAAATATGTTCAAAGTGCTTGCCATTGCGTTCCAATCAGTACTTAAAACGCTTAACAAGATTGCTTAGCATGTTATTAAAAATAGGCTGCTGCATTCTTCTAAAAAAGGTCTACATTTTTTCGCGGAGTTCATCAATGGTTGTCGGTGGGTTTTCTGTAAAAATGGCTTGTTGTAGCATATCCCATACGTAAGCATCAAGAGTTGTTAGATCAGGCGAATGAGAATGGAAAAAAATACGCGTTACGGGAAATTTTCTCCAATCAGATCTAAGGATGCTGTCGTGGTATGACAAGTAGCCCCATCCTGTTGGGTATTCAACTGTATGTTTCTACGACAGAATTGTCTGAGCTCCATAAAAATAGTACAACTTTTGATTCCTTGTCTTGTCTTGTCAAGTATTGCCCAATCTGTATTTTATAGGGAAAACCATCAATCTTCTTAAACATTCTTTTGGTATAAGTTCCACTAAAATTCAATTTTAGAGATGTTCTGCGGAGACTTCTTTTTGGTGACTCTAACACCTGTTGAAATAGCCTTCCTTGATTCGCATTTGTTGTCACGGTGTTAATATTTGTTTGGGTTGTAAGCAAAATTTTGAATCTTTTTGACATGGCAACTATTGTCACTTGTTTCATATGACAAGATTATATTTCACAGGCTTTCTGATTACAGTCCTTTATTTTGGCGCATACCATATTTAGCCATAAACCATTACTGCATAAGTAATACTCATCATCAATAATAATCATCATATATAATGTTAAATCAATTTAATCTGTTTGATATATGCGATATATGTATATGTTAGAACAATTTTACCATAGATAAAAATATTTAAAATGAAAAATCATACAAACAAATCTTCTTCACTATTAAACTGTTTACTTTGATAGAATCTTCATTTTTTATTCATAGATAAAACGTAATTGTCAATAAATATCCAGGTTAATTCCTTAGGAATCATAACATCTAGGTTTTAATATTGCCGAGTCTTATTACTTTCATACTTGGTCTAGCTTTAACACTACTTAACCCACGTCAAGTAGCTACCTTTAAAAAACAAAAATGTAACTTTAATATGTCAATCATGTAGCGAAGCAGCTGTCATTGAGTTTTTAAAAGCAATTTTTTATATAAATGTTTCGTTAAAAAGTTTAATTTTGTAATAGTAAATTAAATTAATACCCTGTTATTTATAACCTTCACAAAGTTAAAGAAAGTAAATTTTAATTTTTTCTTTCCAACGGATTTGCACATAATACTGTTAGTATAAATGCAGTATTCCCTTTTATTAATTTTTTACTGATATTGCAGTTATTAATTTTTTTACACGGAAGAATTTTAAGTTTATTCTCATCTTTAACGCTCTTGATTATTAAATGTTATATTGATTATCATAACCTAAACGTATTTTTTTAATACTAGCCTATTAACCTAATTTTGTTGACTTTTGTTGAGATAATAAAATTGTTTATTATTAACTTAGGTAGGGACTAATTAAATAGAACTAAATCTCAATCCATTTGACAGATTAATCTATCCATTAAATTAAATATTAAATTAATGAACCTCGACAATAATTAATTCACTTTTCTAACTTGGCACATAATTACTATTGTCTCATGCTTATTACTTTATATTTATGTAGGTACAAAAAAATAAAAAGTTTAAAAGGTGTGACGTTTCTAATGTCAACTATTGACATTAGATTGGGGAGATTGAATGTCCAGCCACAGAGTATATAATACAAATCAGAGTATTGACTCTATATGGAGGGGGTAAGCATCCATTTGCAGGTATCGCCATGACACTTTGGGAGTATTCATAGCCGTCGCCATTAGTTTTGGTTAAGGTAGGCAGTTGGTTGTATGTGAATAAATCAGTGGTAGCGTTTGTATTATGTGGAATAGTGAATTAAACTATTTAATTCAAGTACAAAAAACTGCGAAGGAGATGCGGAAAATGTCACTTACATTAAATGGCATTAAAATAAATACTACTTCTCAGTGTTCTGTAAGTGGATATTTAATAAAAAATGTTTACAACAACATACAATGTAAGCATTATTCTAAATCCAATTTTACTTTTTTAAAAAACAAATAAATCAACGTTTAGTTAATATCATTAATCTTGTTGAAAACAAATTCTATTTTTCTAAATTTTCTCTGAAAATAACAATTATCTCAACAATAAAGAAAAATTTCAAGTACGGGTCTTATTTATAATAACAATTTTTTTAGTACTACCCTGAGCTTATACCTCAAAACATAATATTGGTTACCACAAAACAGACTAACCAATTTTCTGTTTTGTGGTTTATACTCCCAAAAAAAGGACGCTCTTGTCTTATAAACATCAAAGGTGCCGACAGCGAGTCGATACTGGTTTGTATAATATATTCTGTGGTCCAGCACTGTGTGGTTCTGGATAAGGACGCATCTAACATGAGTTTCCCATCTCAGCTCGAAAAAACTGTTGACTGAAACTTATTGCGCATAAGTAAAATTTGCTTAAGGAAATAGTTTTTGCCTAATGCAAAATTGGCAAACGGCTTCGTGTGAAACGGAATAGCGTGCGTCAAAGTACCACTTTTCCATTTGTTGGTTTAAATGACATATAATTTTCAATAAATATTTAGTTTCCAAGAAAACTTTTTTATTGCATGGTGATCCACGTATGGTAAGCAATCACTGAATTCTTTCAGTGCAAATAAACTCTGCTTCGATCAATCAACTACCACTGGTCAGTTACTTAAACAGTTTACATTTTAGTGTTGAATTAATCTTTTACTATTTATTCGTTAAATATGAAATGCAATGACGGCCGTTTCGCTATAGAATTAGCATCATCAGATTGACATATTGAAGTTACATTTTGTTTGTTTATAGCTAGGTACCAGATGTTGATTAGGTAGTATTAAGGCTAGACCAAGTATGGAAGTAATAAGACATAACAATTTTAAAGCCTAGATGTTATTAGCCCTAAGGGATTATCCTGGATGTACTTCCCTCTAAGATCAGTATAACTGTGCAATGATATAGAAAAACCAGGAAAAAACTATATTAAGTTTAATTTTAGTTTAATTCAACCTTTTAGTTGTTTACTGTTCTTAATAAGATGGACTTTCACGTAGTAAGGGATAGTACATTCAATTTCATTTAATTTTTGTGTAAGTAGAATTTTCTAGAACTAGAATAGACAATAATAAATTTAGTAATTACTTGGGAAACTGTGGTTTACAATTTGCACTGGACAACTGGTAATACCAAAAGAATATTTATTAAGTAAATAAAAATATGCTCTTATAACACAGAAAAATATTTAAAATTTCTTCTTAAAATAACATTTATAAATACGAAGACAGCATTTCTTGTCTCTAAATTTAAGGTTTTTTTATTTTTTATATTTCTTTTTATTGGAATTTGGGACTTTTTAGAAGAGGTGTCCCACTCATCAGGTTTTTTTTTCTTATCCTTATTTTTTGCTCTGATTTTAAGTTTTATATATAAAAGTTGAAATTAGTGACTACATGGTTATAAAACCCTTTTTTTTATTTTATAATGCCTTTGTGGAGCTAAGCACTGCATTTTAAGAATGCATTAATTTTGTCCACTTAATTATGAAATCGGCAAAATATTTTTTCTAAGTTACTTTCTGCTAATATAAAAGTTTATTGTTTGAATTTGTTATTGTTTTAAAATTAATATGCAAATAACTATTTAAAATGTATTAATTGATATAAGAATCATATTAAATATTGTTTGTAAAATCTTATTATTATTGGCGTGTAAACACTAAACAGATTTTAAATATTTTGTGGCCCAAATATTTATTCTTTAAAGAAATGCCAGGTCATTTTAATGTATTTAATAATGTCCGAAAATAAATAATCAACTAAACTATCTGTCCAAACAACTTTAACAGAAACGTTTGCAGAATAGTTTGTCGTCATAATGAAAAGAAAAAAAAACATAGTTATCTATTTCTGAATCCATTTAAACTAGAATGGAATATTAGTCGGTCTTAAAATATATTGTCAGCTTGTGGTCTGAATGCGAATGGAATTGAATGGTAAGTCTTACAAATCGACGAATAAAGAATGGATTATAACTTCCTGGAAAGCTGAAATTTTAGTTTAAGATATATACCTTTATTTATTCCACCAAAAAAAAACTATAATAAATTTTTTTACGTCCACTATTTTATTACAGTAATAAATATTGATAGCCTATGTAGATCGCAAACTTTAATGTCTCACCATTAATAAAACATGCACATATATATATCTCTATAAATCTCTAAAACGAACTTTTATTTAGATCTGCACCTAGATGTCCCTTTATATATGATCATAAATCTCTAGTGTTTCATCTAATCATAATAGAGATAGTCTTCGTCACTTACAAATACTACATATACTTTATCAAACAAGTTTTTAGCAAAAGATACTTTTATTTAATGGAAAAATCATATTGCTTCTGCTTTAAGAAAAACTTTGAGTGTTTTACAATATTTTCCTGTCATAAATTTAACCCTCTAGCATTTAAATGTTATTCATGTTAAATGTACACGGAGCCGAAACACTGAAATAAATGTTCACATTCAAACAAAGTTCATTACATAAAGTTTTCTACTATAACCATAACTACTGCAGTGAAATAACACAAAGTATTTGCCAATGTATAGAGATAAAGTTGATTCAAATCCCAGATGCAGCAATCATAAATTTCACGTGGTAAATACACGTGACTGGTTTTATTTTTGATTAAGTAGCTCACTCTTATAATACTGGTATAAGGAAAACAGTTTTACAATGCATTACCAGAATTTATATTCATTCTTTTAATTAAATTTAATTTAATATACAATCAAGCAGTTTACAAGGATTTTGGGTAAACGGCAGTGTTTTAAAGTAAACTGTTTATAACATTAAATTTATGAATTAACACTAAAACAGATCATCTTTTTCACAAGAAAATAATCTTATTAATGAAAGATGTGACCATAAAAAAGTGACATCTGTTATTATTTGCTATCTTAAGATAGAAATAAAAATAAAGAATTAATAATACTTTAAAATCATGATATCTTATCAATTATTCTTAAAACACAAAAAGAATTCATTTTTTTTACTTCTTATAAAACAATTTAATTGTTAGTAAATTTTAATTTAAATTTATATATTTCCTAAAAGTAAAAACAACGATAAAACCTATTATTTTCTAATTTTTTATCATTAGTTTTTATCACAAGCAACTTTAGTGGTTAGTAATTATATGCCTTTAATTTTTATAAATAATTTGATTTAATATTATAAATTAAAATATAATTTATAATATTAAAATAAAGGTATTATACATCAAAATATTTTTTTTTGTTATATTTACCATTTTTTTACCAAGGAACATCATAGTACATTCCAAAAAAAAGCCTACAAGTTTTTTGCTATCAAGATTCCTCTTAATTTAAATCAAAGTTTTCACTTAAAAATGAAATAAATATATTTATTGTTTTTTTTTAGGGTGATCCTCTTTAAACATCTCATATAAATATACAAGTTGTGAATATTAATTTGAACTTACTGCTAATTTTCTAATGTTTGTTCTAATCTAAAAAATGTGATATACTGTCAATTAATGAATCCTAATGTTTGTTTCAATAAAAAGTTGTGGAGCGGTGGATTAGTGGATTAACTTATGAACTTGTCTATATAAGACGTGAAAAAATTTTGCACTAAAAATTCTCTCTTTATATTTATGAAAAAACATAAAACGTTAAATTAATTCTATACTCAATACATTTTAAAAATAAATAGAAATTATTCTGCATCCTAAAGTAAGTTTTAATTATTTTATAATGTTTATAATTAAAAAAATATTAGCGAAAACTACTAGCTACATTAAAATCATTTTCACTTATATTATCACAAGAGCTTAAATTTTTTCTGTAAATTTTTTTGAGGGCACGAATAATTTGAAGCGTGAAGCGATGAGGAATAATTTTCAAAATATTCGTGCCCTGGAATAAAAAGTAAGGTAGGTATAGTGTTTTTTAAGAAAGATGGTTGACTGCAGTTAAACTACCTGCTTTAATTTCATTGTCTAGGAAAGAGGTTGTCAATAAACTCATTATGAATTGTTCAGTTGGTACAAAAATGTGAGTACATTTTAAATTGGTGAGTTCGGTTAACCAATAAAGTAAAAACAAATTGAACTTGAAAGCTACAATAATAATAGTAGTTTGTGCAACAAGTGTGGATATGATGTCCATATCGCACAAGAATGTAAGTTGGGCACGACGCCGAAGGCGGGGTGCTCAATCATTCGCGTGCGATATGGACAATCCACACGAGTTGGACAGAATATTTTTTCTACGACTCACTAAGAAAATAATAATAAAATATTAATAATTTTATTTAAATTTGCAGTTAACAAAAATAAAACTAATTTAATTTAAATTATTGATTTTTAACAATAAAATTAGAATTGTGAAATGTACAATTTGAATATGTTATGTTTTCTCTAAGAAGTATGTAGTTTTTTGCTAATTTATAGAATGTTCCGGGAATTACAAAGGATCTATCGGTTTTTGTTTTTGTGTCCACTAATTTTACTTGATATTCATCTCCTAAGTCTCTTATATGATTTATTTTTAAATTTTTTAATTCTTGACGTCTGCACCCACCAGATATACCACGTATTAGTACTATCTAAAATTTGAAGAAAAATTAAAAATTTGTATTTGGTACTTACTTGAATTTTAACTAACTTTGGTAAATAAATGTACTTCATCTGGAGCTTTTAAAAGAAATTCTTTTATTTGTTGAAGATTGTAATTTTAAATCAATGTTATTTTTTATATTTATCATTGTTTTTAGCATTGAATATGTTGTCCAGAGAGTAGAGGGTTTAATTTATGTTGATAATTGTTTAAAATATGCTGTTAAGATGTTTTCGGATACGCTTTTTATTTTATTTTTCAAGAACCATTCCATAAACTTTTTATGACAATGTTCATATTTTTCTTTAGATTTTTGTGGTAATAACGATTCGTATGTTTCTCTTGCAACAATTTTAATAAATGGTGGAGTACCATTTATTATTTCTTCATCACTATCCCTATCACTCATATTTATTAAAAAACCTATATTATTAAATACCGCAATATTTTAAAAATTTTGACAATTATTGTGACAGCAGTGACAGCTTAATTTTTAATAAGGAATAGTTGGCGAACTATTAAATAAGGCATGTTATTGGTCGAAATAAATGAGTAAATATTAAATTATAAACTCCAATTGGTCAACATAATATCCGCACGAGAATGGATATGAATTCATATCCGTACAGTTGACCGATATTTGCTACATATACATTCAGTAAAGTGTCCATAAAATAGGTAATATACATAAAGCAGTAGAAAAACATTTTTAAATTAGTAGGATATTAATTAGTTCTGTAATAACAATAAAGTATGGCTTGTCCAGTATAAATATAAGTGCACGTCATCAAAGTGACGGTTCGTTTGACTTCCTTCGTTCGTTTGCTACTGTCAACCAGTATCTTTTTTCACTGTAAATTTGTTAAATATTTAAATTCAACTCCTGGACTAATAAAATATAACATACCTCGTGATAAAATGTTTTAGATGTTGGCAAAATTGCGCTATGTTGCCGCGTTCAAAAATGGTGTAGTATTATAGTCAAATAAAAATAAGAATATTAGAGAAACTTAGGTTAGGTTAGGTTCAATGTGAGCGGGGCGTTTCCCACCCCTCCACTGCGGCCAAACTAGGGCCTATTGTGGCTCACCCCTAAGGGTCACAATTCGCCATCCAGTCTGCACTTCTTAACAAAGTCCAAGATCAATTTTGGCGAGACTTGTCTAAAGTCGGTAGACTCTAGCTGTATGAGGCCAAACGAGCGGAGCCTGATCATTTCTAACGCGGGCAATAGCAAAGAATGTGCTCTGCCGATTCGTCTGCCACACTGCAGTAGCGACAGTCCGACGTATTGCTCAGACTAAGCTTCCTCAGGTGGTTTCTCAGACGACAGTGTCCAGTCAACAGTCCAGTAAGAATGCGTAGGTTACTTCTACTCAATTCCAGGAGCTGTGCTGTTTTTCTGCTCGAAGGTTGAGATATAAACGCTTTCGAGTGGGTAAGCCCCGGTATATTCTCCCAGTGCAGAAGGGTTTCCCTCGCTGCCCAGCTGGAGATAATGTCCTTGGCAGTGCTTTTTGCTATGCCAAGGAATGGTTCCGGTCCAATAAACGCGGACTCCGTTCCCTTTTTTGCCAGAGTGTCAGCTCTGGCAGCTAAGAGAAACTTAGTTTGACATTTATTAGATTCCAATACTATTTTAATTGCTTGGCAACATAGTCCCGTTCTGACAGCTGTAACGTGAAATTATATTTACACTGGACAAGCCATACTTATATTATTTTATTTTCTTTTAATTCATTATAAATTCGAAGGAATGATCCATAATTCAAATGTGGCTGATATAGAATGACTTATTATGGAATTAATCAAAAAATAAAAATGTTTCAGCTTTATGTTAATGACATCTAAATTACTATAATGATTTTTCTCCTAACTCAAAATTCAAAGTCTTTTAGCCTCATGACTGAGGTATTTAACAAAGAAGATCTAATCTCCAAAGATTCTAAACAAATTCAACCTATTGCCTTTGTTACATGTATGTAAAAGTTTGTTGTCGAATGAATCACTCGAATGATCTTCTAATAAAATGTAATTATCCTTACCTTACTGTATCTTTTTATTTTTAGCCTGATGATGGTCTAAGATCGAAACTAGTCGCCTTTTTTAAATTTTTACCATTAAATTTGTTTGTTGTTTGACTTAGTGTTTTCTTGATATCATTATAAATTGTTCATATCTGTCATGTCTGAGAAATAAATAAAACAAATAAAACTGATATACATAAACTACAAATTAACAAACTAAACACTAAACTAAATAGAAATTGTCCACCTAACATAACAAACATGAGTAAACAACTAATTATTTCTGTTTGTTTTATTGAATTAAACACATAAATCTCATGAAACATTTTTGTATTTAATTTACATATTATTATTGAAAACACGGCGAACGTTGCTATCGATTCAGATATCTCCACCCTGCAATATAACAAAAACATTTTTTTTCTTGGTGGAATACTTTTTGTAGTAATATATATCATTGTTGATGGATCCCAAAAATTTGATATTTTGTACAGATGTAATATAATATGTAGTATAGTAGTAATAAAAAAAGAAATATGTATAATTATAATAATAAAATATATTAACAACTAAAATACATTTTTGCTGTCATTAAAGCAATAATTAGTAATTTCATTATAAAATACTATTGAAAGCTTTTGTTTAAAAAACTTAATAACGAATAAAAATAATAAAATAAAATTTAATAAAACAGAAAGATCGAGGAAAGCGTCACTTACTTATGGGAACATTAATTGACATATTAATCAGAATTTTTTCCTTAGATCATTAACTGTAATCTCATGATGTGTACCCTGTAATCGTATTAGCGTATATAGTAACTAGCAGGATTTTCAGTGGCAGTAGCAGAAAACGTTACTCTGCCCGTTTAATCAGTTCTGGGCTGCGATTTTCGAGCTTGTGCGATGCGCTGTCGCATGCTCTTTTGCACGTAATTGAAAGAACATGTATTTTTGAATCCCCGTAACCGACACCAAAGATAATATACCACCGACACAATCTATCGTGTGCGATACGACATCGGTTGATCTGAAGTGGTCGATGTTTTCTGTCGTGTACGACGGTAATTTTGTATGTTATTAGTCATTTCAGTATTGGTTTATTTATTTGTTATTTATGTATTACATTTAATACATGCCATCATGAATTTTAATAATCATATCAATTTAAATGGAGTAGATGTATTAGAAGATAAAATAACAATGTTCTATTAAATTCTTTACTCAAAAAATATATATAAATTGTATCATAACTACCTTCCTCCATTGTTTCCAACTTTTTTGCGATCGAGGAATTCCATTTAATATGGTAGTTATTTCTACCCAATGTTTTTCTCCCTCTTTAAATGAAAAATCTTTTGAAAATTTTCCACTTTGTAATTGTGGGTGCCGCTTAACATACTCAATTAATATTTTTTTGTTTCTCTGTCATTCCTGCCACTTTTCCTGACATTTTTTTTAATAATAATGCCCAAGACTGAAGACAATCCACCTCTTAAAACAACCGCTATGTTATTTAATTTCCAAACAAATAAAATTAGAGGTCATATTTTTGACATCTACTGTGTTGCCACGTTCAAAATTTTAAAATAGGAAAAAACAATCGGTCGGAAGTCGAAAATAAAACATTTATAATTCATTCGATCACAAAATATTAACTAACGTTTAATATTTTGTGCATTCGATGCGACCGTCGCATGCGGTTAGTCGATTGAATTCGAAAATCGCAGCCCTGATGGATGACAGGATGCTTTTCCCTAGAGAAATCAATCACTTCTTTCAACAGAAAAACTGCTGCTGTTTGCGTTTCCTTCACCCCACATCAAAGCTGAGCATATTTGTTTTTAAAATGTGTACAACTATACTACACCATTCAATTCAGTTATTTTAATAGTCCATAGTAAAGGTATAAATTATTTTAACATAAAATTGATGGCGATTTATAATTTTGTGTTTATGTTAAAAAATTCAACAAAAATACCCAAATACAACTCATAAAAATATTACTTTAGCTTAGCTGTTTTATCATATAATCAACGAAGGTTTCTATAGAGCGGGTCACAGTTATTATGCAGCATTGCATTTATGGACGACGGCGTTGCCATATCGGCATGTTCTTCGAATTTGGTTTCAACTGGCGCGGGAATATAACTTGCCATTGTGTTACTATTATGATTTAAATGTTGACTAAATTATTCATTTGAAAATCGTTTAGTGAGTTATTAAGAATATTTATAATTATGCTTTTAGATAAATTTTACGCGTTTAAAGGAAAATATTGTAAATCCGCTAAAATATTCAAATTTTATACGTTTAATTATCACGTATAAAGAAATAAATAAATACAGCGGCCTTACAAAAGACATTTGTCAAATTATGAAATAATAATATAATAATATAATTAATAACAGAAATATGTCATTATTAATAATTTATACATAAATTACAAGACGAGTGGTGAAAAAGTCAGCTGTCATCTAAATTTTAAGGGAGAACGATTAACAGAAAAAAGATAATGAAATCTTGCCGACGTTTCGATGATTTTTCTTCTTCTGGCGGGTTTTTGTAACAAACAAAATATAGAATAAGTAAATGAATTAATAATTACGTATTTTAACTTGAATTAAAATTAAACTTCAAAAATGACAATGATTAACAGGTAATAACTAAAATAAATGAAAATTGAATGGAACATTTGAGGGTTAAGAAATATGTTACTGATCTTCATCGTCATCCAAGTCTTCATCTTCATCGTCTTCATTTAGATTTATTATTATTGGCTCAATGTCTTTCATTAAATGATCTGTTTGCCACATCGTTTCCTCTGTCTTCTTTACCTTTTTTTCATAATTAGACCACTGCATTGGGGTTACTTGCGAATACGCTGTTTTTATAAGTTTTTCCACATCCTCTTTTTTAAAAGTACTATTATTACGAGCCACATATCCTTTCACTTGGCTCCACACCATTTCAATAGGATTTAATTCGAAATGATAAGGTGGTAATCGTAGGACTGTTATATTGTGTTCCGTGGCAATGTCGTCTATTTTTCTTAGGTCGTACTGCTCTCTAAACGCGTTTGCAGTAGCCAAAAACTCTGTTTTTAAATAATTATCCTCGAAGTAAATCTATTTTTCCAGTAGCCAGTACTTTATTTGTTCCTTGTTTCAAGTTGTCTTTGGAAAAGGTAACTTCGCCGAATGGTATGACGCATTGTCCAACACTACAACATTCTTTGATCCGTTTTTCGGCAAATTAGGGATCAATTGATCTTTAAACCAGGCCTCAAAGCCTTCTGCGTCCATTTCGTCGTGGTAATCGTCTGCACCTTTCTTTGCCAGAAAAGTTTTTTCTGCACCCTCAAGAAAACCGCCTTTCCAGCCTGCATGAAGAAGAACAAATCTCGGTCCTCGTTGACTTGGAGCCTTCAGTCCTGTTGTCAGTCCTTTGACAAATGCATCTCGGGCATTTTTTATGGTAGTGTCTTTCCCTTCAAAATTTACACTGTGGCCCACATTAATGACTCGTCCAGATATATTACGTTATATCCTTCTTCGCGGAACTTCTTCACTGATCTTAAATATTTGTGCCTCCAGGGGATTATATCAGCTCTTTCTATTAGAATCGAGTATCTTTCTCTCTTTCCATAAACAAACCCCATATCGTTAAGTAAGCGTCTTAGCGTACTTTTAGAAAAATTTGGTACATTTTTGTCTGAATTTATTTTAGCAAGAACTTTTGCCAGTGTTGGTGGAATATTTTCGGAGTAGAATTCATGCACAGCTTTTCATATTTGCGATTGGATACCTTCATCGTAGGTGATCAGTCTTGAATTCTACTGGCTGCTGTTCCGTCTTCGTTTTTTTGGCGATGTCAAAGGTCCAGTAGCGACTTCGCTTTTCAGTTTATACACTGTTCTCACACTAAGGCCAGTCATTTCAGAAATCAGTTCTATTTTCGCTCTCACACTTTTGTCATCTTTTGTATTCAACGTATACGTTAAAATATTCAATAAAACCCTCTTGGTTTGACGATGAAAATTTTCAGCTTGTTTAAATTTTTCAAACGGTGTTGCTAACTGCATGGCTGTTGTTTCAATAATGCCCTTTCGTTTATCAGCAGAAACAGATAGGTACCTGCCTATGTTATTACTTACCTGTACATTTACTTACCTCTACATTCCAGGAATATTACATAATGGTTTACGAGGATCAAGGGATCATACAGGTAAAAATAATTAGCATCTTTGTAATTGAATAATATTTTCACTGGCAATAGGATTGGGATTTGTCTGAAACATTTAGTAGAGACCTAAATAATCCATCAAGTGATCAGGTATATACTGATTACAATCTACATAAATATATTTGAATATTTGAATATTTATTATATAGAATACATCTTTTTTGCAAAATTCATAATAAAACGTTTCTACGAAAATAAATTGGCTGAGTTAATTGTGGTTCAAGCCGTAACCAAAACGGCAACAGTGTTGAATATTCGCCCATAAGATTTACATTGGCCTATGCCGGCCACGCTGGTGCAACATTCTAATGCTTTTAATTGGAAACAGTCCACAAAATTAACAGAATGGACAGAGCAACGTACACATTTTATAATAAAACAGAAAAAACACATTATTTTTATTGGCGAGGTAATAGCACAAAAACCTGAAAGTCTTCTTAACAGCCTTACCAGGACAGAACCTAGCTTTTAAATATTTCATGGACTTTGCAAAAAACAGGTATACATTGACGTGAATGCCACGTCATACATTGTTAACAGAAAATTAAGAAACTGGCAGATTAGCAAAAAAGGGGCATAACCCTTTTGAGACCTAAAATAAAGCCCATTTAAAAAACTATCCTTGGATGAAATCGCCAGGATAGGGGGAAGTAAAATATGTAAGCAAGTGTCTCTTAAAATTAGATCTTTTTAACTAAACTTAATGCTAGTTTTTAGGGAAACAGTTTATTGATTTAAAAAAGCAATTTTTTAATAAAAAGTAAAAGTTTTGTTAGAAAGTTTTATTTATAAAGTTCTTAGTTAATGGACTTCCACAAAGTAAAGGTTAATAGAGAAAATTTTAAGCAATAAATACATAAAGTTAATACAGATATTCTTACAGTTTTTTGAGGTAGCAAATTTCTGTGAAATCGTTATGGAAACGTCAAACCATATAACTACTATGCGAGTGTTTTGTTCTGCAATGGGCTCAGGTCCTAGGAGGAGTTTTGATTTCCATGAAATGAGAAACATGCCCTCTAGAAAAAGAAGCATTGACAAGTTAATTAAGAAAGACACAAAAGGCCTCAGTTGATCGACGTGCAGAAAAGTTTAAATGGATTGAATTATACAAGACAAAAAAAATGTATCTACAAAACTATCATGTCTAAAATACAAAAACCGTTAAGTTCTCCTTTTAATAAAAAAAAACGAAATTTAATTATCTAATTACTCCGTGCATAAAAAAGTTCTTTTGTAAGACACATTGTTTAACATTTGCAAAAATTTTTTTAGTAGATATTGTTTATTAGATTTGCTAATATTCTGTGCCTTAAAGTGTTTATGTTTTGCTCATTACATTTATATTTACTTGTAAACATTCCTTTGCTTACTTTTTTAATCATCAATATGAACTGCAACATTGTTTTCCATTAAATTTATTATTATAATGCTGTAATATGAATTTGATTATAGAGGTAAATCGACAGACTTATCGAGAAAATTCAATCACCAGTGGTATTACTACTGATAAGAAACATACATTTTTTGTTGTAATTGCTTAAAATTTTATATTACAAAAAAACACAATGTTTATATCGTAAGTAAAATCGATTTATTTTTACAAGTATATACCAAAAGGTAATCGCAGTGACATCCAATTATCAACCCTCCTAAATTAACCTCAGAATGTAACAATAATGAAGTAAGTAACAATTTAAATAAGGGTCTTTTCTCTGTCATTCAAATCAGACAGACTCATTGCGAATGTCAATAAACAGTAAAATTGGCAGCACTTACAAAAGACCAGCCCCCTCGCATGAACTTATTCAAAGGCGTACCTTTCCATTCAAGTTTTTAGGGCCAAATTCATTAAATAAAGTTAGATAAATATTTAAACAGTAATTTTATGTTTATAAAAAAACTAAATGACATGTTTTGATGAAATATACATTTTGATTTCAATAAAAAGTTCTTTGTAACTTCAGCCTATTGCTATTATGCCAACATATCTGACTATGTTAATCATTACTCTTGGTTTTCGTTGAAATGGTTGAAAATTTTATTTCTAATTTTAAGGACCATAAAGAGCAGTTTAAAATACAAAACTTTTTCTCCTATGTTTATTTATTAATTATCACAGGCTTTCATTTAATTAGAAAAGTTTACTCCATTTTTAGACATGTATATGGGGTAATTTGAGCTAGGCAAACTTATAATATAAGATTAATAGATATTTGGTTTCTATAAACATCTTGTCTGATACTAATGGACTTTGCTTTAATGCCGACAAAACGACAGCTGTCTCCAACAAAGAAACTTTACAATTGCCGAACATTACACAGAATAAAAGAAATTAGCCAAACATACCTTAAAAGTCAGTTATGTGTAAAAGTGAGCTTAACAAAAATTACAATAATTAGTCAAACTAAAATGCTTGCATGTTGCATATAAAGAGAGACAAGACTAATTATACCAGATATGACTAAGATGTAACTTTAAAAAAATTATTAACTAAATGGAATAATACGTTTATTAAACGTTCTTTTAAAAAATTTGTGCTATTAATTCAATTACAGCAGTTTCGATAAAACTATCATCATCAGATTGACAAATGGAAAAATGTATAAAAGAATGACATATTAAAAAAAATTAGAGACTAATTGGAAAGTAACATTGTTAGTTAAAAGAAAAGATCAAACATTTTAAAGAACAAATTGGGAGAGTTGATGTAAGGAATAAACAGTGAGATTGACATTTTCTGTTGTTATTGTTTAAAATAATTGTTTTAAATGTCTAAAAAGACTATATAACATAATTAAAGATGTTGAATCCACAGAAAGATAAGAGTACAAATGGGTGAAGAACATCAAGGAACCGGGGATGAATCTCTTGGAAATGGAAATATTTTAATTTACAAATTTAAAATGTTTAATACTTCCCACAAATTGTAAACGTTTTTTCTTCTTATTTCTTTTTATCGACATTAACTGTAACTTATTAAATATTTTTATAAAACCCTTTTAAATTTTTTGATGTTCATATTATGTTATGGACAATTTTAACACTATTTTAAAATGTTTATTTAATTTAAACTACTTTGGTAATAATAATAGTTTTGGCTCATGTTGTAAATCGTCAACAACATAGTTTCCAACGTTCGATGTTCTTCTTCATCCGCGTTTTTCTTTCTTAACATCTTTAATAATGTTAAGTAGTCTTTTTAATACTTTTAAAACAATTTATTCAAAAACTAAAACAACAGACAATTTTAATCTCAACCTTTCTTTCTCACAGCAGCTTTCACAATTTGTTCTAATTATTTATTTAAAAATGTTAACTTGACATTATCCATTTATTTATAATTTTTATGTCACATAAACATTTATGTTTAGTAAAATTAGTTTAAAATTAATTATAATAATTCGTATGTTGTAGCGAAACAATTGTCATTGAGTTTTTAAAAAGCAATTTTTAAATAAAAGTTAAAGTTTCTTTAAAAAAATTTAATTACTGAATGGTTTTATTTAAATGTCCCATTATTTAACCTATCTGTACAGCAATTCATTTTAAAAATTTGGCTTTATAAATGCCGGATTGTTTTTTTCATTGCAGTAATTCTGTTTTAACAAATAACAACTAGGTTATGCACACAAAGATTCAATTACCACACAGACCAAAGATCAGCACGATTTATTATTTTGTCGTACTGACCTTAAAATGAAATATCTCTAGAATAATCCCTTAGAGCTTAATAATATCTGGGCATTAATAATGTTGTATCTTATTACTTAGTCTAAACGAACTAGGCCAGAAGAACATTGTCACCCTCCTATGGATCCCGGGACACATAGGAATAGAGGAGAACGAAGCAGCAGATATGCTGACAAAAAAAAAGGAGCTGAAACCCCATATTTGGGACCAGAACCATTTTGTGGGATCGGCAGTAGAGTAATCTTAGGAAAACTAAGGGAAGAAATGGAAAAGGAAAAATCCAAGTACTGGAATCAGCTAAAAGGACTGAGGCAATGTAAGATACTACTGGGGAACTATGACCAGAAGAAGATCTCTTAGCTGCCTCAACCTCAATATAGAAAGGCTCCGAATTATACCGGGAATATTAACCGGGCATTGCCGGTTAAGAAACCACATGAAGAAACTAGGGTTAGCAGATGAAGCAAAGTGCAGATACTGTGAGGAAGAGGATGAAACAATACACATACTCTCAGAATGCCCTGCCTTGCTGCAGAATTCTGGGGCTAGATACCTAGGAGCACATGAAATAGAAGAGGGGGATCTACCTGATTTGAAGATGTCCGACGATGTCCTCAGGAAAATAGGACTCGAAGAGCTGCTATAAATCTGAGAACATGGCAAGTAAGGGGGACAAAATAGAACCTATAGGTCGCAGTGTACATATTACCCCTAATTTATTCATACATACATACATACTTAGTCTACTTTATCAACATCAAATAGTTATTATATAAAACAGGACGTAAGCTGGTTATATACTATAAACAAAAAATTGGTTAGCAATGCCTTATGGCAAGGAATCCAGTTTTAATAATAAGGTTTTTTAATAATTAATTCCTTTCTGGCGGATCCTGCCTCAACTAGTTCTGTATCCAAAACTTGTCCTTTATGGTTTCCAATATGAATTTTAATTACATGTGAGTTAAGTATAATCAGAATTGCATAAATTAAAGGCTTTTGTTTATAGAGTGTCGTCTACATTTAAGTACCTAAATCCCATCCAAAATGTGTTCTATTTTAGACAATCCAATCAGATAATTATCTTCAGTCTAAGTATTTTGTGCACGCTGCAACTGTTTCTAACTATAAAGTTACGACTATGAACTATCCTTACTTCAAATCCTGTATAGATTCAACAGAAGTAGAATGTAAATGTGTCAACTTTCACGCCCCGATTGACTCGAGAAGGGAAACAGCGACAACGACTATTTTCCTGAAAAGAGAGGGTGAGTTTCAATTTTAACCCCCATCAACCACCCCCACACTTACACGAAATAACACACCCCGCGTTTAGCTATTACTATTGAGAATAGTCGTGGCACTTAATATTGATAATCAACTTAATAAAACAAATTTGTTAAGAACTATAATAACATCACGTACATAGTCTAAGTATAAAATTTGAATTGTTTTCTTAATATTTAAAAAAATATATTTATAAACAGTTTATACAGAATATTTATTTAGAAGTATTATTATAGTACTTAAAAATTCATGAAGATAACCAGGTTGCGAACTTAATAATAACACAATTAAAACATACTTAGATGTTTTATAATGTTGCTTTACTGTTGTAAGTAAATGCTTGTTTATTAAATTTGAAATTAATGCATTGAGTATTGGTAGCTCTGTAATAATTTTGCTACCCACCTATAATACATGAATGTATTTAGCATTTAATTTAGTATGCAAGTTAAAGTTATTTTTGGATTTCCTTACAGAATCATTTACAAATTTGAAAATTAATGATCACTTTAAAAAGCATGTTGGACTGGTTTTAAAAAAGGTTAATTCTAAATATGTGCTATTTTATAGTAAAATAAAATAAAAAAGTATTTTCTCATAAACTAATATTTGTTTCAAGACTTTACTTCCCTTATTATCTAAATTCCGACAAATCTCTTGATGCAACTTGTATGATATTCACTGAGTTAAGAAGCTGTATTATTCCTTTGTCCGTTCTGGTAGAACTGGGTTCTAGAAGTTCACGTTCATGACATAGAATCAATTCCAAGAAGATTACCACAATTATTAAACTTTATAGGGGATTAGGGCTTTTAGGTTTGTCATTGTGAGTAACTCAATAAGCAGTTTTTTGAAATTTACAATCTGGTATAGTTTACTTAAATTATTACACTAAGTAAAAGTGAAAAAGATTGTCAAACTCCACTTCATTATCTTTTTAACTTTCATAAAATAAGAGTTAATACTTTAATTTATATTTTCCATCAATAAGTAAAACTTCAAATATATTTTTTAACAAAACGAAAGTTATAATGGTAAATATTAATAATAAATGTCTCTTTTATTTAGTGTTTTTATTTTTTTAACATATTTACTGAGTTGTTAAAGTGGTAGTGTTAACATTTTAATATCTGTTAATTACCACGAAAAACTATTATTAATTACATTAATTACAAAAAATGGACTTATTTAATTACATAAAATTGTGGAGCCAAATTTATTATAATAAGTCAGTCACATTCTCAATACATTTAAATGTTGGCGTGATTTATTACTGAAATTTTTTGTTCACAATTTACTTGAAATGTTTTTTATTAGCATCTTAAAACCTTAACTAAAATATAGAATGCTCATAATATATTTTAAAACAAAGTCCTATGACTGAACTAATTTTTATTCGTTATTTGTAAATTAAGCTTTACTTTCCACATTACACTGAACACTATTAGCAAACGGCAACGTTGTTATTTTTATTAACTTGTTTATGTAGATGAGGAAGTATGGTTATTATTATTTTTACACTATTTTGTGTGATTTCTGTGAAAAGTTTAATAAATATATAATTGTTATGGTGCTACTGTACTTGATTTGTAGAAAAACTAAATTATTACACCCCAATCTCGTATTTCATCTGTACCTATGATGTATACATTATAGAAGATTAGGAAATTGTCTTCATTTAAAAAGTGTCATTCTTAGGTATAGGTACTTACAGTTCTTTTTAAAATCATATAACAAACGAATTAAAAACCTTTTGGGTGTTTTGATTAATAAAACTGTGCATACAACCCAACATATTATTTTGGTAATCAAATTTATGATGAAGATGCAATCAATGGTTATTCTATACAACTTTAAAAACTTTGTATTATTATCCCTAAAAATTAAATTTAATTACATTTATGCTCATTGAGGAAATTCTATTATACCCTTTCACCACCTTACCAAGTTTCGTGGATTTAAAACAATATTTGTTTAAGGTATTTTATTAAATATATTTTATAGGTAAAGGCTCAAGGTATTTTTAAACGCAAGAAACCGAAGAAATCTATGTAATAAAAGTGAGTTTGAAGGTGAGCGTAAAAAACATTGCTCTATTACTTATCGGCTTTATTTATGCAATTATCATGGAGAAATTTTAAAATATAATAGTTTTTAAATGAAGTAAATCATCCATCTCTCAAAAGTGACTTGGTAGTTGAAGATTGAAATCTGTGTACTACATACAGGTCAGAGTGCTAAAATGTATGTAATGTTCATTCTGATGTTTCCCATTGTATTCTTTTTAGCCTGATGATGGTCTTTAAATTAGACCGAAACTAGTAGCTATGTAATAGCGGTACTAAATTTTATTAATAAATTGATTGGTGACATTGACATTGGTTTTTTCTTTCTTCTATAATAGTTTTTATTAAAAATTTACTATTGCTTTTATATATTATATCTGTTATAATAGTTAAAAGCATTAGTTTTTAATTTTATTTCCATTGAAGATGTGTGTACATTTCCTGGATTTCCTAGACTATTAATTTATTTGAGATAAACTCCCCAGTTTCTCTATCAGTTACACAAAATGCCACACAACCGCCTCTTGGTCTAATAATATCCGTTAAGTTTGCAGCAATGACTGTTCATGACATACTACAACCGGTCTCTTGACATGCTTTGTCAGGGAAGTTGAGAATGGGTAGGTTGATTTTGACATTTGTGTGGGATTTTTGGGTTTGATCGACTCTTGTTATGTTGCAAAATAATGAACGAGTGTATTATTGTGTTGAGTTGAGTTAAACATGAATTACGGTAGCATAAAAAAAATAATTTTTTTAAGGTATAAATAAATTTTGACTTATGATTATTTTTATAGTTTTATATTTAAATCGTTATGTTTACCAAACAATTACTTAAAATGTTGGAAAAGAAAGCCAAATTTTTTTAATAAAAATGTTAACAAATTGGTAAAACCAGTCTGATATTAATTATTTAGCATATATTCGTTCAAGACAAATTATTTTAAGTTTAAAGCAAAAAGTCTTAATCATTTAATGATGTTTAGTAAATTAAATAACTTGATGATTAAGGATACACTTTAAAGAATGTGTAAATTGTGAAGAAACCAGAGACATGAATTCTTTACATCAACAAACCATTTTTTCATTATTTGATTTTAATATATCATAATATTAAGAACAAATGGATCATTTTAGTGACGTTTTATAGATATTTAGATAAGTTATATTCTATAAGGTTTTAGTTTGCCTACTTTCAGTCATGTAGATTTAACATCTGGAGTTTACTGGAACTTTTTGTGGTAAGAATAAAATATCAAAGAAATGACATGCGAACTAAAAGAAAGGTTATCACAACCAGCTAATCACAATGACCGAATGATTTCATCAATATGCATCAATTCTAGTGTCTGCATCAGTGTAGTCAATGTGATTATAATTATCTGATTTGCAGACAATTTTGTTAACCTAATAGTTTTTGAAAACAATACTTTTTCAAATATTTTGCAAGTGGGATATATAAAACGACCGTTATTTTTGGGAATTTTCCATATTGACTAGTGTTGGATAATTTTGGAAATTTTGACAAATTCTATTAATTTGAATCATAAGTTCGGATAATTTTAATGTTTGCATTGGCAACACTGAACTGCATTCTGTTATTTCTTATCTGATTGATTTCTGAGCTACAATTTATAATTTAATCTCTGTTTTGTTTGAATAAAGTAAATGTATTTAAAGTTAAAGAAGAACAACATTTATGTAATATATTAAGAGTTTAAAATTAAATAACTATTTAATAATGATAATATGAACAGAATTTGTTTTATACAATCTATTAACTGTTATTATATAAACTAAATATACGGTCAATATATTGTAGGTATCGGTTAACATAAAAGTGACTATTTTTGTAGCAATTTAAAAAGAAAACAGTGACATAATTTCAATTGTGAATAATGAACATAAAATCAATTTTAATACAAAAGCATTTTTTATCATAATAATAAAGATAATATATAATTTTAAGTAATATTAGTATGTTACTGGTAATAATTTCCCGTGGTATTATATTTTTTAAGATATATAAAATGGAAATAGTTTAAAATTGATTTAAAAAATATAGTTTTACCTAAATAATGTTAACTTAATATAGAAAATTATTTAAATTATATCTAGGTCCATAAACTTAGTAATTATACATCTTGTACTGTTTCGATTAAAAACATAAATTATTCTTAGACATACACATAAAAAATAGTCCTGATTTGTATTTGTATGTCAATTTTAATCTAGAAATAATTTTTATTGTATAATTTTACCAATATAATATTATGTATTTAAATAATATATAAACTTACTAAAAAGTTCTGAAGATTTATTATATAATGTGATAACATCAGGAAGGTATATTTGTATTCAACTTATATGCAGTCTGCAGGGTCAAGTAATTTTTGTAAAACATTTTACATTTTTGTAGTAGTTAGTTTAAGTTATGTTAAGTTTAAATTATTAAAAACAAACAACTTATCTCATTTTTAATAATTAATAAATTTTGATAACAACGTATTATACATCATTGTATAATTAACAATAATTAATTTAACACGATTTCTAGATAAATAATTGCCTTTCTGTTTCAGGAAAAGACCTTTTCTAAATTTTCTTATTTTTCTTGTTATTCTTTTAATTAGTTATTCAATATATCGGTTAAAGAAATTACTGTTTTAAATTTGTCTTTTATAATTAGTTTAGAATTATAATCAATCATTTTTTTAAATACCTAACCAGAAACCGAAAGCCCCCTTAGAAGTATAAGCTCAAGCTATAATATAAGAAACATTTAATCCATATTAAATATTTATCAATATCAAATATCTGTAAATAAAAATTAAACTATAAATAATTATTACAATTATGATATACAATATTTTATATTTGACAAACAACACAAAATTATTTTCATACATTTATTATTGTTTTTAACAACTGCTAAATATCTCACATTAACACTGCCACGAACTTTAAAAATGAACACTGGAAAAAATTAGAATTCTAAATATAATACATTGGTCCCAATATTGATTTGAATAAAAAAAAAAGTTAATAAACGGCTGTATTTGATAGTTCCACTCCAAAAGATCTTAATGTGTAAGCAGAATTCTGAACGTTTATATATTGTTGCTTTCAATTATGGAGGGTAGCAAGAAGGAGGAACCGACTATAGGAATAATGTCAAAAAACTGTCCATCGGTAAATCAGTAAATAGTAGATGGCGCAAGAGTAGCAGAAGGGTGAAAAGACCACATGAAGTAAGTAATATTCCATAGGTTATAAACAAAAAAAAGTAAGTTGGGTTACAAAATTTAATATTTTTCGTTCTATTCTACTATTTGTAACGTCCTGTGACACTTTTTCTTGCTAATGTGGCGCCACCAATTTTTTTTCTTTCGAAGGACACTTTTTAGTAAATTGAGTTGGTTCTCCTTCCTTTTACCCTCCATAGCTTCAATACAAAGTTTTTTTATGACATTACTACAGTCTTGAAATTTAAAAATATAAACATTCTTTAGGACAGATGGTTTTACTTTTTTGCCTATTGTTTGACAGATGACACTGGTATCGATATTTGGTTATAGATTTAAAGTATCTATTCCTAATAAGAAAAAAGTTTTCAGACTTAGAAAAAATCGTGCACAACCTACTTTCTCAAATATTTTCATTAAAGCGATTTTCTTTTTTAAATGGTGAAATTAAAACTACAGATTAAAAGAAAACTTTTAGGAATTGCTTAAGCCCAACTACCTTTATAATTGAAACAACAAACTCGTTTTCTAATTTACTTATTCGTTTAGAAGACAGGTAAACCAAAAAGGCATTTGTCACTGCTAGGAATGAAATATGAACTCGAATGGAAAAACTCAATGGACGTATTTTACGGAAAAATGTCTTCGACCTTTATGGCTGCGTATAAATGTGTAATCTTTTCTTATATACACATTTTCTTTATTAGTGTACAGATCCGTATTTATTAAATCATACATTAGTAGAGAAATACTTGACCTATAACAGTGAAGTATAGAAATAAAATACTAAAAGCTTTACCTTGACGTAATTTAATTTCAGTGAAGTTTAGTCATTTATTATTACAAATTATTAAAGT